>OV049924.1:268963351-269504247 GCA_920104205.1 Eupeodes latifasciatus | reverse complement strand
TGGTCAGAAATATTTAGTCGCATAAACTATAACTAATAACTAGTTCTTGCTCTATTGTATAATAGTTTTACTCATGTACGTTCAAAGTTCGACTCGCGTAGCATAGAGGTAAAGGGTGCTCTGATCGTTCCTGAATTTGAGATAAATCTTTACATAATTAAAAGCGTCTGTACTTAACATTCTTTTCTAAAGTCTGGGTATGCTAGAATAGGTTCTGATGTGAGCATGTTTGTGCAATACCTAAAGCATTTTACACATTTTTCATTGTTCATATCAATTTTTGACCTTTCTTTAACTTCGCGGCCTTTGGTTTTGTTGCTTTTGTAAAATTCTTTATAAATTTCCTATAATACCTGTGCCTTCGAAACAGGGTAATTTTCAACCGCTTCAAAGGTTTGGCTTGATGTCACAACGTGACCAAGGAATTCTTCTTCTTTCAGAAATTTGCCTTTTTCTCTTTTTGTTTTCGTAAATTTTGAATATGTTGACTGAAATGTTGGAAAAATATAATGCCATCCATATAAATACATACTATATCATATTTTGTTTATTTAATCTTTTATAATTTCATGCATTACTCGCTGAAATGTTGCGGGTGTTTATTTTAACCCAAATGGTATTCTTGTAAGTTCATAAGGACTATTATTTACCATAAAGGCTGTTTTTACAATATGTATCTCGCTAATCAACATCAATCCGGTGGAATCCTGATGGTAAATTGAGTGTGATGAAATGGGAACGTTTGCTTAAAATGTCCAATATTTTGTGTATATTTGGTATTGGATACCTATCATCTATAGTTTTTTCATTAACTTTTCTAAAATCATTGACTAATCGCCATTTCCTATTTTCTGATGAATCGTCCTTCTATCTATCCAAAACGGTGAAGATCTGTAGATTTAATAACTTCATGCTGAACTTTATTTGTTATCGTAAGGTTTTGTCCATCTTTCTTGAATATGTCTATTTGTGAAATTAGATCATTAAAATTTTCTATTCTGCAATAATTTGCCTTTATTTAATTTATTTTTATTTTCTTTATTTTTGTTATTTCCATAATTTATCCATTTGGATGTAGTATTACTATGTTGGACATTTTCTTTTTCTAAATCGATTACATTTGTTTAAAGTTTGTGGAACTCTAAAATTTAGATAGTGGTGTGTTATGTTTTGCAACGTTAACTTTGCCAACGAATTCTTAGAACAGTTTATGTCATCTAAAACTTCAACATTACCTAAGTTCTATAGTTCTCTTTTCTCGCAATCTACATTTATTTTCTGTTCACTTGATACATATATCATGTCCGATTATACCATTGAAATTATCATGAAATATATATATATTTTTGTCTCACCACTTAAAGATTTTATGAAATTGTATTTAAAATGTAATTGTTATTTCGATTTTTTTTCTGATAATGATTGTTATTATTGTTATAATTAATTATGTTGCCTCTTTGTTAGTTATTAAACAAAATTGATCTCCTTTAATTCCTTCATAAATGCCGTGTCGCTTCTTCACAGCGCAATAAATTCGCGGATCGCACAAATTCCTCGAGTTCTGCAGTTGATTGTAGTTGGTTGGTATTGAATGCTGGAAAACTCTTTAAGAAATTTAAAGATTTTAAGAAATTTATTTATTCAATTAATTTATCTTTAGTCTTTTTTCTGACAATATTACCCCTTTTTATTTATAATTTTATACAAGAATCATTACTTAATTTATTTCACTAATTTTTTGCATTTAACAGTTAATTTCTTTCATGCACTCTCTCCTTCCGATTTGTATCGTTGGGGTTTACTTTGAATTAATTTTAGTTTTATTTACACATACAGTGAGAAGCAAAAGTCTTGATACCCAAACTTGTTTTGTCTTTGGAGCAAATACATTAGTTTTCAAAAAATGTTTTTATTTATACTTTTTTTCAAATTTAACAAAAAAATACAATTTTTTCACTTAAATAAAATATAAAACTAAAAATGTTACGCAGCAATAAAAAAAGGGCAGCCAAAGTGTTAATACCTTTAGGTTAGGTTAGGTGATAAGGGGTGTGAACAGCAAGAAGCTGTTGCGTACACGGGGGCCTACTGGTCCATTGTGATCCCCTGTAAAAAGTAAAAGTTAGCATCGATACACACCAATTTTGCCGATTAACGTAGACTGGCTCGTTAACGAACCAGCCTGTGCTATCTATAAATTTCCTCATGTTTGCCATTGAGACCTGTGCTAGATCATCCAGTTCTTCAACAAACCTGTTTCCGAAATGACGGAGTCGGTTGGTTTGGAGGTTCGGACAGTCACAGAGCAAGTGTTTAATGGTTTCTATTTCCTCCTCATCCTGACAGCTCCTACAAAAATCAGGTGCAAATGCTCCTATCCTGTTAGCCATTGTGCCAATGGCGCAATGACCTGTTAGTACATCTATCAAGATTTTAATATTCTTTTTACTCAGCGATAGAATATACCGAGTTTCCTTTTCATTTGTGTTAGGCCATAAACTTCTAGAGATTACGCAATCGTCCCTGGATTTCCAGGAGTTGTTGATTTTCTCTTTTAGTTTAAGGTCTATCTTCCTCTTGAGTACCCCAATCGGGACGAGTGGTCCCCTAACTGAATGGTCGCTACTACTTGTGTCTGCTTCTGACCCTTTCCTGGCTAGTTCATCTACTATATCATTCCCTTCTATATTGCTATGTCCAGGAACCCAGCAGAGCTTTACCTGGTTAGTGTGGCAGATTTTATTTAATTCCTTCCTACAGTTTAAAACTGCTTTTGATCTTATGGTCTCTCTGGCTAAGGCTTTGATAGCAGCCTGGCTGTCCACGAAAAAAGTAATCTCCGAAGACCTTAGCTTTTCGTGATGTGCCAATTCAGCTGCTTTTCCAATGGCAAAGATCTCGGCCTGAAAGATACTACAGTCAGCTGGGAGTTTATATGACGCTCTGATGTTGAGAGATTGGCAAAACACTCCAGCACCTGTTCCTGATTCCATTTTTGAACCGTCAGTGTAGAATGGGATACCCTTTTTACTTATAAGTGAATTAGGATCCCAACCCTGTCTTTCTGGTATGAAAGTAGAAAATTTCCTATCGAAGTCTAGTAAAGGGGGGATGTAATCGGTGGTCTCCATCAGTCCTGGAATCGTGTCATATCTTTGTAAGATTGACCCGTGTCCATAAGTGCTGTGCCTCCAAAAACTCAGTTCTCTTAAACGAATTGCAGTTTTGGCTGCCGTGCACTTTATGAACTCATCCAGAGCCGGGAGGTCCAAGATCATTTCCAACCCAGCTTGTGGTGTGGATCTTTGAGCCCCTGTTATTCCTATACAGGCTAGTCTCTGCACCTTATTCAGGTTCTTGAGATAGCTTGATACCTTTAATAAAATTAAGGAAAAACTTTAGATTTACCTTAAGTTTAAAGAAATAATACTTATCTACCTAATATTTGGTTGGCCACCCTTTTAATCTTTTTACTTCTTTTAAGCGGTCAGGCATGGAATGGGTCAACTTTTTCAAATATACCTTTGATATTACTTGCCATTCCTTTAGCAGTAAGGCTTTAAGTTGAGACTTGGATTTAATATCATGCTTTCGCAAACGTTTGTCCAAATGATCCTAAAGATGCTCTATTGGGTTCAAATCTGGGCTTTGTGGAGGTGTTGATAGCAGGTGAGGGACCCTGTGAACCAACTACATCTTCACAATGTGAAAGACATGTTTGGGATCGTTATCCTGTTGAAAGTAAAAATCTTTCAAGATCCCCATTTTTTGAGCACTTTGTAGCAAATTGTCTTGCAAAATTTTTAGGTAAACTTCTTTGGTCATAATCTCATCAATTATCACCAAGTTACCAACACCTTGAGGGACATACAGCTCCACACCATAACACCACCACCACCGTGTTTCACAGTTTTCCGGGTGTTTTTTGGATTCAGAGCTTCATTTGGTTTTCGCCATACCTTTGTTCGCCCATCCGAGCCAAAAATATTGAATTTTGACTCGTCTGAACAAATTACCTTGTCCCAGAAGTCGAGATCCTTATTTTTGTATTCATCGACAAATTTTAATCTTTTATCGATCTTTTTCAGCGATCTTTGGTGCGCTTTCAAACGGATCTTTTTTAATAATACCTTTAATTATTCATTCATCCCTGGCTGATAACTTCCGAGGACGTCCATATCTTGGCTTATTTTTAATACGTTTTAAACTTCTACTTTGAACGTCGAACTTATCGAGTTGTAGAAGCTGAGTAAGGTCGATGATTCTCGAGAATTTTCTCTAGATGAGTCCTGAAACTAAAGGACGTTCTTATCCCTCTACCTTTCCAAAATCATCACCCCCTCCTACATAAACAAGGCATACAAGCCAACGCTATTGCACCAACTTCCATCCCATCTCCTACGATGTAATGGCGAAAAGGCTAGACAGCGCTCCTCTCTCCGGTGCTCCTTCCCACCCTAGGCAACACAGCTCAACTGCTGTTTACCGATCCAAATCATTTGCTTACATATCTGCATGATGCTCTTAACATCAACTGACTCCTTACCCTATCTCTTCCTTCCAACCATCTCTTATCTTTATTGGGCTGGATCTAAGGTGTTAAACGACCCGTGCCGATGATCAACCATCCCTGCCGACGCATAATTGGATAATCGCCAAGCTCGAGGAGGTGAAGGGTCTTTATAGGAGTGCCATTGTGGTACTCAATAAAGAATCCTTGGCTCCTTTAGCCCTGACCGATGGCTCCATAAATTATGGTTTCGAGTCCATCAAGATTCGAGTATACGAAAAAGATGAGGCTACCGCGGATAGCGGGCCTCCAACAACAATCGAAGGTGAACTCAACGACAGAGGTGAGTCTCTTTTTGATTATATTCTTGGTACTAACCTCTTAGTAAGTAATGTTGGAAATGAACCAACCTTTATCACTTAAACTCGACAAGAAGTCGATACTATACACCATATGATCTTGGACTGGAAAGTATCCAAAGAACACTCGTTTTCTGATCATAGATATATCCAGTTCAGTATCAATGTGGATGAAAACCCTAGTCCATTGACTTTTCGAAATTATCGAAAACTTGACTGGGCTTCATACAGGAACTTATTACAAAGTTTACTAAAACCTGGACTATCTAGTCCTTCCTCTAACGCTAGCGAACTGGACAACAAAGTCAATGACCTCACCTCAGCTATGAACAGATCGCTAGAAATTGCTTGTCCACTTATACTCATAAGAGGAAAGAGGAAACCACAATGGTGGGCCTCAGAGCTTGACTCGCTCAGAAGAGAATGTAGGAAACTCTTCAACCGAGCCAAAGCCGCAAGACAAGCCTCTCACTGCGATTCTTACAAAGAATCCCTAAGAATTTACAAAAAGGCACTAAGGAAATCTAAGCGATCTTCCTTGCGATCCTTCTGTGGCACGATAGAAGAAACTTCTGAAGGTTACGGAAAATTCTTAGCTGCTTGAAAAATGCAGACGGCTCCTGGACAAGTTCAAGTAATGAATCGCTGAACTTACTACTAAATACTCATTTTCCTGCTAGTTCTCTAACCTAAACTTGCAACAATCATATTCGTTCAAATTCCAATACAAAATATCCACAAGGTCTGATCACAAGGGACAAGCTAGTGTATATGAGTTTAGAAAGGTCGCTAGGTATTTTAAGCGTACCACGCTATCAGTATTTAAAGCGTACTACGCTAAATTGAAAAGGCGATTACTCGCCGTCAGGTTGAAAGTAAAAAGATCAATATGAATGTTCTTTAGACTGTGTTTTATTTGTATGGAATTCATTCCTTAAATACTATTGTCTTAACTGTTATACTTATTTTCTATCTTACTTCTATACATTGAATTTCATATTCAAAATTATTCTATTTTTCTATTGGCTAAATTATATTAATAAGGATCTTATTACTATTGAGTGACAATCAATGCAATCGAGTGGAATGTTGATGTTATGATATGACTAACATACTCGATTTGCATTTTACATGTTTTGTTACTCATTTATTGAATGGGCAGTGGCGGCGCATATGTGGATACACTACACCCTCACCCTTAAGAAAAATGTTAGTGGTAAAATTATATTTTGGAAATTATTGTATTATACACATAATTTGATAAATTTAGTTTTACATGCTAAAATTTGTTATTTTGATAAGCTATTTGTATTTTTGTTATTAAATTTAGATTTTTGTTCAATGATAAAATAATGGGTGATTTTTTTGAGGTTAGGATTTTCATGCATTAGTATTTGACAGATCACGCGGGATTTCAGACATGGTGTCAAAGAGAAAGATGCTCAGTATGCTTTGACATTTCATCATGAATAGACTTACTAACGAGCAACGCTTGCAAATCATTGAATTTTATTACCAAAATCAGTGTTCGGTTCGAAATGTGTTTCGCGCTTTACGTCCGATTTATGGTCTACATAATCGACCAAGTGAGCAAACAATTAATGCGATTGTGACCAAGTTTCGCACTCAGTTTACTTTATTGGACATTAAACCAACCACACGAATGCGTACAGTGCGTACAGAAGAGAGTATTGCGTCTGTTTCTGAGAGTGTTGCTGAAGACCGTGAAATGTCGATTCGTCGCCGTTCGCAGCAATTGGGTTTGTGTTATTCGACCACATGGAAGATTTTACGCAAAGATCTTGGTGTAAAACCGTATAAAATACAGCTCGTGCAAGAACTGAAGCCGAACGATCTGCCACAACGTCGAATTTTCAGTGAATGGGCCCTAGAAAAGTTGGCAGAAAATCCGCTTTTTTATCGACAAATTTTGTTCAGCGATGAGGCTCATTTCTGGTTGAATGGCTACGTAAATAAGCAAAATTGCCGCATTTGGAGTGAAGAGCAACCAGTAGCCGTTCAAGAACTGCCCATGCATCCCGAAAAATGCACTGTTTGATGTGGTTTGTACGCTGGTGGAATCATTGGACCGTATTTTTTCAAAGATGCTGTTGGACGCAACGTTACGGTGAATGGCGGTCGCTATCGTTCAATGCTAACAAACTTTTTGTTGCCAAAAATGGAAGAACTGAACTTGGTTGACATGTGGTTTCAACAAGATGGCGCTACATGCCACACAGCTCGCGATTCTATGGCCATTTTGAGGGAAAACTTCGGAGAACAATTCATCTCAAGGAATGGACCGGTAAGTTGGCCACCAAGATCATGCGATTTGACGCCTTTAGACTATTTTTTGTGGGGCTACGTCAAGTCTAAAGTCTACACAAATAAGCCAGCAACTATTCCAGCTTTGGAAGACAACATTTCCGAAGAAATTCGGGCTATTCCGGCCGAAATGCTCGAAAAACTTACCCAAAATTGGACTTTCCGAATGGACCACCTAAGACGCAGCCGCGGTCAACATTTAAATGAAATTATCTTCAAAATGTAAATGTCATGGACCAATCCAACGTTTCAAATAAAGAATCGATGAGATTTTGCAAATTTTATGCGTTTTTTTTTTAAAAAAAGTTCTCAAGCTCTTAAAAAATCACCCGATATATAATATTTACATAAATTTTAATTATTATTAGATTTTTTTTTGTTTTTATACATATTCATTTGGTTTATAAGGCTTAAGCAAGTTATTGTGTACTTCCTTATTTACTCCATTTTTGTCAATTACTGAATTGACTCCTTTTCTTTCTACTATTTTGTATGGACCAATATAAGGTGCCTGATTTTTCTTTCTATTTCCTAATTTGAATAGAACTAAATCGCCTATATCTAAATCTAATTTATTTGTATATTTTTTATTTTCTGTCTCCATTCTTTTTTCTTTAATTTTTATAGTCATTTCTTTTGCTTTACTGAGTGCATATTGTAATATAATTTTCAATTCGTTAGCATAATTGTCGTAGCCATAAATTTTTGTTTTATTACCCAATGTATCAGTCGGTAAGCAGGGCAGTTTCCCATAAATGAGCTCATACGGTGAATAACCAGTGCCTATATGTGGTGTTGTATTGTATGCGAACGTAAAATATGGAACCCATTAGTCCCATTCATTGTCTTTGACATTTGATAGTAAGAATTCATTAAGTGTCCGATGATTTCTTTCAAGGGCACCTATAGTTTGGTGGTGATATGGAGAAGAGAATGTTTGTCTTATCTTTAGCGAACATATGTTGTTCATAAGTTCGTTATTAAATTCTGTACCTTTATCTGATTTTAGAATCTTAAAGTGTCCATATCTAAGA
The DNA here is from genome assembly GCA_920104205.1 of Eupeodes latifasciatus. Taxonomy (NCBI): domain Eukaryota; kingdom Metazoa; phylum Arthropoda; class Insecta; order Diptera; family Syrphidae; genus Eupeodes; species Eupeodes latifasciatus. The sequence continues at coordinate 269,496,019 of OV049924.1, read as the reverse complement.
ATAAATTCTTCCACTAAAGTCTTTGCTGTTGTTGTTGCGTCTTTTGATGTCATAGGGAATGCGACAACAAATTTAGTAAGCTCACATTGCATGGTTAAGATATATCTTTTTTCATTTGATATTCGTAATGGCCCGACTGTGTCAATTGATACTACTTCAAAACTGTTGCTTGGAGTGTCTGTAATCGTTTGTGGTTCAATTGTGTTTTTTGTTTGTTTATTTCTTGCACATGAATCACAATTTTGTATGAATTGTTTTACCATTTGATTCATCTTTCGCCATATGTATCTTTGTTTTAATTTTATTAAAGTTTTTTGTATACCTAAATGTCCTCCGTGTGCAGAGTTATGAAATTCGTCGATTAGTTTGTATTTAGTTAAATCATCAAGTATTTGTTTTGGGGCGTTATATATTATTATTTTTAGCTTAGGATTCTGGCCATTTATTTTTATATTTGCATATGTTTCTTTGAATTTATCTTTTTCAAAAAGCTTAAATATTTCATCATTGTTCATAAGGGCTAGCTCGTTTATTTTTTCTTTATTCATTCTGGATGCTGATTTCTTCAGTGTCGATTCTAGTGTCGCTGAATTATCGTTAGATCCCGTATACGTATACATATTATCTTTATTTATATCTGATGCAAGCTTCATCAGGTTCGAATCTGGATTCGCCGATTTATCGCTACATCGCACGTGCACAAAATTTTCATCAATACTTATTTTTGAATTCCTAGCATTTTTATCTATATTAAATTTTAATTTCTTTATATTTTTGACGTCATTAATGGATATGCATTCCCAGATTTGAAGTTGATCAGGCTTCTCTTGAGAGTTGCATTTCTCCTTGTTACTGTCCATATTCATTTTATTGGACATCCCCCTTGTGATAACTAATGTTCTTTTGACGGTTTCATCGATTTCTGTCGGTATCATTTGTTTTAATAAGTCTGAGTCGATTTTTATTCTAGATAGAGCGTCTGCGTTTGTATTCATTTTTCCTTTTTTGTATATTATGTCAAAATCATAGTCGCTTAAGTCTAGTCTTATTCTAGTCATTTTTGACGATGGATTTTTGTGTGAGAATAGAGATACTAAAGGTCTATGGTCGGTGACAACCGTAAATTTTCTTCCGTATAGATATGATCTGAAAAATTGTATACCCCAGTGGATTGCGAGTAATTCTTTTTCTATTACGGGTTTGTTAAGGTCATGTTTTTGCAGTGATTTACTTGCCTATGATATGGGAAGATCTTCACCAATTTCGCCTTGGGAAAGGATTGCTCCTAGTGCATAATTTGATGCGTCTGTTGTTAGAATAAATGGTTTTTCGAAATTTGGATACTGTAGTATAGGAGGTTCCATGAGTTTATTTTTTAAAGTGTCAAAGGCTGTTTGACAATTTGTATCCCACTTGAATTTCGTGTTTTTCTTTAAAAGGTTATTAAGGCTTTGTGCAATATCAGCAAAATTTGGTATGAACCTCCTGTAATAATTGCAAAAGGCTATAAATCGTCTAACTTCATCTGCATTTTTTGGAATTGGATACTCTTTAATCGTTTTGTGTTTTGCAGGGTCAGTTTTTACGCCATTGCTTGTAATTAGGTGGCCTAGATATATTACTTCAGGGCAAAGAAAATTGCATTTTTCTGGATTTAGCTTAAGGTTGTATTGTTTGAGTCGTTCGAGGATACGTACTAGATTTTCGTTGTGGTGTCTTAGACTGCAACCATAGATTATTATGTCATCAACATATAAGAAGGCTTCGGATTCTAATCCAGCTAGAGCGATAGTAAGCATTCTTTGAAAACTGTTAGATGAAATTTTAAGTCCAAATGGCAGTCTCTTAAATTGGTAATGTCCATTGTTGGTGGAAAATGCCGTGAGTGGTCTTGAGTCTTTGTATAGTCCTATTTGGTGAAAAGAACTAGTCATAACTAATGTTGAAAACCATTTTTCTCTTCCTAGTTTGTCAAGTACGTCTTCTAAACGAGTTAAAGGGAATTTGTCGTTCACTATTTTGTCATTTAACTTTCTGTAGTCTACTACTACTCTCCATTTCTTTTTGTCGGCTGTATTTTTCTTTGGTACTAGCACAGATAAGAAACTATACAGATGTCTCATCCCCATAGAAGAAAATGTCCCATATTTTTTTCACTAAAGCCTTGGCTATCAACTGACAAAAAGCTTTTTGTCAGTTGATCTTCAAGCACAAAAAGCTGTTTTTGATTGCACATATTGGCTTGCCAGTATGCCTGTTCAAAGCTATGTGTATAACTATAAAAAATTCTAAAGTTGTTTTTTCTCTCAAGTCAACGTCCATAGAGACAAAGAAAAAAAGAAACTGTTTTGGTTTCGATGATGTTTTGGTGCCGATGATGTTACCATATTTCAGTTGCTATTGTTCAAGCGATGTAGGTATTTTATGCTATTTATTATTGAATATGAAAATAAAAACCATAGTTATTAATTTTTCCATGTTATATTTTACTATATCAAATAAAACAATATACATATATGTTGAAAATACATTTAAGAAAGGAAGAGAAGATGAGTTAGGTGCAAGACATTTTAAAAATAATTTGTATGGATTCCTATGGTAACACTGATGCAAATGTACGTGCGCCGCTGGTGAGCGTATGAGGCTTAGTTTTGGTTGCCTTCCTTATTTTGATTTTTTTTGATACATATATTGAACGCATGTGTGTATGTCATGTATCCATAGATATATGTATATGACAAAAGGGTAAGTTTCAATTTCGGTCTTTTTGTTGTTTGTTGATTGTTTCTTTGTTGTCCTATGCAAAACGTGAGTTGCGTATTTTGTGAACTTAAACAGGTGTAGGTAGGTACTCATGTAAATAATTTCGATACAAAAAAGAGGCTCGGATCTGACCCACACTGATAACTTACTATTGATGCCCACTTAAATTTTTCAAAATTTATTTTTTTTATTTGGAAAAATTGTATTAGTAAGTAAGTATGCAAAAATATACATTTAAGCTGTTTTCTGTGGAAATAGATGTATCGAAAAGTTAAATTAATATATTTTGAAAGAAGTTTGGTTTCTCTCAAATAAACATTGTCTTAAATTGTTACAAAACATTAACAAAAATATTTCTATGGGATGAAACAACTTTAAAGTCAATATCTTTCTTTATTCAATCCAATTTATAAATTCAATTAGGTTAATCATTTTTTTATTTTTTTTTTTTTTGCTAAGGTTTTTAGTTTTCTGTAAAATAAAAAATTGTTGTTAATAACAACAATTTGTACAATTTCTTTCTTTCTTTTTTCTTTCTCCTTTACCCGATATTTCAGTTTAAGAATCAATTTCACGTTTTTTTAGTACTTTTTTTTAGGTTAAAATTAAAGGAAAAAACTATCGGTTGATTAACTTTTTATTTTAAACTATATTTTAAACATTTTTTCTATTAAATTAAATAAGTTTGAAGTCAATATCTTTCTCTGTTTTCAAGAAGCTTTAGTAGAAACTATTTTTACCAGTTTTTAGTAGTTTTCTAAAAAAAATAGTTAATTGGGATGTTAAAATAGGTCTGTTAAGTTTTGTTTAGAAGTTTGTATATGTTTAATACATCACTGCTCTTAGCCTATTTAAGCAAAGGTGGTTTTATAAAAAGTTTAAGAGACAATTTTTGGCCTTGACAATTAAAAATAAAATATCGTAGGTATTTATAATTATTTATTTTATTATTGATCTTTTATAAAATTGCCTTTGCTTAAATAGTTTCCAGGGGTCACGAACGTGGACGTGGCAGAATATCGACCCCCACCCACCTACCACCCGCTGAATTGTACATTTATATATATATATATGTAAATTGGTTATGTATTTGTTTTTTTTTTATTGGTTTTGTTTGAGCTACGCGTTCATAACATTCATTAATTTTTTTATTTTAGTTCTAGGATTTTTATACCTTTTATCTTTTCTATATTTTTCCGTTCAGCCGCCGGTTATAATTTTTTGAGAAATCAATTACAATTTCACTTGCCTCATCCATCTTCTTTGCATAGATGGATAAGTATTAAAGGCCTTTCTCCAGGCTTAAACAAAAACGTTTTAGAGGAGATAGAAAAAATTACCTCAAAATTGGCAACGAAAGAGAAAGAATTGGTTCTAATTTTTGATGAAATGAGCCTTCAGACAAGTTTAACCTACAATGAATACAAAGATGTAATTGAAGGTTTTGTAGATTATGGCAAAAACCAAAGATCTGATATATGTGCTAAGTCAGCCTGCGTTTTTATGATACGTAGTTTATGTGGCAACTTTAAACAAGTTTTGTATCATGTCATTTGCCCAAGTAATATCCCTTCACAACAACTTGAGGTAGAAGTGCATAACTGTTTGGATATATGCGAGAAATTAAAATTAAATGTACGAGCTATTTGCTGCGATCAAGGGCCTACAAATAGAAGTTTGTTTAATAAATTATGTCTAGATGACAAAAGTGTAACTTTGTTTACAAACAACAAAAAATTTATGGTATGTATGATATTCCTCATCTTTTGAAAAGCATTAGGAATAATTTATTGAAATATAATTTGGCCACGGATGATGGAATTGTAAGTTGGAAAATAATTGAATATATGTACAATTCTGAAAGATTAAATGCAACAAAAATTTGTCCAAAATTAACATCGGCACATATTGACCCAACAGAATTTCAAAAAATGAATGTAAAGTTGGCGGCACAAGTACTAAGTAGATCTGTAGCTTGTGGAATTGAAGCTTTATTAGGTCTAAATAAATTTCCCATAAATATATCGCATTTTGCAAAACCAACAGCTAATTTTATAAACAAAATAAACCGGCTTTTCGACCTTTTAAATGGAAAACCAGCTATTAAAAAAAATGATCAAAATCTAATATTCATAAGAGAAATGAAAACATATATTCTCAACATTCAGCCTATTAATTCAAGAAACAAAGCGTTTTGTTTCAAAGGTTTTGCCTTAAGTATTGAGAGCATTTTGCAAATACAAAAAGCATTATATATAGACCATAATGATTTATATTATTAAAATATTAACAAAGAGCAAGAAATGTTAATAAAAGTAATCCGAATGCTGCTGAATTTGGCTCCCTTCTAGCAAAAGTTATAGCTATGAAATTTGTATTCAAATCTAAATGTTCAAACTGTGAAGAAGACGATACAGAATATCTTAAAGTTGATTGGAATGCTATTTTACAAACCAATGCTGAGGAACAAATATCGATTTCGTATGAGCTACCGGAGAGTGAATCATTTGAGAATATAGAAAACGACATGAATATTGATAATAAATTAAATGCTTTACCGCCTGAAGACACGATATTGATAAAGGTGCCGGAAATCGACGATCTTGCTACCAGATACTATGCAGGCTATTGCCTTTTTAAATCGATGAAAAAAATGAATAGTATCTGTGAAAACTGTATTCAACAAATGTCAAAAGATAAGCTTCAATTTGATTTAACGGAAATATTAATTAAATTGAGAGAATACGAAACCTCAAAAGAAAATACGGTTCTTATATGGCCTTCTGAAAATTTTTTCCAAGTCTGTAGTCTTCACGTAAAAATATTTACAACTTTCTTCAAAAAAACACCTTTTGTATCGAGATTAAAGAAAACATTGTAAGAGAATGTATAAACGCAACAAACAGACAATATCCTAGCTGGTTCGATGATTCCGATGAATGCTATGCACATAAAATTGACATTATACATTTTTTAATAAAAGTCTTACTTTGGAAAAATTGTAAATGGGTAATTGACACAAAAGATAAAAGGTATAAATATCCTAGAACTAAAATAAAAAAATTAATGAATGTTATGAACGCGTAGCTCAAACAAAAACAATAAAAAAAAACAAATACATAACCAATTTACATATATATATATAAATGTACAATTCAGCGGGTGGTAGGTGGGTGGGGGTCGATATTCTGCCACGTCCACGTTCGTGACCCCTGGAAACTATTTAAGCAAAGGCAATTTTATAAAAGATCAATAATAAAATAAATAATTATAAATACTTACGATATTTTATTTTTAATTGTCAAGGCCAAAAATTGTCTCTTAAACTTTTTATAAAACCACCTTTGCTTCAATAGGCTAAGAGCAGTGATGTATTAAACATATACAAACTTCTAAACAAAACTTAACAGACCTATTTTAACATCCCAATTAACTATTTTTTTAGAAAACTACTAAAAACTGGTAAAAATAAAGCTTCTTGAAAACAGAGAAAGATATTGACTTCAAACTTATTTAATTTAATAGAAAAAATGTTTAAAATATAGTTTAAAATAAAAAGTTAATCAACCGATAGTTTTTTCCTTTAATTTTAACCTAAAAAAAAGTACTAAAAAAACGTGAAATTGATTCTTAAACTGAAATATCGGGTAAAGGAGAAAGAAAAAAGAAAGAAAGAAATTGTACAATATACAATTGTTATTAACAACAATTTTTTATTTTACAGAAAACTAAAAACCTTAAGCAAAAAAAAAAAAATAAAAAAATGATTAACCTAATTGAATTTATAAATTGGATTGAATAAAGAAAGATATTGACTTTAAAGTTGTTTCATCCCATAGAAATATTTTTGTTAATGTTTTGTAACAATTTAAGACAATGTTTATTTGAGAGAAACCAAACTTCTTTCAAAATATATTAATTTAACTTTTCGATACATCTATTTCCACAGAAAACAGCTTAAATGTATATTTTTGCATACTTACTTACTAATACAATTTTTCCAAATAAAAAAAATAAATTTTGAAAAATTTAAGTGGGCATCAATACTAAGTTATCAGTGTGGGTCAGATCCGAGCCTCTTTTTTGTATCGAAATTATTTACATGAGTACCTACCTACACCTGTTTAAGTTCACAAAATACGCAACTCACGTTTTGCATAGGACAACAAAGAAACAATCAACAAACAACAAAAAGACCGAAATTGAAACTTACCCTTTTGTCATATACATATATCTATGGATACATGACATACACACATGCGTTCAATATATGTATCAAAAAAAATCAAAATAAGGAAGGCAACCAAAACTAAGCCTCATACGCTCACCAGCGGCGCACGTACATTTGCATCAGTGTTACCATAGGAATCCATACAAATTATTTTTAAAATGTCTTGCACCTAACTCATCTTCTCTTCCTTTCTTAAATGTATTTTCAACATATATGTATATTGTTTTATTTGATATAGTAAAATATAACATGGAAAAATTAATAACTATGGTTTTTATTTTCATATTCAATAATAAATAGCATAAAATACCTACATCGCTTGAACAATAGCAACTGAAATATGGTAACATCATCGGCACCAAAACATCATCGAAACCAAAACAGTTTCTTTTTTTCTTTGTCTCTATGGACGTTGACTTGAGAGAAAAAACAACTTTAGAATTTTTTATAGTTATACACATAGCTTTGAACAGGCATACTGGCAAGCCAATATGTGCAATCAAAAACAGCTTTTTGTGCTTGAAGATCAACTGACAAAAAGCTTTTTGTCAGTTGATAGCCAAGGAGTAGTGAAAAAAATATGGGACATTTTCTTCTATGGGGATGAGACATCTGTATAGTTTCTTATCTGTGGTACTAGTAATAGGGGTGCATTGTAAGGGCTTTTTGAATGCTCTATTATATCGTCTTTGAACATTTGTTCAACTTGTTCGGATATGATGTCCAAATGTGCAGGGGGAAGTCTATAGTTTTTTATGTATGTCGGTGTTTTATCGGAAGTTTCAATTTTCTGGGTGTAAAAATTATTTGTTGTCAGTGGTTCGTTCTCTAAATGGAAAACTTCTTGATATTTTCTAAAGATGTCAATCAACTCCTTTTTTGCATGATCGTCTTTGCAGTCTACTTTTAGTTTTTTCATTATGTCATAGTTATCAAGTGGTTCTGTGTCTAAGGTAATGTCGTTTAAAATTACTTCATTGTCGTTCGTGTTGAGCAATTTGGTATGCGCCATGCCAGATTTTGAAACTATTGTGTTACTTATAAATACACCTGGCGCTATTTCTTTATTTGTAATTAGAGTGTCATGAATTAAATGAAGTTTTAGTGGTTGAATCATTTCTGTTCTTGCAGGTATTTTTATTCTTAGTGCATCTAGGGGTTTTGATTGCATTGGCAAAGTTATTGTTTTTTCGTCGTCACTTAATGATATTGTAAATGTTTCGTAGTCTATTTTGCAAAGAAATTTGGTGAAAAAATCTCTACCTAAAATACCATCTGTTTCGATAGGAAATTTTTCATCTACTAGTTGGAATTTCTGTAGATAGATAGTTTCACATAATTGGAGGTTTAGATCGAGTGTTCCTAAAGAGTGTATTTCCTCATTAGTTATACCAGTGAGTTTGCATTTTTGTTCTGGGTCATATTCTTCAATTTCTAGTTTACTTGTAATTTTGCAGATAGAAATGTCTGCACCCGTGTCTATCAGAAATGTCATATTTTTATTTTTATGTTTTGCAACAATATAATTTGTGTTGCTATCCGATATTCTATACACTTTTAATTTTGGCTGTCTGGAATATTCGTGTATTCCAAGCCGTATTCGTTTCCCTCTTGTCGCCCATTATGTAATAATCGTATTTGCTGTCTCGTATTCCTGAATTGGTTTTGATTATGACCTTGGTTATTGTTTCTTTGAGCATTTTGGGTTCGGTTATTGTTCCAGTTATTATGTCGATTGAAGTTATTGTTTCGGTTAGAATTTCGAGTTTGGATGTTGCTGTTGTATTGATTTTGATTCATATTTCTTTGAAATCTGTTACGGTCATTGCCGTCTTGATTAAAGTTTTGTCTGTTTTGTCGATTAATGTTTTGTGGGTTATGTCTATAGTACATTAATGCGTTAGTATTTGTTTTTTTCTAATTCTATTGCGAGGTTTGATGCTTCTGTTAGTGATTTAGGTTGGGATGCAAAAATAGTTTGTTTAAAGTTGTCGTAAAGACCATTTTTAAAGATATTTAAACTATAAATGTCGTTCATTTTCCTTATCACATTTGTTTCTTCTTTGGTAGCATTGCTGCCTAACTCTTTTATCTGGAGATTATTTAACTCTGCTATAGTGTTAGGTAATTTGTCTCTAAATCAAATCACTGAAAGATTTCTCTGACTAAAATTAGATAAGCTATTTTGAATCTGAGGAATTGTTGTACTACTCTTATATCTTTCTTCGAGTAAAGATTTAAGAGTTTTAAAATTATTAGGGTCTGTATTTCCTAGTGCTGTTTTGACATTGATTCCTAATTTTACGTGAAAGACGAATTCTATCAATTGTTGTGTACAAGTGGTTTTTAATCCCTTGTGGATTATCTCAACTATTTTAAGAAAACTATCTAATTCTTTGAAGTTTCCTGAAAACATTGGGATTGCTTTCATAGCTATTCCTAAATCAAAATCTGCCATTTTATTGTTTATTTCTTTCTCTTTTTCTTTTTCAAAAGCTAATTTGTGTTCTTGCAGTTGGTCCTCTAGTAATTTTTTAGTGTTATTATATATACCTTCGAATTCTAGTTTAAGTGCTTTGCTATCTTCTATTTCTTCACTAGCTTCTAAATTACTAAATTTTTCTTTAGAGAAATTTTTTTAATTTTTGCTTTAACTGTTTCAAATTTATAAGGTCTACCTGAACTCTTCTTAATATTTAAGAAAATTGTTTCTAAGTTGTTTTTTACTTCTTCCATTTAGGTAAGTGAGAATATAAGATTTTTTTTTGTTTAATAATATTTTTTTTTTATACATTTGTTATTTTATTTTTGTGTTTATGCACATAATTCTTAAAATATTTGTTTATTTTGTATGCGGCGTAAAGGATGGTGATGATGACTGCGGCTGTTGCCACTGATTCTGGAATTATTGGCATGGTTATATGTTCCTGGACATTGTTTTTGTTAACTACCGTTTCAGGTTTACTCTGGCTTTTTCCCATGATTTTGCTTCTTTAGTGTTTTTTTGCGTTTTTTTTTTTTGTCAGTGTTTTAATGTAAAGTATTTTTCCATTTATTTTAGTTAAGGTTCGTTCACACGCAACATTTTTACTTTCATGCCTTTTTATGAGTTTAATACTTATGCATTGCAGCTTTTTTTTTTTTTTATATTTTTATTTATTTTTTTGAAATTAGAATATTTTAGTCAACCAAAATGTGTTATATTAAGTTTTCTGAAATTTTGTGTGTTCAAAGCACATCAAAAGATTTCTTTCGAAACAATAATTTTGAACGAAATTTGCAGGGTCGCCATGTAGTGTATATGAGTTTAGAAAGGTCCCTAGGTATTTTAAGCGTACCACGCTATCAGTATTTAAAGCGTATTACGCTAAATTGAAAAGGCGATTACTCGCCGTCAGGTTGAAAGTAAAAAGATCAATATGAATGTTCTTTAGGCTCTGTTTTATTTTTATTGAATTCATTTTTTTTTTTTTTTATTTTTTTTTATAAAGTACAGGCACTCAAGGGAATATTAATACCCTTAACACGTTTAAGGTTAAACACAGTGCGAGTATTAGGAAAATAGGAAAGGATTTAAGAGGAGATACCGGTGCACATTGGTCTTAAAATTTTGAATATTGAAATGAGAGGGGAAAACAGAGTTGGGTAAAGCATTCCACATTCTCGATGAGCGGCTAAAAAAAGAATCTCTATACTTAACAGTACGTCCGAAATTGAGCTCGAGGGTAAACTGATGAGCATTCCTGGAAGTGCGAGTATTACGGCTGAATTGTTTGAGGGGGGGAATGCAACTGGCTAATTCGACAGAACATTGTTTGTAAAAGTATCTGTAAAACAACGAAAGGCATGAAACATTACGCCGGTGTTCGAGAGATGTAAATGTTTCGGTTATAGTTCTATCGCCGATCATTTTCAAAGCTCTTTTTTGTATCCTATCTAAAAGGCTCAAACTTGTTTTAGGGGCACCTGCCCAAATATGCGAGTTATATTCAAGTTTTGGACGAATGAAGGCTTTGTAAATTACAGCCAGATCAGAAGGGGTGAAAAATTTCTTACACCGTCGGAGAAATCCTAAGCACCTGGCAGCATTTTTGGCAATATCAAATATGTGATCATTCCATAAAAGGTGATCTGTGATACACATACCGAGTACTGACAGTTGATTAGTTTCCTGGATGCAAGTGCCACTCATAGATAGCGGCATCGGGGGTATGTTACGCTTTAACGACAGGAGACAGCATTGGGTTTTCGAAGCATTAAATTCTACACGGTTTTTGATTCCCCATTGGACAATGCTGTCAAGATCAGAATTTAATGAGCTTATCATACGCTGCCGTTGAAGTTCCACATCCGAAGGACAAGGATGTGAATCTAAAAACGAATATGAAAAGCTGAGGGTACTGTCGTCGGCAAAACAGTTTAATGGATTAGAAGTGGCAGACAAAAGATCATTTATGAATATAAGGAAGAGAGTCGGAGACAAAACGGAGCCCTGGGGGACACCAGCATTTATTTTATGAATTTCAGACTTGAAACCATTCAATACAACTTGTATTGAACGGTTCGAAAGGTAATTTCTAATCCAACGAAGAAGTGATTCATCAATACCAAAAGCACGCATTTTCGATAAGCGAGCTTGGTGCCAAACTCTATCAAATGCTTTTGAAATATCAAGTGCAATAATCTTACTTTCTCCAAGACGATGTAAAGATTTGTTCCACTGTTCGGTGAGATAAACCATGAGATCACCAGTGGACCTATTGCTACGAAAGCCATACTGCCGGTCATTAAGAAGCTTTCGTTCTTCAAGATATTTCTTAAGCTGATAATTAATCAGCGTTTCCATGACCTTGGAAAGAAGGGACGTAAGTGCTATTGGACGATAGTTAGAGGGAGAGGACGATTCGCCTTTTTTAGGGACCGGCTGGACAAATGCTATTTTCCATCCACTCGGAAAGAGACCTGTAGAGTAGGAAAGATGGAAAAGTTTACGCAGTGGTTTTGCCAGCGTTGAAGAACACCTCTTCAGAACGATTGGGGAGATACTATCCGGGCCAGCGGATTTGTGTATGTCAAGGTCTTTAAGTACTCTTGCAACTGCACGAGTGCGAAAGAAGATTCGTCCCATAGAATCATGTACGCTCTCAAGAACAGGAGGACTCATGACACTTTCCGGTAGCGTCGAATTAACAGCAAACTGTGCTGCAAGCAAATTGGCTTTATCGATCGAGCTCACATAGGGAGTGTCATTGTGGACGAGCGTTGGAACCGAGGATGACGTGGTGTTTCGTACGTTTTTTACAAATGACCAGAAATTTTTACTACCTTTGGGACATTGTAGTATTTTTTGCCTTAATTTCTGATCATGCAAAAATTTGGTTCGTCGAATATGACCATTACAGGTCTTTCTAGCTTGTTTGAACTTATTCCGGTTTTCCTCAGTAGGGTTGGCTTTATAACAACGGAAACTTACATCTCTGAACCTAATAACCTCTTTACAGCTCGAATCAAACCATGAGTTCTCTTTGGGTTTGATAGATTTCACCCTATTCGGGATAAAATTTCTCATTCCACAAAGAATTAAATTTGTTACCATATCTGCGCTGGAATCCACGTCACTATCGAGGAAGCATAGTGACCAGTTAAAGTTCCTGAAGAATTCATTGAGACCGTCCCAGTTGGCTTTCTCATATTGCCAAACGGTTCTCATAGGAGTTTTTTCTTTAACTGGGGTTTTTTGACATGAGAATTTTGCAGATATGATACAATGGTCTGATGTGCCTAGAGGCGGTAATACACTGATTGTGTATTTATTAGGGTCAGAGGTAAGAAACAAGTCTAGGGTGTTGGCGGATTGACCTGCAACGTCAGGGATCCGAGTTGGCTCATCAACAAGCTGAGTTAACTGATTTAACTCAGCAAAGACTTCAACATACCTTCCTTCGGGTGTTGACTGGCCAGAATAGCGAAGCCAAGAAGAATTGTGTACATTGAAATCGCCCGCAATGACGATTTCAGTGTGAGGATAATGGGCAACAATTCTTTGGATGGAGTCAGACAGAGCATCAAATTCGTTGAAAGTTGAATTTCTGTCCAGGTTTGGACTTCGATATAGAAAGCATGTGTGGATGATGTGCTTATTTACCGTAAATTTTAACCACATGAAGTTAAAGTTTGTGTTTGAGCACAAACCATATTGTGGCTGAAGTTGGTATGCAACATCGTTTCTTATATATACGGCTAATCCATGGTGGAAAAAGAATAATGGCACTAAGCTATACCCATTTAGATTAAATTCCAAATGATCGGAATCTTCACCTATCTGAGTTTCACTTAATGCCAAAACAGCTGGCCTGTGTGTCTCAGTGTGAACATATGTCGCATAGAAATTCTTTCTAAGACCACGAATGTTGCTAAAATCCACCCTGAAATCACCAAACATTCCAATACTCAAAATTAACAAAACACAATTCGGACAATTAACTATAATATAAGTACTACCTAGAATCCAATTTGAACTTTTCAATAACAGATTTCCACTAGTGTTATGCCTTAGTGAAAATCTGTGTACTGATCCGCCCCTGGTTAACTAGATAACACATATACTAATCTATCCAAAAACATATGAGCTCAATCGTTGTATATACTACATAGGTATAGAAAACACCGTACGCAATGTCTACAACAATTAAGCTAATATGACTGTGTTAAGATGAGGGAAGGGAGAGAAGGGTTACCCATTGCACTGTATTTCTCTTTTTTCTTTATTTGCCAATTCTTTAGATTGGCGCACTGTACAAGGTTTTTTTTGGTAAATTATTTATATGGTATGTATTGATTTTTTTTATGACTTTTTCTGTCAGCACGACACTACACATGAATTTTATTTGGAATTGTTTTTTTATAACACGGAATTAATTATTTCGATTGATTGTTTGAGAATGGACTATATTTTTTTTTTGATTATATGGACTTTGGGAATAGACTATATTTTTTTTTTGTATATGGGGTATGGTTTTAAACTGTGTAACAGAATGGACAACAACAAAAAAAAAAGAAATAACAAGAACTTGGGGGCGCGACTCTCACAAAAACAAACAGAAACGCGTGCGCTGCGGGTGGAATGCAGATCGGTAATTGACCATTCCTTAAATACTATTGTCTTAACTGTTATACTTATTTTCTATCTAACTTCTATACTTTGAATTTCATATTCAAAATTATTCTATTTTGCTATTGGTTAAATTACATATATTAATAAGGATCTTATTACTATTGAGTGACAATCAATGCAATCGAGTGGAATGTTGATGTTATGGTATGACTAACATACTCGATTTGCATTTTACATGTTTTGTTACTCATTTATTGAATGGGCAGTGGCGGCGCATATGTGGATACACTACAATGGGCTCTCAACAGCTTCAAACCATTTAAATCCGCAGGACCAGATGGAATAATACCAGCCGAACTACAAAAAACTTCAGACATTATTGCACCAATCCTTGAGGCAATTTTTACTAGCTGTCTTTATCTGGTCCATATTCCTTCGGCATGGAGAGAAGTTAAAGTTGTTTTTATATCCAAAGCAGGTAAATGCTCGCAAGTCAATCCTAAAGATCTACGACCTATAAGTCTATCATCATTCCTTCTTAAGACCTTGGAAAGACTGATTGATCCATTTAAGGGCAAGTATTAATACAAGACTTCTCTCTTAGTCTCAACCTGCCTATGGTAAAGGTAAATCGGTGGAAACGGCGTTACACACCTTAGTAGGCACCATCGAATATTCCCTCCATCATAGAGAGTTCACTATGGTTGCTTTCCTTGACATCGAAGGTGCTTTTAACAACGTGGACACATCTGCAATCACATCTGCACTAACATCTCTAAACGTAGAGAGTTCGCTTAGGGAGTTCATTCATTTAATGCTTACTAGTAGAATAACTAACTCAAAACTGGGCAACGATAGCAGAGGGACACCGCAAGGTGGTGTTATATCCCCTCTCCTCTGGAACCTAGTGGTGAATGAAATCCTAACTAGTCTGGATGCGGAGGGTTTCAGAGTGATCGCCTATGCGGACGACGTTGCTATAGCAGTTTCAGGAAAGCATCTTAACACCTTAAAAGAACTCTTACAGAATGCCTTAGACAGACTAATACTTTGGGCTGATCGGTGTGGACTGGGTGTTAACCCACACAAAACCGATTTAGTCTTATTTTCGAGGAAATACAAAATTACATTTGTCAACCTTCCCTATATTAAAGGAATCCAATTAAAATTCTCAGGCGAGGCTAATTACCTGGGTCTTATTTTAGATAAAAAACTAAATTGGAAACGCAATGTATAGGAAAGAGTCAAAAAAGCTACTGTAGCTCTTTTTTCTTGCAAAAAAGCTATTGGTAATAAACGGGGCTTACAACCCAGAATCAGGCATTGGCTATACACATCGGTAATTAGACCGATTTTAATGTACGGTGTGGCATTATGATGGACTGCTTTAGAGAAAGCTATAAACCGCGAAAAATTAAATAAAGTCTAACATTCAGCTTGCCTATGTATAAGCGGATCACTTCGCCCGACCCCATCTGCGGCACTGGACACCTAACTCTACCTAACACCTCTTCATATATTTAGCAAACAAATAGCTGCAAGCTCTGCTATTCCCCTCAAAGCTTCGTCGCAGTGGATTAACAACAACATTGGCCACTCCGTAATTCTTAGGTATTTAGAATCAATTCCAAAGAACACAGACTAAACCATCTGCCAACTGCAATTTGACAGAAACTTCCAGATTTACATACCTTCCAGATCTTTCTGGGAGGATAGGGCATTCCTGGAAGACGGGACATTCCACTTTTATACAGATGGATCAAAAACAAAAGTTGGTGGAGGTGTGTAGTCTGAACGACTGAGACATTCCAGGTAACTGTAAGGCAGATGAACTCGCCAGTACAACCCATTCTACAACGTTTGGCAAATTCTGGTATACCAACCGCTACATGCAAACTATGAAGAAGGCAGACACCAGGTGGAAAAACATCACCACGTGTCAGGTGACAAAAAACATCTGGCCTACACTAGATTTAAAGCGATCAAGGTGCTTGCTATCTCTAAGCAGATCGCATATAAGCTCGATAATAGGTGTCATTACCGGGCACTGTCTAATAGGAAAGCACTCCAGGCGGCTAGGCGTATTCTCAAATGACTTGCAGAAGCTGTATGGACGAGGGAGAGGAGGAAACAGTTCTTCACCTTCTCTGTCCATGCCCTGCTCTAGCTCAAAAACACAAGAATTACCTAGGAGAATTCTTCTATAACGATCTAAACGTACTAAATCATATTAGCATGATCAGCACTCACGTTTCGTAAGGGACTCAAACTGGTTTCATTGAGCTTAGGAGGAGGAAGCCCCAAGATTCATGTGGTATCACAATGGGCCATTAAACTGGCCTAAGTGTGTCCTATTCCATCATGGACAGCCACTTTAACCCAACCTAACCTAACCAACGTTTTAAATCTATTTATCACTTTTTGAATTGTAGCTTTGCTTCTTCCAACTAACTGACCAATTTGTGAATATGACATTCCATCCTAATGGCACTTTACTATTACCTTTCTTACAGGTATTACAGGTAATACATTATAAAATCTAAAATCGCTTAAAATATCTGCAAACTTGCCATCTGGATCTTATGAACAATAAGCCTAAGAGTTGTCTAACTTCACCCCACGGCAACGAGCAAATCGCCAACGCTAATAATAGATTAAGAAAATTTTGTAAAAATAATTCAAAAATGTCCATATCAGGTTCAGATTTGCGAAAAATTGAATATATCGTCGATGATTCCATGCATACTGAACTTCAAAAGGCAACTGCAAACTTGGCATCGAAAGAGGATCTCAATGCACTAAATAGGTCAGAAAGTTCATCAATTCGAGGTAAGATGCGTATTGTAAGAGGAAGAACTCGAAGCACAAAGCCGCGAACTTAAGGGTAAGAATATTATCTCCCTTCCATCTGAAAGCACTGACCCAGAAGAAAAAGTGCGATGCATAACTCAGCTGCTATTAGATGGAGCAGATATACAAGGAATGCAATTAAAATAAGCAGAAACAGCAACATAATCAAAATGAAACTAAACACTGGTTGCAACGAAACTGCATTGAAAATGCTTAAGAACTCCGCTAGGCTGAAGAACACAGGTGTTTACATCCAACGAGATCTAACTAAGCAAATGCAGTTAAAACGAAGAATTTTGTTGCAATACAGAAAAGTTATCAAACAAAATAGACCAAATGCTCCGGTGCTAATTAAAAACAACACTCTTCTTATTGTAAATAAAATATTTTATTTAAATAATTATAATAATCTTAAAACGAATGGAAATGATGGCGAAAATGAACTACAACAAATGTTTGGACAGCTAGACTTTGGAAGTGTCATAAACACAAAACTGTTAAATAGACGTCAAGACGAAAGTACTAGATCAATACCAACCAAAGTGTATTAAGAAATTGAAAATTAAATGCCGTCAGCTCTTTAATTAATAATTTTTGTAAAATATTAGCCTATAACATTTCTGGTCTTAATAATAAATTATTGTTTGTAGATTTTTTTCAATTTTGTCAAAACTTTTGAAATATTTTTCGTTTTTGAAACACATATAACAATAGAAAATACAAGTAAATTTATAAAATATTTCAATGGATATAAACTACATTGGATTCCTCCTATCAAAACATCTATCAAAGGACGTGCAAGTGGAGGTTGTGTATTTGGTATATAACATCTCATCTCAAATTATACGATTTTACTGTTATTCAAGAAACAACTGTAATTAAACTTTTAAAAACTAACAACATGTATATACTGCCTCTGTATTTAAATTGTAATAAGTGGACCGAAGATTTTGAGCAACTAAATAATAATCTATCTATTCTTGTAAATAAGAGTATACTATTAATTGGAGATTTTAATGCTAGAACTAGTAACAATCAAATAACTACCCTGAGAACCATCAACAATGATTGTTTTAACGTTAACACTAGAACATCCAAAGACTTAACATGTAATAGTAATGGTACTGCACTCCTCGATATGCTTCAATTGTGTGATTTTGTTCTTTTGAATGGATGTACCGAGGGTGACCTAGATGGTCAATATACGTTTATTGGAGGATCAGGTAAATCAGTGATTGATTACTGTATGGTGAATAATGATTGAATTGAACTCATAAATAAGTTTGAGGTTCCATACAGACATTCCTCTGATCATATGCCAATCACTGTAGAATGGAAAGCAGAACCCGACTCTCATCAAACAAACCTAAAGTTGTTACTCCGACTTAGATGGAGAGAAGACAAAGCTGAAACTTTTCAACACAAAGTAGACATCTGTCTCTCAAGAATCCCAACTGACATCAAGTCTTCAGATACTCAATCAAGATACAAATCAAGCGATAAGGTTAAGAAAGCGTTCAAACAAAAATGGTTTCATAAAGAGTGTATGAGAGCAAGACAAAAATCATTTGCTCTTTTAAAAGCATTTAAGAGATCGACGATGAAGAATTTCGTAAATGGTACATGGAATCGAATTCTCAATATAAACGTCTATGCTATGTAAAGAAACTTGGTTTTGAAAATGAACAAGCACAATCACTTGGGAAAACAAAAAATACAAAGGAATTTTGAAAACTTGCGAAGGATATTAATGGTACACAACATATAATTGGCACAGGTGTATCCACCGCTTATCTTTCCTCTCATTTCTCGGACCTTTTTTAAGCAAACTCTAACTTAGTCTATACTAATGCTGAACCTCTCATCACCGATGATATATTGGACACCGAGATATCTTTGTTTGAGATAGAAGCAGTTTTACGAAAAGCTAGAAATAATTAGGCACCAGGTGGAGATGGTGTATCTTACGAATTTTTTAAGAATTCATCTCAAAGTTTTAAGTTGCAACTTTTTGTGCTTTTTAACAAAATTCTTACAAATGAGGGAGTCCCTTCCTAGTTAAAAAAATCGGTTATCTTCCCAATACATAAAAAAGGTTCCCTAAATGACGTATCTAACTACAGAGGTTTATCTTTAATGAATATCATAGCTAAGGTATTTTGCGGAGTTCTTGTGGACCGTTTGGAAAAGTGGGTAGAAGAGAAAAATATACTATCACACTTCCAGGCTGGATTAGGAAAAATTATTCCACTGTTGACCAAATCTTTACTCTGTCATCGATAGTCAAAGCATTTGAGGCAAGAAATAAAAAAGTTTACTCGATGTTTGTCGACTTCAAAGCAGCGTTTGATTTGGTTAATCGCAATGCATACAAACTTTCACAGAAGGGTGTTTCAACCAGATTTTTACATGTTATCAAGAATATATGTATATCCAAACACAAAAGCTAACGTCTGGGATGGAACACAATATTCTGAATGGTTAAGTACTGATTCTGGTGTCAAACAAGGTTGTCCGCTTAGTGCACTTTTATTTTCACTATTCATTAATGACATTGTTAACCATTTACCTGGAGGAATTAGAATGGCCGGAATCCGGATAAATTTGTTATTATATGCTAACGACATGGTCATATTATCGGAATCGAAAGAAAATCTTCAATTGATGGTAAACCGACTGTCTGCATACTGCGATAAATGGGGTTTACAAATCAATACAGATAAATCAAAAATAATGATCTTTTCGCGATCCAATCGGACTGAAGCTGAAAGTAATTGGAAGTAAAACGAAAGAAGTTTGGAAGTGACAAACGAATATAGATATCTTGGAGTGAATTTAAGTAGGCAACTTGACATTAAAGCAAAAACATCACAAAATCTAATAAACTTAACATGGAGAAAGATTTTCACGAACAACCTTATTTATTTATCTACCAAATACCAAATTTTTAATTCAGTTGTAAAGTCCACTTTATGTTATGCAGCTCAAGTTTGGGGAATAGAAGAGTATCAGAAAATTGAAAAATTTGAGAGGAGTTTCATCAAAAAAATCTTCAACCTACCAATCAACACGCCGAATTATGCGATCTACTTAGAAACTGGCTTACCAAAGTTATTTACTAGCACTTTAAAACTACAAGCGGATTATATTATTAAATTCTTAGGCTTCCCAGATGAGCGATTGAGCACAATGATGCTGCTATAAAAAATAAGGAACAAAGATTGGTGGTATGATATATGGCAACGAATTGCCACTTCATCTGGTGAAGATATGCAAATTGATACAAGTAACATTCTTAATGTAAAGGAAAAAATGTATAAAATTATCAAGCTAAATGAAGACTCGGTTCGGAATCAACTTATAAAAACAGCTATTGAATCAGAAATTCGAATATTATATAGCCAGTTACAATTTAATCTGAGTAACAATAACTATTTCAACAATTCTTTAAGCTACAAAGATATTTCTTTAATTTTCAAAGCAAGATGCGAAGTCTTATGTCTTAACGGTAGACCATACAATGGGAGTTTCAACCAGTTCTGTACACTCTGCAATTATAAATCCAAAGAAGACTGCTTCCATTTTATAAGCGTATGTCCAATTTCCAAATACAAGCGATTCTCATATTTAAAAAAAATTCTCTCTCACTCTACAAGAGACAATTCTATTATTGGATGGACCAGATTGGACAAATCTTGTCAACTATCTGAAGGAAATTTGCAGATTTAGAAAACTGATAATGAGAGAATATGATTAAACTAGTAGATGTATGTATATATGTATGTAAAAATCAATATATAATTAAAACTGAAATTTAAAACAAAGTAGCCCAATGAATAAGCTGCTAGTCGAGCTGACGGCAAAGCCAAAGCTTTTAAATTCAAAAACAAATATATAATGTATTTATTTTAAAAATTGTTAATAAATGAATTACTTACTTACTTACTACCTTTCTTTCTTCTAAAGTTAATTCTTTTCTTCCCATTTTGCAAAACTTCTTTTGATGTCCACGTCGATATGATTTTGGTCAGACTAACTGAATTTCATGTTGCTTACATTGACCAAGGCTACATAATGACCTTGGTTAATGCGAGCAAGAAAAAATTCTTTGATTCTTTAAAAATTAACCGTTATTAATATTAGTACAAAAAGCTTTAACTTACGTAATTTCTTGACCTAATAAAAAACAAGTTTGTGTATCAAGACTTTTGCTGCTCACTGTATTTTGTTAAACACGTTTTAATACACCATTTTCCTTAAACGTTTTATTTCCCTCCTGTTTTTTTCCTGTAATCTTTTATATAATTAATTGTAAAACTAAAAAAATGTAGTTTTGTTTTTGTAAGCTGACTTGATTTATTTGTTTAGCTATGAGAAAATAGATATATGTAAGTTGTAAAACATAGTGTCCACAAATATAGCGCCATTTGTTGCACGCGAAGATCTAAACATAGTTAGACCATAATCGTGGCCGGAAAATCCAGCCACGTTAACCCTAAAGACCTAAGACCTATCAGCTTATCATCATTCCTTCTCAAAACTTTTGAACGTTTGATCGATATCCACCTAAGGGCAAGTATTGATAAGTCCCTCCTTTCAAAGGCTCAACACGCCTACAACAAAGGGAAATCAGTTGAAACGGCTCTGCACAGTATAGTACGTACAATCGAATATTCCCTCCATCATAAAGAGTACACCTTAGTTGCCTTCTTAGATATAGAAGGTGCATTTAACAATGTCGACACATCTGCAATTGCACGTGTATTGACATCTCTGAAGGTAGATAAGTCGATCAGCGAATTGATTAATCAAATGCTGATAAGCAGGATTATCAATTCAAAACTGGGCGATTTTACTACACAAAGGGGTGTCAGTAGAGGTACGCCACAAGGTGGTGTCCTATCCCCTCTCCTCTGGAACTTATAATGAATTAATAAATGAATTACTAATTACTCTAGAAAGAGAGGGATACAGAGTGTTTGCCTATGCGGACGATGTTGCTATTGCGGTAACGGGTAAACACCCCAATATACTAAAGGACCTCTTACAAAACGCTTTAAATAAGCTCACCAGATGGGCTAATCGGTGTGGACTAGGCGTTAACCCACAAAAAACCGACCTTGTCCTCTTCACAAGGAAATACAAAGTCCCACACATTGACCCTCCCCTCATAAACGGTGTACCACTTAAATTCTCTGATCAAGCAAAATACTTGGGTCTCATTTTAGATAAGAAATTAAGTTGGAAACCTAATATTCAAGAGAGAATAAACAAGGCCACAGTAGCCCTGTTCTCCTGTAAAAAGGCCATTGGTAATAAATGGGGCCTACAGCCCCGTATTACACACTGGCTATACATCTCGGTCATAAGACCGATCCTTACTTATGGAGTAGCGGTATGGTGGACGGCGCTAGATACAGCGACAAATCGCGATAAACTCAGCAAAGTCCAACGAACAGCCTGCCTGTGTATGGGAGGAGCACTTCGCTCCACCCCCTCCGCCTCACTAGATGTTCTGTTCCATCTAATACCGCTGGACATTTTCAGCAAGCAAACGGCCGCTAACACTGCCATACGGCTTCAAGCCTCCTCTCTGTGGATCAATAATGGAATTGGCCACACCACTATTTTGAACTCGTTCAGAACTATAAACAGTAATATTGACTACACCATACCCCATCCTCAGTTTAATAACTATAGCTTCAAAGTGACTATACCTCCCAGGTCTTCTTGGGAGAATACATCATTTTTGAATGATGGTCCTATAAACTTCTATACAGACGGATCAAAAACGGAGGATGGGGTTGGTGGAGGCGTATACTCAGATAGACTAAACTTAAGTCTCTCCTTTCGTCTACCCGATCATTGTAGCGTGTTCCAAGCTGAAATCCTGGCTATAAAAGAAGTCCTATCCTGGCTTAGAGAAAACGTTATATCATCTAATGATATACGCATCTTCTCGGATAGCCAAGCCGCGTTAAAGTCCCTAGACTCTGTCTCCACAAACTCACTAACAGATCTAAATTGTCGATCATCTCATATTTCATTCGGCTTCAATTTACAAAATGGGAAACATAAAAACGAGTTATATATACATACATTATTCCTGATATTTTGTAACATATCATCTTTGAAATTGTCTATTTTATAAAGTTAAAAATAATTATGGTCTCAATTTCGCTAAATTTTTACAATTTTGTTGAAAATTTTTCTGATAAATTTTCAGTTGTATCGACTTATTTAAATACACAAACCGAACAACTGCGGATCGTTTTTTTGACAATTTCTCACTCTGCTTTGAATATATCGTTATCAGCTGAGCAACGATCAGCATCGCAAAAAAGCAGTGATGCCTAATTACTACCAACAAATTTGAAGTTTGTGAATTTACCCTCTGTTCTTTGTTTTCGGCATCAACAATCCTTCGCCGTTTTTTTAATTCTGCACCCGAAGGTTCTTTTTGTTCCATATTGGAAAATAGAAAACGCATCTGAAAAGAAACTTCTTGCCAAAAATGATAGCTATTTAATTCATATTAACCGACAAAGTGAAGTAAACATACAATCCGCAATAGACCAGATACGACAAAAGAAGTCGATATAAAAGTCATTAACTTTAACTTTCGAATGTAAGTTTCGATACTCGATACTAAGACATACTTTTGTAAAAGTGCGTTATCTTAAAAACTTTGCAGTTGTGATGGATGTATTTTTGGGATTATTGAAGATTTGGACTTGACGAACGCTTTCGGTGATTACTGAATAATGCAAGATATAATCCTCCTCTTGAAATACTCGAGAGCGTCAGATTAATGTCTTAACCGTGCTGAATTAATCTGAAGAATTTCCTCAATTTGAGAATTAAAAAAAAAATATAATACATTTTTGTATCCTTACGGCTTTGGTCTATTAAAAAGCTTTGGAAACAACTTCAAAAGAAAAAATTTTGTATTTTTTAAACTTAATATATACTTGCACGAATATATTTATAAAATAATATAATTTATAGAAAAATAAGTACTTATTTGTTTTCGATCATGGCTCGATTGTCGAACGTGATTTTTCAGGCGTTCAGCTATATATTAAGATCTCTTATACGTTAAACGTACTCAGAACATTGCAAGCTGTACCCCCGTATACTAATTTGCAAAGCTTCCGTAAATCCCCAAATATCCAATTATTAGTTGCTAAGTCTGCTATTACACGATGCCTCACGACTCACATGAGTGCGAAAAAGAAAGCAGATGTGAGAAAATGAGATGCAAAAAAAATGCCCGGTTAGTCTCGGGCAAATTTTTAGTAGACTCACTTTGACGTTTCTTTTTTCTCATATTCGTTTTGTGCTGTTCTTTTTCATTCGATTTTCTTGTTGCTGGGATAAACAACATCGAATTTGTTTGAAAACCAGAAAAGTGTGTAGTTCAACAGCTTTAATAAATTTTCGGAATCCTATTTATTTTGTTTTATAAATTTAACTCAACTTCAAAAACTATCAAAAAATTAAAGCCAACGAGAAGGAGCATTCAAAACAAAACAAACAATAATTGTCAAATTTTTGCCATGGGGCACGATTCAACGTGTAATAGCGCTTGCCTCACCGAATACAAATTTATAAGGAAAGTCAAAAGTGAGTCGTAAGTCAACGTGTCTCAAATTTGACAATTATTGTTTGTTTTATTTTGAATGCTCCTTCTCGTAGGCTTTAATTTTTCTCTCTCCTCTCCTCTCCTGCAAAATTTGGTAATATGGAGCAGGGTTGTTGCGGATGTAAAAATTTTGACATCCGCGGATGCGGAAAAATGGGTGAGTTATATTTAATAAAAAGCAAGATTGCAGCCTTCTCAGACTGCAATCTGTTTCTTAGTGGATCGTATATTAATCCAGCTCCACTAAATAGTTGTTCGCTGGGAACACTGGCTGGAGGAGGTAATAAATACCTCAGTGAAACTTTGAAGAGTCTTTTAAAGTCTGTTTGATGGATTTTCCACCAATCAAGTGGATTATTATCAAATTCTAGTCTTTTTTTATTTCGGTAACATGCTAACTCCCTTCGGAGAAGTGCTTCGGGACTAGCGTTATCAGATTCTCCTTCATCTTCGTCTTCAGTTGATGAATCTAGCATCATTGCCATATCGCTTCTGAAGCAAGCCTTGTAACTTAAACCGGACGTTCCTGGTTCGGAATGTAAAGACTCATCCATTTTCTTCTTTTTTGTGTTGTTTGAATTTGGTGACAACGTAGGAGAACTGGTGCTTAATTTATCATTGTTGTTGTTGATCATGATATAGTATGCCATGCTGTTGCTATTTTTCGATTGCAACTACAAATTTGAAAAAAGCGTTAAAAAACATCCGCATCCGCAACAAACTCCGCATCAGTTTATGCGGATGCGGATGTTTGAATTATTGCGAATAATCCGCAATTGCGGATGCGGATGCGAATATTCGCAACATCCCTAATATGGAGTTACACATTTTTCTGGTTTTCAAACAAATTCGATGTTGTTTACCCCAGCAACAAGAAAATCCAATGAAAAAGAACAGCATAAAACGAATATGAGAACAAAGAAACGTCAAAGTGAGTCTACTAAAAATTTGACCGAGACTCACCGGAAATGCACACATTTCAAATGAAAATGTATAAACAGTTGCTGAAGTTAATGGATTAATCACTATAATCAATTATTTCAGGTCCGTAAAGCTGGAAACACCACAATCGAATTTCGAAATTCTAATGATGGGGTGATTTAGGGCTCTTTTTGGGCTAATTTAGTGCCGTAATCCCGACTTGGTTCAAAAATCCCTTCCCCCTCAAACTTGTGGTGTTCCCAGCTTGACGTCAAGCTGGATACACCACACCTTTAGGTTTATAATTTCAAAAAACTGATGATGAGGGAATTTAGGGCTCTTTTTGGGCTCCTAAGTTAGCGAAACTCCAAATTAGTATCTCCACCCCTTACCCTCTAAATTGAGTCGCAAAGTTGAAATTTTTGGAGACTTTTTAAACCAAACAAAATTTTAAAAAACTGATGATAGGGTCATTAAGTGCTATTTTTGGGCTCCTTAGTTCGCGGAACTCCAAATTGTTTTTTTAAGCCCATATCCCCAAACTTAAGTCGTAAAGCATAAACTTTTGGAGACTTTCTCACCCAAACA
This sequence comes from Eupeodes latifasciatus, assembly GCA_920104205.1. Classification (NCBI taxonomy): domain Eukaryota; kingdom Metazoa; phylum Arthropoda; class Insecta; order Diptera; family Syrphidae; genus Eupeodes; species Eupeodes latifasciatus. The sequence goes on along the minus strand of OV049924.1, from coordinate 269,469,907 downwards.
CAATTTTAAAAATCTAATGATGGGCTGATTTAGAGCTCTTTTTTTGCTAATTTAGTGCTCTAATCCCGACTTGGTTCAAAAATCCCTTCCCCCTCAAACTTGTGGTGTTCCCAGCTTGACGTCAAGCTAGAAACACCACACCTTTAAATTCATAATTTCAAAAAACTGATGATGAGGGAATTTAGGGCTCTTTTTGGGCTCCTAATTTAGTGAAACCCAGTTTGGTATCTCAAGCCCTTACCCCCTTAATCACGTCGCAAAGTTGAAATTTTTGGAGACTTTCTAAACCAAACAAAATTTTAAAAATCTAATGATGGGGTAATTTAGGGCTCATTTTATGCTAGTTAAGTGCTCTTATCCCGGTTTGGTTCAAAAACTCCTTCCCCCTAAAAATTAATTTCAAAAGTTCAAACATATTTTTTTTGCATTATCCTGACGAAATTTGAACAATTTTTAAATTTGAAACTCAAAATAAAACTTCTGTGGAGAAATTCTGTACCCGACGTTTTGAAAAAAAAATTTGAAAAATACCATTCCATTAAAGATAAGATAATTTGCAAACAAAAATACCAGTTTCGTGTTTTTATTCCCACTGGTTTGTGTTTTACAAAGGAAAAATCACTTTGTGATGACGTCACTCCCAGCAAACTGAACTCCACCAGTGTTGGGACATCGCAGAAGCAAAAGAGTGGTAGAAATGATGTCAAAAAGGTGGTAGAAAAGTGGTAGAAATTAAAACCCATTTTTATGTAGTAAATCTTATATTCAATAACTTTCTAACTTAATTTCCCTTGCAGCCAAAATGTTGTGGACGGTTGTAGTTTTTAATTTATTTCTTTTTTCATTTTTTAAATCTGAAAATAGCGCTGCTATGCGGTAAGCAACAAAGCTCCAACATATAAGAAGATATGTTTTCAAAAATTAAATTGTCCATTCCGTCTTTTAAGTTTTTTATCAAAAGCCATTGTGAAACAATGTCATCAGTTTTAAAAATTTGGAGTAATTTATTTTATCCAATTAATTTTCTCCACTCATTATTAATTAAATCTAGTTCTGAGTTATTTATAGTTGGTGAAAAATGTTTCGTAAGACCTTAAACTGATGGCATTGTTCCATCAACAACGTTTTTCGGGTTTAAATATTTGAAAAATTTTAGTTCATCGTTTGAAAGGTTAAACCTTTATCCAATTTGAACACATAATTCAATATAATAGCTGCACATAATTTTTCGTAGTTGCATTACATCTTGTTCAACAATATCATTTTCAAGTAAGTACCTTTCAAAGTAAAGGCCAAAATACATTTGAGAATATGTTAAATAGTTTTCACTGTTTTTTATATTTGTGTTTACATTCATATTTTCTGGTTTTACAAAATTTTTCATAAAATTTAATTTTAATGTAGTCATTCTTTCGAATATCAAGTGTATTTTTGAGTTCTCAGATTGAAATGTTTTATTTAACTCGTTTATAATTTTAAGATTTATTGACAAAAAATTTAAATATACTATAAATATTAAAAGGTATAGAGTTTAATGATTGGTGAACGGTGAGTTGCAAAAAGTGGTAGAATTTGCTTTTTAGGTGGTAGATTTTCATGAACACCAAAAAGTGGTAGAAATACCACTTAAGTGGTAGAAGTCCCAACACTGCTCCACAGGCTTAACTTATTTATATTTACTCTTATTTTATTTTGGAGATTTGTATATCAACCAATTATATTTAAAGAAAACTGTTCAACCAATCATATCAAGAATTTCTTTTTTGAAATCAAAGTAACCTTCATCGGAATTCAAAATTTAACTAATCAAATTTGAATTTACGCATATTGAGATGAGATACGAAATGTGTGCACACGTCGGGTGCAGAATTTCTCCACAGAAATTTTATTTTGAGTTTCAAATTTAAAAATTGTTCAAATTTCGTCAGGATAATGCAAAAAAAATATGTTTGAACTTTTGAAATTAATTTTTAGGGGGAAGGAGTTTTTGAACCAAACCGGGATAAGAGCACTTAACTAGCATAAAATGAGCCCTAAATTACCCCATCATTAGATTTTTAAGATTTTGTTTGGTTTAGAAAGTCTCCAAAAATTTCAACTTTGCGACGTGATTAAGGGGGTAAGGGCTTGAGATACCAAACTGGGTTTCACTAAATTAGGAGCCCAAAAAGAGCCCTAAATTCCCTCATCATCAGTTTTTTGAAATTATGAATTTAAAGGTGTGGTGTTTCTAGCTTGACGTCAAGCTGGGAACACCACAAGTTTGAGGGGGAAGGGATTTTTGAACCAAGTCGGGATTACGGCACTAAATTAGCCCAAAAAGAGCCCTAAATCACCCCATCATTAGAATTTCGAAATTCGATTGTGGTGTTTCCAGCTTTACGGACCTAATTATTTCTCTTTTAGAAAATGCAAACAAACATAACGAAATCAATCAAAATTCCTTACCTGTTTTTTTTTTAAGTTCTATAATAATATGAATTTTTCCTTGAGGTTCAAGATTAATCTGAAAAAAAAAGAAAAAACTATTACATTCATTTTAATAGTCATCATTGTATCCGTAAAAGATGACGGGCTACCCAAAAACATCTTTGTGTCATTAAAATTAAAAATTCTAATTTGTATTAACGAGTCGTACACTTCTTTATTAAGTACAGTAGTAGGTTCAGATAAGTTGTATTAGAAATAAATAAAATTCAGACTACTTGTACAGTCACTAAAACACAAATAAAGGGTGTCCCAAAATTAACGCAAGATTTGAATTTGCCGCCATTTGTGCAGTGAAGTGTTGGCAACCCTGAAAAAAAGCAATTTGACAGCTAACAGTATAGGGTTATTAAAAATGGAGCGTTACACGAGAGAACAACGTGTCTTCATTATTAAAGAATATTTCAAAAATAGTGAAAGCTTGGCGGCTACAGTTCGAAAATTTCATACAAAATATGGTCGGAATAGTGTTTTAACTTGATGGCTTTGTCAATCGCCAAATCTGCCGCATTTGGGGTTCGGAGAACCCACATGTGATTGTCGAAAAACAAATGCATCCACAACGTGTGACTGTATGGTGTGGATTTTGGGATGGAGGCATAATTGGGCCATATTTTTTTGAAAATGATGCTGGTCAAGCAGTGACTGTTACTGATGCTCGATATCGCGACATGATTACACAGTTCTTTCTGCCAAAATTGGATGATATTGATGTGTCCAATATGTGGTTTCAACAAGACGGTGCCACATGTCATACAGCCCGTGAAACAATTCAATTACTGCATGAGACATTTCCAGGTCGTGTACTCTCTCGTTTCGGTGATCAAAATTGGCCTCCTAGATCGTGTGATTTAACACTATTAGACTTCTTTTTATGGGGTTATTTGAAATCACAAGTCTATGTCAACAAGCCCACAACCACCCGTGCATTAAAGGAGGAGATTCAACGCTGCATCAACGAAATTCAGCCACATTTATGCAGAATGGTCATGGAAAATTTCAACAAAAGAGTGCGCATGTGCATGCAAAGCCGTGGAGGCCATTTGTCCGATGTGTTATTCCATACATAACCCTATCCTATGTACTTTACGAGTCAATAAAAATATAACTATCAAAAGACTAAAAACGGCGTTTTCTATTTAATTCAAATCTTGCGTTAATTTTGGGACACCCTTTATAAGTAAAACGCATTTCTCAGATGGTATCTTTGTACTGAATTTTTAACTTTTTTATCTCAAATGCTAGAACAACACAACTTTGCCGGACGATTCTTGATGCATAATACTTATTTCTTTCAGTAGATAAGAGAGCTTGCTGTTTATATTTTTATTAATTTATGCAAAGTTATTATTATATTTATTATTATTATATTTATTATTTGATATTATATTACTCTAAAGCCAGGGCTTTATAAAAAGGGTTTCATAAACGCAAGTTTCATACATTGTATTATTTTGAGTAAGAACCTCATTATATAAGTAACATATAATATATATATGTATTTAAAACCCAACCGAGAACACTTTCATTTTTATTGGTGCGCCCATACATGCAATGAAAAATAAAATCAAACAAATATTTACGATAAAAACATAACAAAAAAAAACACAATAGACCAAAAAGAAAGGCCTTTAATTGCGGATTACATTACATCAGTCGTTGATCAATTTTTAAATCACCATCTTAGAAACATTCCAACGAAAGAAGACATATTTTCGAAAGATATGCAGCTCTGCTTACAAATCAATCAGCTTGTAAAGCGACTCTCTACACTTGAAACCACTTGTGCCACTTAAGCAACTCGAGTCTTTATCTATGCAAAGAACCGAAAATACCTTCATTATGCATGTTGGACATACCTGGCAATTCTCTCTCAAACATAGCTACCAACCTAACGTATCAAACTAACTTATTTCTAATCTGTCAATTCAACTTTTGTATTTTCCTTCTTCTGCTTTGACCTTCCGAGGTGTTAATTTATACAACAATTAAACTTATCTTTAAATATAAAAGTAATCACTGTGCCTTTTTTTTCATTAAAGAATCTACCTGATTCCCTTGTTTTTCATCAAACTGCTTCACAGGTTATGGGCCCAGAAATTTCATTTATATATTTTTCTTTAATATTAATTTAAATTCATATACATTGCACACGCGTTTTGTTTAATTGTATCAATAATGGCGAGCACATCAAATCATACCCCACGGCTTGAAGTATTGTCCAAAGACAATTACGATACCTGGCGCCTTCAAGTAGAGGCACTGCTGGTCAAAAATGACACATGGGATTTCGTTTCTGGCGCAATACCTAAACCTGATGTTAACGATTTCATGAATCAAATTGCTATTAACTCGTGGCTGCGAGCAGACAAGAAAGCACAAGCTGATCTTATTTTGTCTATTAGTCCGTCCGAGCTTAAGCAAATACGTGGCTGTAAAACTTCTCAAGAAATATGGAAAAAGTTAGAATCCATATATGCCTCGTCAGGTCCAGCCAGGAAGGCAACTCTCCCAAAGCAGCTGACTCTACAAAAGATGAACGAAGGGGATGATGTTCGTGAGCATGTGAAGAAGTTTTTTTGATGCTGTTGATAAGCTGGAATCAATGGATGTACAAATTCATAATGATTTGTTAAGCATAATGCTTTTGTACAGCTTACCAGAATCCTTCGAAAATGTTCGTTGTGCGATTGAAACTCAAGATGCTCTACCTGCCGCCGAAAAGCTCAAGGCCAAAATTCTTGAAGAAGCGGAAGCCCGAAATCAAAGATCCAAAGATTGTGAATCAGGAGCTATGTTTACTGTAAAGAATTTTCCTTCTAAACACACAAATTACACTCCAAAACAGACAAACAAGCCCGTTCAAACACGTGGTCCAAAGAAGTTTCCATTCCGATGCAGTAAATGCAACAAAGTGGGGCATAAGGCTGCTGATTGGCTGCTAAGCGTCCTAATTCACAAAGTGACTGCGTCAAGGATTCATTTTACATAGAATCAGATGTTGAACATGCTTTGATCGCAGAGCCGGCCGATTTGCAACGAAGCTGGTGTCTAGATAGTGGTTGCACATCCCACCTGTGCCGTCAAGAAGAAATTTTCGAAACACTGCTGCCAACTAATAGTGGCAAGCTCAACTTGGCGAGTAAGCAATCTACTTTTGTGAAGGCTCAAGGAACTGTCAGACTCCAGGCCACCGTTGGAGTCGAATCAAGGTCAGTAAATTTTGAAAATACTTTATTAGTTCCTGATCTTCGCACAAACCTTCTTTCAGTTGCTAAAATCACTGATAAAGACTGTGATGTAGTGTTCAAACGACACGGCGCAATAGTACGCAACAACAATGGCCAGGTCAAGCTCGTAGCTGACCGAGTTGGTGATTTGTACTACCTTCGACAAACTACAGAATCTGCCCGGCTTGTTGATTCAAGAGCCAAGACAACGATGTCTGACATCCAGGTGTGGCATGAGCGGCTAGGCCATCTCAACTCAAGAGATCTTGTTAGTTTGGCGAATAACAACACTGCTACAGGGATCATTTTGAAGAGTGGTGAACAATTACCTTCATGCACCATATGCTTGAAGGGAAAGCTGTCGGCTAAGCCATTTTCTATCCGAACAGAGAGAAGTGACCAGCCTTTACAGATTGTCCATTCGGATGTCTGTGGACCTATGCGGACACAGTCCCATAGTGGTGGAAAATACTTTGTCACCTTTATAGATGATTACTCGCGATGGTGTGAAGTCTACATCATCAAAAACAAGAGTGATGTCTACAAAACGTTTCTAACCTACAAGAGTTTCGTCGAAAAGCAAACAGGATACAAAATCAAAGCACTTCAGACAGATAATGGTACGGAGTATTGTTCAAATACATTCAATGAATACCTCCAGTCACAAGGAATCAAAAGAAGACTCTCCGCACCATTCACGCCTCAACAAAATGGTGTAAGCGAAAGAAAAAACCGAACCTTGGTCGAGATGGCCAGGTGCATGGTCCTACAGGCTGGACTTTCTCCATCATTTTGGGCAGAAGCAATTTGTTCAGCGAATTATTTGAGAAATCGTTGTCCGTCGAAAAGCATTAATGGCAAAACACCATTTGAATTGTGGTTGGGAAAAATGCCGAACTTAAGACATCTTCAAATATTCGGTTGCAGAGCTTTTGTTCTGAATAAAGAACGAAACAAAGATAAATTTAAAGCTCGGTCAACTGAAGGAAGATTCGTTGGCTATTCAAGTGAAGCCAAAGCTTATAGAATTTGGTTGCCATCAGCGAGAAAAATTGTCATCACAAGAGATGTAAAATTTGTCGATGTTCCCGCCAATATACTCGAGGATAGAGATATTATCTCAAGCGATACAAAGACTGGCACAATCAAGTTGTTGGTGGAAGCGAGTGCTGACGATGTTGTTAAACCTTCTATTGAACGATGTGTTGCTGTTGCTGGTGGAGATGATGACCTGTGTGATGATGTTTATGCTGCTGAGAAGCCCGAAACAATACGAATGGCTGAAAAAGTTGAAAATGAGAACGTGCTCGTAGACGATGTTGTGGCCTATGCATTCAATGCTGAAGTAAGCTTCAAGGAAGCGATGCAGGGACAAAACTGTGATGAGTGGAAGAACGCCATATTTGATGAAGTGAAAAGCTTAATTAAAAATGATACCTGTGAGTTGATTCATGAGCAGGCGATGCGAAACAAGGTTGGTTGCCGGTTTGTATTAACAAACAAACGAAATCAAGATGGTGTTGTGACGAGAAGAAAGGCCCGCCTTGTAGCACAAGGTTTTTCTCAACAGCCAGGTATAGACTACACAACAACTTTTGCTCCCGTGGCTCGAATAGAATCTATACGTCTTATGCTCGTGATAGCTGCGAAATATCAACTGAAGGTTCATCAGGTTGATATAACATCAGCTTATTTAAATGGTTCATTAAACGAAGAAATTCATATGAAGCCTCCGCCTTTGCTGGAAGATGTCTTGGAGGGAATAATCCAAAGTGAATCAAAAAATAACATCATTTCTCAGAAGGCAAAAGTCATGTTGCAATCATTCCGTGAAGGAAAACAGGTATGTTTGCTGAAAAAGGCCCTATATGGCTTAAAACAAGCCGGCTTTCAGTGGAACCTTAAATTTTACCAAAAGCTTCAACAATTGGGACTTAAAGCGACAAATTCTGATCCATGCGTTTACGTAGCGTGGAAAAATGGAAACATCCTGATTATTTCCATCTATGTTGACGATGTTCTTCTATGCTCGAAGGATGTGAACTGGATTAACTCAATAAAAAGTAAACTGATGATGGATTTTGAAGTAAAAGACCTTGGAGAGGCTAAATATTGCCTCGGAATCGAAATAAATCAAGATTCAAATTCTATTTCCATAAGTCAAAAGGGATACATTCGCAATTAATTGCGATTGATTGATTCTGATTGGGGGAGGTGCGTGATAGATAGAAGGTCATACACTGGATACGCCTTTACATTCTCAAATGCAGTCTTTAGCTGGAAGTCTCAAAAACAAAGGACAGTGGCTCTGTCCTCCACCGAGGCTGACTATATGGGTATCTCAGAGGCTATGAAGGAGGCCATTCATCTTAGAACTTTTCTTAAAGAACTTAATCTTCAAAACTTGGAAAACATCACTTTATACAACGATAATCGTGGTGCCGGACTTCTTGCTCAGAACCATGTTTTTCATCAAAGGACTAAGCATATAGACATCCGACACCATTTTATTCGGGATGTCTTATCTCAAGGTAACATAAAGCTCGAATACTTACCAACTGAGGAAATGCCTGCTGATGTTCTAACCAAGGCCCTACCTGGACCAAAGCATTACCATTGCCTATCAAGACTTGGAATAATCAAGGTTTGAGCATCTCATTGAGCGGGCGTGTTGGACATACCTGGCAATTCTCTGCTCAAACATAGCTACCAACCTAACGTATCAAACTAACTTATTTCTAATCTGTCAATTCAACTTTTGTATTTTCCTTCTTCTGCTTTGACCTTCCGAGGTATTAAGTTATACAACAATTAAACTTATCTTTAAATATAAAAGTAATCACTGTGCCTTTTTTTTCATTAAAGAATCTACCTGATTCCCTTGTTTTTCATCAATCTGCTTCACAATGCATTTCTCTTCAAATAAGATGGATAACAAGCTTAGTTACGAGTATATAATACAAATTTGTCCAAGCCATCTTAATCTCAGCTTTAGGTGATGTTGAAAAAGGAAGTTGTTCTCAAACTGTGGAGAGAGTGCCGTCTACCATATCAAAAATATTTAAGAAGTTGTTAATGTTAATTTAAATAATATAATATCATTTCATTTTAAAATTAATAATAAGGGATTTTTATGGATTTTTATAAGTTTATTAATCAATTTGAAATAATTTTGCTATATGCAACTTTTATAACCGAAAATAATGTATATATATTTGAACCCAAATTTATTAACTTCCCATAGGAAGTTATTGTAATGGGTCCGATTTGTCAAATTGAAAATTTTGACATTTCTCGACGTTTCAAGGTCCCTAGAGTCGAAATAAAAGATTTTTAGAAAGATGTCTGTGCGTGCGTGTGTACGTACGTCCGTACGTCCGTACGTCCGTACGTTCGCGACGTTTTTTTCGTCGTCCATAGCTCAAGAACCAGAAGAGATATCGACTTCAAATAAATTTTGTTATACAGATAATAAGGCAGAAAGATGCAGAAAGGGCTCTCAAGAAAATTGCGTGGGTGGTTTTTTTACCATAGCAGTTTAAAAAAAAGGTGAAAATTTTGGTTAACCCTAAATATCTCATGAACCAATGACGCTAGAGACTTGAAATAAATTTTATGTTATATATTGTAACGTGATACAATACAATTATATTTTTAGAAAAAAATTCAATTAACGGTTTTTTTTATAAATCAAAAAAAACTGAAAAAAAAATTTGTCACTTCGAAAATTTTACGACTAAAATATGATTTCATCTCCGAAACAATTTTGTGCAACGAAGAATAATGTTTTTGACATCTGATAAAATTTTGAGAAAAATCGAATTGACAGTTTTTTAACAAAAAATAATAACCTAAAAAAAATAAAAAAAAAAGTTGGTAAAAATTGAGTTTTGACTCAAATATCTTTTCAAGACTTTGAGATATTGGCTTTATACTACTTTTATCTTTCAAAAAATATTGTTTTCAACATTCAGTAAAATTTTGAAAAAAATAGAATTGACAGTTTTTTTACAAAAAATTAAAAACCGAAAAAAAAAATTAACAAAAGTTGGTAAAAATTGATTTTCGACTTAAATATCTTTTCAAAAATTTGAGATTATGGCTTCTAACTAATTTTAACTTATAAGAAATATTGTTTTCAACATTAGGAAAAATTTTGAGAAAAATCGAATTGACAGTTTTTTTACAAAAAATAAAAACCTAAACAAAAAAATTAATAAAAGTTGGTAAAAATTAATTTTCGGCTCAAATAGCTTTTCAAAAATTAAAAATATTGGCTTCAAACTTATTTTATTTCACAGAAAATATTGTTTTTTATATTCAATAATTTTTTTATAAAAATCCAACAGTTCGTTTTTTCATAAAAAAAATAAAATCTACAAAAAATAGAACGCAAATTTGGTAAGAATTGATACATTTAGACAAACTTTTAAGCAAGACAAATCGATAGACGGGATGGGAAGTTATCAGTGTGGGTCGCATCCCAGCCTCTTTTTAATTTTGAATTCAAGTGGATACCAGCTATTCGAGTACAGTCAAGAGGAAGCGCCAGCGGGGGTTGTTTTTTCGGATGTAAGAAGAATATGAAGCTTGTTAATTGTGATTTTCGGGTTATTTATGAGGTGACGTTTTTAAACCTGTATATTAATGGAAGCAATTACCGTTTACTGCAAACTTACATCAACTGTAACCATTGGGACACTGATTTTGCGATACTCGAAGAATTTGTGGCACAACAGAGCTCATCGAACCTGATGGTGTAGGGAGATTTGAACGCAAGAATTGGTAATGAAGCGGGTAACGAAAACCTAATTAGAGGGATCGAGCGGAAGTCCAAAGATACAGTCTGCAACGTTAAGGGAGCAAAATTATTGGATGTTTGTAACTCTTATGGTCTTCGAATTATCAACGGAACCAGATAAGGAGGGCGAATTTACTTTTGTCGGCAATTAGGGCAGTTCGATAATAGATTACGGCCTTATTAGTGGTAATTGGAACGACCAAATAATTGAGTTCAAAGTTGAAAATGTGCCCTCTTCGGATCACTTTCCATTAGTGACTTGTGGACTTTCAATGGCAACTGAGGAATCAAACCCTATGAGACTCCTACCTTAACTTATGTGGAACCAAAATAATAGAGTTCAATACCAAATAAATCTTAACATTTCTCTTCACAGTTATCAGGAATATAACCCGATTCAGTTAGAAGAGATCACGAAAGCATCATATCCTAGAACTTTGTGCAGCATTACGAAAGCACAAGATAGCTTTATAGCGCCTTGGTTTGACCTAGAGCGTAAAAAGGCCAGAAAATTATCATTTGGATGGTTAAGAGTTTATCGTCGCTCAAGTGATGAGCACTTTAAAAGACAGTATCTTCAAGCAAACACCTATTTTAAGACCTAGTGTTCCAAAAAAAAATAGTTTGGGACAGAAGCTAGACGGTTATCTAATTTTATGAACTCGAATGACTTTTGGAATTTGGTGAAAAATTTAAAATCCATCCTAAGTCCAGCCCCATGCTTTTGGCAGACCATTTTAAAAATTTTCTAAACCCAGTTCATGAAGTAAACAACTTTCATTTTGCACCTCCGGGTATTTATAATGAAGTTTTGGACACAGATATCAACGAAGAAGTAAATGCAGCAATGAACAAAATGAAGGATGAAAGAATACCAGCGGAATTGTTTAAGTATGGAACCGTCGCGTCGAGTTAATCAGCAAGCTTACTGCTGTTTAAAACGAGGTGTTGGGAACGGGTATGATTCCTCAAGAACTTAGTGAATCAATCATTTTTCCGGTCGTCAAAAAAGGAAGCTGGGGTGGAATCGGTTAAGGTGATAATTGACTATCATATCTGTGTAAGATGATTCAACTCAATTCAATTCGATTGAACAATTTCAGATTAGAATTGTCAAAATTCATTGTTGCCATGGTGAAATTTTAAATTGATTCCTATGAAATATCTAAATAAAAGTATCAAATTGGCTGTGTTTGAATAACATTCTTACTTTTCTTGTTTCCTTTTTTAATGTCGTAAGCTTTGTCGGTCACCAGAGTAGCTTTATTCGGAATAAACATATTTGTTTGAAAATGACTATCACATTTTTGTTGTGACAGCTTTTTAGGTATCAATTTGACTATCACCTTACATAGATCAAATTCGATTATTTTGATTGTCATTTATCAACAATCACCTTAGCCGATTTCACCCGTGGTCTGTAAATGGATTGATGAAAATAAGTTGGTTGAAAGAGTTTCAGGCAGTCTTTATATCCGGTTACTCAACAATCGATCATATATTTGTTCTGAAAAGCATTGCGGATTCATTTATAAGAAGAAGGAAGAAATTATACGCGTTTTTCGTAAATTTTAAATCTGCATTTGACACGGTGAATAGGCAAACTCTTTGGAATGGGAATGTCTTTAAAGTTTGGAAGCGTCCTGCAAAGCCTGTATGGATACTAATACCGCAGTTTGGAATGGTACAGAAAGGTCGGAATGGTTCAGAACGGAATTAGGGGCCAGAGACAAGGTTATACGATGAGCCCAAGCATATTCGCTCTCTTTATCGAAGACTTAGTCGATTTCTTACCTACTGGTATTGAACACGCTGGAGAATTAATCAAAGAACTGTTGTTCGCGGATGATATTGTGGTTCTCCCGTCATCTCCAGAATCACTACAGTTTATGATTAACCGGGTTTTTGAGTACTGTAAATATGGAACCTAATAGTAAACATGGAATAGTCAAAGATCATGATTTTAAAGAACGGAGGATGTAGAAACTGCCTTAATGAAAAATGGAACTACAATGGTGAGAATATACAGATAGTCAAAGAGTTCAAATACCTTGGAGTGAACTTGACAACAAATTAAAATATGGAAACACATCTGAGAGAAAGGCTTACAAGTGCTAAAGCCGCCATCAGCGCATCTTGGATTAGGTGTTTCTCAAACAAAAGTATCTCACACAGCAGTAAGTACACTGTTTTTAAGGCAGTAGCAGAATCAATCTTGTTTTATGCAGCTCAACTATGGGGAGCGAAGCAATATGAAGATGTGAAAAAATTGTTACGCTTCTATGTTAAAAGAGTCTTGCGAACGCCACCAAATACGCCGAACTATATAATTATGTTGAAAACGGGACTGCAGACACTCTTTATACGAACACTTCGAATGGCGATTGATTATGTGCTCAAAATCATGAATACGGATGACTACAGGTTAACGAAGATAGTGGGACTTCAAACTATTCGAGAGAGGTCAGGATGGTATGCAGAATGGATGAAACTTGCTAGAGATGCACCTTACTTACTTACTTACTTAAGGTGGCGCTACAGTCCGGGGGCGGGCCTGGGCCTCAACTAACATGCGTCTCCAGCCAGCTCGGTCCCTAGCTAGCTGTCTCCAGTTTCGCACGCAAATTTGGTTGAGGTCTTTACCCACCTGCGTGCGCCACCTGAGTCGCGGTCTTCCTCTACTGCGCCGTCCCTCGGGATTGGATTCGAAGACCTTCCGGGCTGGAGCGTTGATGTCCATTCGCTCTACATGACCTAGCCATCTAAGCCGTTGGACTTTCATTCTGTTAACTAGGTCAGTGTCGCTGTACAGCCCGTTCAGTTCGTCGTTATATCTTCTCCTCCATTCTCTATCTATGCGTATGGGACCAAAAATCACCCGAAGAATTTTTCTCTCGAAGCATCCTAAGACGCTCTCATCTTTCTTTGACAGGGTCCAGGCCTCAGCGCCATAAATGAGTACCGGGATGATGAGTGTCTTATAGATGGTGATTTTAGATGCTCGAGAGAGGACTTTACTACTCAATTGCCTTCTAAGTCCAAAGAAGCAGCGATTTGCAAGAGTTATTCTTCGTTTGATTTCAGCGCTGGTGTCGTTGTCTGTGTTAATAGCGGTGCCTAGGTAGACAAAGTCCTTAACTACCTCAAAGTTATAGCTGTCCATGGTGACGTTTTGTCCAAGACGTCGTTGTTCAATGTCCTTTTTTGATGACAGCATATACTTGGTCTTGCCCTCATTGACCACTAAACCCATCTTCTTAGCTTCATTCGCAATGCTCAAAAACGTTCCACTGACATCACGCTTTGATCTTCCAATTATGTCAATATCATCTGCGTATCCGAGTAATTGGATGGACCTTTGGAAGATTGTGCCTCTAGTGTTGATGGTTGAGTTTTGCACAATTCTTTCCAGAACGATGTTGAAGAAGTCGCATGACAGAGCATCGCCTTGTCTAAAACCTTTTTTGACATCAAATGCATCGGTGAGATCTTTTCCGACCTTGATGGAGCAGCGTGCATTCTCCATCGTCATTCTGCACAAACGGATAAGTTTGACAGGGATGCCAAAACTAGACATTGCTCTGTAGAGCTCTTCTCTATAGATGCTGTCATACGCGGCCTTAAAATCGATAAGGAGATGGTGGGTATCGATTTGAAGTTCCTGGGTTTTTTCAAAGATCTGCCGTAGTGTGAATATTTGGTTGATAGTAGACTTTCCTGGTCTGAAGCCACACTGATAAGGACCTATCAGGTTGTTGACGAACGACTTCAGACGATCACATAATACGGCAGAGGGTCTCCTTTCTTATGTATCGGGCGCACTATGCTGAGATTCCACTCATCGGGCATGCTTTGTTCCGACCAGATGAGGTGGTGCATGCTCCCTTCCAAGTCATCGCCTGCTGCTATGAATAGTTCGTCAGCGATGTCATCAGCTCCAGCAGCTTTGTTTGACTTCAGTTTAGATATAGCTATCTTCACTTCGTCGAGGTCGGGTAGGCGGAATTGTTGATCTGCGTCGCCTAGGTTGATTGGTTCTATCTCCCTTACAGCGGAATTCGGTTCGTCATCGCCGTTATATAATTTGGAGAAGTCGTCTTTCCATATTCTCAACATAGACTGCGGTTATACTACGATGTTCCCCTGATCGTCCTTACAAGCTTCGGTTCGTGGCTGGTACCCTTGAGAGGTTTTTTTTACCTTTTGGTAAAATTTACGAACCTCATTCCTGTTGTGACATCCCTCTATCTCCTCGAACGCGCGCTTCTCATGCTCTCTTTTTTTCCATCTAAGAAGCCGGTGTTCTTCTCTCCTCTTCTGCTCGTAGAGCTCGCGAGCAGCTCTGGTCATCCTGTGCAGCGCCGTTTTGTATGCCTGTTGTTTCGCTGCGTGCGCTCTCCGGCATTCGCCGTCAAACTAGGGGTTTCGCTGTGGTGGCCGTGTGAAACTAAGCACTTCAGGGGCGGCATCTCTGATGGCTGCAAGACAATGTTGCCATTGGTTTTCAATGCTTAATGCAGGCAGTATAGGACTCCTTAAAAGGTTATTAGAGACTCGATCGGAAAAGGACATGGCAGTCTCTTGCGATTGTAGCCGTGTGACGTCGAAACTTCTCACAGTACTTCCTTGTTTTGGCTTGGATCGGGATATCCGTACCTTGGCTTCAACGAAGTAGTGGTCCGAGTCAATGTTGGCCCCTCGGAACGTTCGGACATCCTGTATACTGGAGAAGTGTCGTGCATCGATTGCAATGTGGTCAATCTGGTTGACAGTTGATTGATCAGGAGATTTCCATGTCCCCTTGTGGATATTCAGATGTTTGAACTGCGTACTAGCTAAAAGAACGTCTCGCCCCTCAGCGAAATTGATCAGCCTGAATTCGTTGTCAGAGGTGGTGTCGTGCAGGCTGTATCTCCCGATTGTGCCACCAAAGATGTCTTCTCTTTCAAGCTTGACGTTAAAATCTTCTAAGACAATTTTAATGCCATAGCCAGGGCACTGCTCATATGTCTTGTCCAAGAGCTCGAAGAATATGTCTTTGGTGTCTTCATCTTTCTCCTCTGTTGGGGCATGCGCACATATTAGGCTTATGTTGGCGAATTTAGCCTTGATGCGGATTGTCGTGATGCGCTCGCTCACACTGTTGAAACTCAAGACTTTTTGCCTGACTCTAGTTCCAACAACAAATCCACACCCAAATAGATGCTGTCTTTGTTCTCGGTAGCAGTCGCCGTAGTATACATCGCAGTCTTTTAGTTTGCGTTTGCCCGGTCCATCCCATCACACTTCTTGGATGGCGGTAATATCTGCCTTACAGCAGTTTAGGGCTTCCGCTAATTCTTCGGCTGCACGTGGTCTGTCTAACATTCCACGTACAGATCCGAAGTTCGTTGTCCTTATTTCGTTTGCTTGGGTTGTCAACAGTGAATCCGTCCGTATCCGAAGCTTGTTGGTGCTTCGCAAGTAAGGTACTTTTTACGTGGTCAGGAAGTCACCCCGACGGCACAACCCCCAACCTGGACGGCCAGATCCTTAGTATAACTCCAAGGACGGGGAGCCGGATAAACCGCTCCTTATAGGCCTGGGCTCCGAATATGTCGTAGAAGCCCTATAAGGTGTTCACTAAGTAGTTCAACCTTACTGGAAATGTAGACGCCACCGTTGATTCCATCTCGAGAATTCGTCCGCTGCCGTCTGGATAAGGAGAGGTGCCTTAGTGGAAACACCTCTCCCCCCCTCTCTCGTTTGCTGCCCCCAACAACTTTGCACTGGGGTTAGAACCCGATCTCCAGTTGAGGTACTAGGCACCCGATGTTCACCGCGGGGAGGTGAGAGTATGTGAGTGAGAGATGCACCTTAACATAGTCAAATTTGATTTCAATCACTGGAAAGAGTCACTGTACCACCTAATTGCAAAAGTGGATGATATGTTATGGGGAAAATGCCTTAACGAAGCAACTGGGTCTCTGCACAGAGCAATTTACAGTAAACTCAATCACAATTTGGAGGCGAAGAATTATTTTCGGGATAATTAAAGCGTAGAGGAGATTTCGATGATGGTAAAGCTGCGTGGTGAGCTCGTACCACTTAACTTCATTTCACATAGAGAGGATTTACCAATATTATGCTCCTTATGTAATCTACAAGTGAGAGAAGATCTATTTCACTTCATGGGTAAATGTCCAATTCTTACTGACATCAGAAGAAATGTTCTTGGAATGGGTTTTTTGAATGAAAATGAAATTATATCATCGTTGAACGAAGTCGACGTTAAAAAACTTTATATATACTGCAAACTGCCTCTAAATTATAGTGGGAGAATTGTTAATGGGAGTTTCTGAAGATAATATTTAATCTTTATAGTATACTAATCGAAATAACTTTTTATAACAAGTTAATGTCAACGCATGTTAAGTAATCAAATTTATAATTATTAAGAACTAAAGAAATGTGTTCTCAAATTTCAATTATAGAAAACAGATTTGTGAAGTTCATTAGAACTGATCAGTATGAGTAATTGGCATGAATAAGATGTCTTTGTTTAAGAAGTATAAATAGGGCACAAATATGTGCAATGACTTTATGTTAATTCCGATATTCAAAGTGTGTAGTTTGACTTAAGCTTGAATGAAGTTTCTTAAAACCTAAAAAAAGGGTTAAGCATTTTAATTGGCAACCGTGACAGGACCAACAAAGTTAAAGTATAGGCAGAAAAATAAAGCATGCTCTTTAATTGAAAGGTCTTCACGAAAAAATAATTTAAGCAAAAAATAAAAATAAGTATCCTTCAAAGAAAGGAGAAAAATAGTGAAAAGTATCATAAGAAAGGAGAAAAGAAAAAATAGTGAAAAGTATCCTAAGAAACGAGAAAAGAAGAATAGTGAAAAGCATCCTAAGGAAGGAGAAAAAAGAATGGTGAAAACTGTCCTAAGAAAT
This sequence comes from Eupeodes latifasciatus, assembly GCA_920104205.1. NCBI lineage: Eukaryota > Metazoa > Arthropoda > Insecta > Diptera > Syrphidae > Eupeodes > Eupeodes latifasciatus. Next base: position 269,452,453 of record OV049924.1, on the reverse strand, counting down.
GAAGCAAGATTTCAATATACATAAAAGTGTAAAGTGAACTTTAAAAGAAATAAATAATAAAGGTGAAAATATTTAAAGTTTAACAACCAAAAGGAAGGTGAAGGAAAAAAAGTAATGCAAATAAACAATTAATTTTTGAAAAAATTAGGGAAACATTTAAAAAAGAACAAATAAAAGAGAAACAACACGAGACGAAAATCACCGTTCGAAAAAATCAAAGGAATCCTGAACACATCTGCATCCGGAGGATATATGTGAGCTTATATTTTTCGTGGTAGAAAATAATGTTTTTATATAGTTGAATAGAGTGTAAGTCATAGACACACCATATAAAGACCGGAAACCAATCTGTCATTCTGGTTTGCCTACAAGCTGAAACGTCAATTCTCACGCACCCTTATTTCTAACATCAATTCACCACTGCTACCATCATTTAACCACCCGCTAAAGTCAATTCACCACGAAAATAAAGTAGAGTGATGAGAAATTCTTTAGGGGTACCTAGTGGCTACGGCGACATTAGCTATTGTATTTTTTGGGAAGAGTACGATAACTCAGGCGACAAAGTTTGATGACGGATTTGTATAGAACAGTTAAAAAAAAGCATTTTTTACTAAGGGAGGGGGTCTTTTCCCCCCGTTTAGGAGGTAGGGGCAATTTAAAAAAATATGTAAGTTAAATGGAAAAAAATAATGGTAATACTTACAACTAAGTTTTATACATTTTTTTGAAGCCAACACTTTTGTCTATTAGCTTGTTTTTTTAATCAATTCAAAACTATGCAAATTAAAATAGTCTGTTGAGATATTATATTTTAAAAAAATATTTATTAATCCGATAATCTCAGATGCCAACTTAAGACTAACATCGAAAAACATTTTTGCTGTAAACTGTCATCAAATATGGTTAAACAAAGAACTTATGGTTTCTTATATATTAACCACTTATTAGGAAAACAACATGGTCCTACGTGATTATATTGAAATGTAACAAAATATTTAATATCATATTTTATGATCGAGACGATCGTGATAAATGCTAATTATTATATTTTGGTTCATATTTTCTAATTACTATTGGAACAGACTTGTGTTAATTTTCATAGTTTTTGTAAAAAATTGTTTTAATCTCAAAATTTGGACAAAAAAAGGTTTAAAGTTTAATTTTTAAAACTTTAAGAATATCTACTATTGTTTTTAGAATTCATTGTTCATATTTGTTTTTGCAACCAACACGACATCCTTGCAAGCAGTGATAGTATCTCTGGAAGCAACGCTAGGAACATTGACAAATGCAAATGCAGTAACAGACTACTCAATTCAAATAATTTCAGAGAAATAACATGTAACGAAACGCTTGATATAATTACAATTTTCGGGTATAAACACTGATTCATACGTTAGTTGGCGCGAAGCTGCTAACAATTCTATATCACTGTACCTTAAAGAAAGCCGCAAATACTATCCTTAGAAACAAGATAACGAATAAGGCAACGGCCTAGTCACTGATAAAGCATCGGTTTCTCAGTCGTTCTTTGACTTTCAAAGTGAAAACAAGTGTTAGGAAGTGATAAATAGTTGACTTTTAATTAAAAAATAAACTTGCATTTGTAAGGTTTTAGTGGTTTAACAAGGCAGAGTGCCACAGTTTTCATTAATTAATCGTAGCCTAGTGGAGGTGGCGTCCAAAGACGAAGCCAGAGGTCGTGGGTTCGAGTCCCGGGCTGAGTCTACAAAAAATATTTATGCTTTTTTCCACAATCGTGATACAGTGGATTTTATTGATTTTAAAGAAAAGCAGATGGAGAAGGAGAGGAAAGCAGGGGTATCGAAAGATACCTCTGCCAACACATCAGGTGATGTTACGGTGGTGCCAGCAGCGGTACCCCAAATAACAGAAACAACATCTGGTCAGGCATCTGACCAGTGGATACCAGCAACAACTAATAAGAGGAAGTTGAAGAAGCATAGCCCAAACAAAGTGGAGAGGGCCAACTCCGTTAAGCGGCGGGATATGCTGAAAAAAAGGAGGGTGGTAAGGGAGGAATTACCACCGAGAGTGAGTTCTCAGACTACTCCGAGTCTGAGAAAACACAGTATTTGTCCGAAGGTGGAGAGGGGCTCTTCAAGCCTTCGAATAGGGATTTAATCCTATCGGAGCCAGAGCCAGTCCCGCCGACAAGAAAGGCTTTGGAGGTAGAGGCGGACCTCCAAGAGGAAACAGAACTGGTGCAGGCCCTGCAATCCAAACAGGCATCCATCAGCCAGTACGAGCAAAGCCTGAATAAGCTCAAGGAGGAAATAGAGCCCCTCCTCAGTCAGCTAGAGCTGAAACAAGAAGCGCGCCGTCAACAAGAGGCAGCGCAACGGTAGCTGCAACAAAAACAACAGCAGCAAAAACAACAGCAGCAAAAACAACAGCAACAACAACCACAGCAGCAAAAACAACCACAACCCAAGCCCGCTTCTAAAAACACAGGAGCGGAGCAAAATAAAAAGACGCCATCAACAGTGGCAGGCCCAATGTCTGGGGGCCCATCGACTTCGGCTAAGGCCAAACAGCAGCAACAACAGCTACAACCAAGGCAGCAGGAGCAGCAGAAACAGCAGCAGCAGCTGCAGAAGCAACAGCAACAACAAAAGCCACAGAAGCAGCAGCAGCAGCAACAGCAGCAGAAACAGCAGCAGCAACACCAGAAACAACCACAGGCTGGAAAAGAAAAAATACCACCCATTAGGACGCATAAAGTTGACCTGGACGACATAAAACAGGTATGTAAGTCGGCCACCAAGGGCAATTTTTTTATCAAAATATTAAATGAAACAGAAAAGAACTATTCGGTCCAGTGCTTCTCACTGGCTGAATACAACTTGCCAATGTTCCTAGCAACATTATCGCCCCAAAGCAGTTTTGAGAGTGTGAAAAAAATCAAATCCCCCGACTATCAAACTGTACACTGGGACACATTAAAAAGGCACGACGACATTCTACAATGTACGAAGTGCCAGATGTTCAGCCATGCCAAAGCCAACTGCAATATGCAGTTGCGCTGTGTCAGGTGCTCAGAAACCCACAACGAAGGAGATTGCAAGCTGGGGAATGAGCGGGTTGAGGATTTAACCCAGCTCAAGTGTGTCCTTTGTGGAAACCAAGGGCACCCGGCTAGCTATAGGGGTTGCCCTAAGGTCCAAGAAATGAAACAGAAACAGGCCAGTCAAAAAGCCGAAAGAAGTCGAACAGTTCGACAGGCTCCAACACAAAAATTCGTGGATCCCAAATTTTCCTACGTATAAATGGTGTCAGGGAAAGGGAACACGAGACAGGCTCCACCAACGGTTGTCCCAAAGGCCCCCGTGCCTAAGGCACCAGAAGTGCAGCCTGACATTGTAGCCTTGTTGTTGAGCATTCAAGGTCAACCTACAGGGCTGCAAAGTCAGATAAAGGAGCAAGGCAAAATGGTAGATCATCTCTTCTCTTTGTTGCCTGGCCTGGCGCAGTTAAGACCATAATTGGCGCGCTGCCGGAGACGCGCCTAAAAGTCCTAGCTGTGAATGTATATTCACTGATTAGGATTGAACGAAGAGCCAACACTTTCCAATTGTTGAAAGACTACAGTCCCGATGTGTTTATGGCTAGCGAAACCAAGCTAAACCACAAACACAAATTGACTCATAAAAATTACAATATCGTAAGAAGAGACCGGCCCGACTCCACTCAAGGGGGCGGTGTCGCTCTCTCTATACGAAAAAGCATTAATTATAAAGTCATATACCACAATGAAATGCGAAAGCTCAAGACGATAGAAGTTTGCGTTGTATGCATCTCTCTCACTCAAGGGAAGCGGATGTATATGATTGCGGCTTATGCGGCTGGAGCTCCGCAGGTTACTTACTTTGCTTCAGAACTCGAGATTATTTTTAGGGAACTGAAACTGAGCTTGGAAGAAAACTATTTCATCTTGGCCGGTGATTTGAACGCAAAACATGAAGATTGGGGAAATCAACATAGTAATCCCAGAGGTAACCATCTTTTTAATTTGATGAATCTTTACAGCGTTGAATATGGTGTCGACCTGCTGGCTACTGAAAAGCCATCGTATCCAAGAAGCGGCTCCTTTCTGGATCTTTTGCTGTACGACACTAGACTGACAGTTACAGACAAAGTGGGTAATCACCCTCGAAACTGCTTACAGACAGTCGAGTACGACAGTGATCACTGCGGACTGGCTGCTGTAATGCAGATTCCGAACGAACGCGTGGAGTTGGAGGAATACGTTGCAACGCACTCTTACAATTACAGTAAGATGCGCTGGCCTCGTTTCACCAACGCCCTAGCGAGAGAACTTCGTTCGAGTGACATAGCCCCACCAAACAACAGGAACCTGACAAATACAGAAATTGACCAACATTTACAACAGACGCACGAAACAATAAAACGAACGATGGAACGGACAATACCAAAGTACAAAGAATAGCACCAAATTGACGCTTACAGAAACGCGACTATTGACGCACTACGTAGGCACAAGAGTGGCTTACTGACAAGACTCAAAAACTTGTACAGACGACTTACAGACCCACACGACTTGGAGGTTAGGACACTGAAGTCGTCAATAAAAAATGTCAATCTGTTGATTAAGGAGAACTACAGGTTATCAATTAACGAGTACTGAGACCGCAAGATCCGGTCAGTTAATTCCAGTGACCCTAGTATGTTCCCTAAAATCAACAAGATATTCAGGAAAAAGAACGACAATGACCTTCCGTGTCTGAAACTCCAAAGAACTGAAGAGAACAGAGACGTACTCATGACAGCGCAAATAGATCCAGAAGAAGCCATCTTTGACGATGACTTTTATATAATTGAAGATCCGAAGGAAAAAGTGGAGGTGGTGGGAGCTGCTTTCCAGCAAGTGAACAAGGTGAATGTTAGCAGAAAAAAAAACAGAGCCCTACTTAATCACTTTTACCTTCTAAATGATATAACACAATGGTGATCTGAGAACCGCGGTTTTATGCGGTTCGATGACGACTTTTTGGCAAATGCCATAATCGCCGAGCAAACGGGACCAAGTCCCTTGTTAGTAACGAAGGTTGAACTTCAGCTCATCTTCAACTCAATAAAAAACAAAAAGTCAGCAGGTGTCGATGGTATATCCAACGTTGTACTAAGACATTAACCGATGGAGGCAATTGACATTTACACCACACTCTTCAATAATGCACTGAATAATGCATATTATCCAGTGCATTGAAAGACCGCTGTGGTTCATCCTCTCCCGAAAAAGGGAAAGGACAACTCCAACCCGTTAAATCTTCGGTCGATAAGTCTTCTTCCGAGCATCAGCAAAGTTTTCGAAAAAATCATTAATAGGGCTCTGACTAAGTGGGCTGCGGACAACAAAATAATTCCGGATAAACAGTTCGGGTTCCAGGCGGGGCATGACACAATTCATGCTGCGTCTAAACTCGTTTCTGATATCCAATGGAATAAAACAAAACAACAATGCACAGGTGCTGTTCTGGTTGATTTGGAAAAGGCCTTTGACACCGTATGGTTAGAGGGTCCTTACCTAAAACTGAGCAGGCTTGGCATAAGCAAGCCATTGTTGTATATACTTTATGATATGCTTAACGGTAGAAAGTTTGTTGTCAAAAGTGGCAATGTAACTTCTACCACAACATTCTTAATTAAAAATGGTCTTCAACAGGGAGCGGTGAATTCGCCGATTCTCTTTAGCATTTACACCAGCGATCTGATAGGTAGTCTTACAAAGGCAATTGCGTACGCCGACGATCTAATTGCGTACAGAACGGCACGAAAGGTTGAGGTTATTAGAATTCTCTTGCAGCGTGATTTGGACAAGATTCAGCGATATTGCGACGACTGGAAACTGAAAATAAATGTCCAGAAGTCGGAGACAATTCTGTTCCGGACTCCGTTGGCTAAGGCCACGAGGGATACGTGCAAGAATTAGCGCAAGATGGTCATCGTTAATCTGCACGGGCAGCAATTGGCGAGCAAAAGTGAAGTGAAGTACCTCGGTATCTGGTTAGATCAGTATTTATATTTCGACAGACATATAAATGCTGCTCTGACCAGGGCCAGAGGAGCCTTCGCTCTGACGAAACTGCTGTTTTTTAGCAGTCGGCTTGACCCCAGAGTGAAGTTAATTTGCTACATGGCCCTCATACGGCCGATGATCGTTTATGGTTGTCCTGTGTGGTTCAACGTTGCCCCTTCCCAGATGGAGAAGTTTCGGGTGTTCGAGAGGCAGTGTTTACGACGCTGTACCGGCTTATATCGAACAGCCGAATCTTCTTACGTGCACTACTATTTCAACGAGGTCCTATACAACGGGGCTCGAATCAACAGAATTGACAATTTCGTGATAAAACTCGTTCGAGGTCACATTGGAAGAGCTATGTCTTCGACCAACAATTTAATTTTCGGGGCGTTCTATCCGAACGACGAGTATTTTGAGAGTGCACGCTTGAGCGGCTTCATTCCACCAGAGGCATTCCTCTTTTTAGATAGATGCGGTCTGATACAGGATAGATTGGCAGTTCCGTTAATCTACCACGTCAGACGACGAACCGTGGATAGGCGACTCCTGTACAATTGGGACGTCATGGCACACGACGGAGCAGAGCTCCTTCGGTTCAGTAGGGCTGTGTCCGAACGGGACCGAACTGATAGGGTGAAGCAGGAGAGCCAGTTTTGGTGGCTTCAATCGGCACTTGATAGTGAGTAGTTGGGATGGGGTTTTAAGCCTTGGCCGGCTTACATACTTGTTTTATAGTTCTAGGGTTTAGTTTTAAGTAGAATAGCATGGTGGCACCAACAAAAAATCTTTACACAAAAAAAAAGAAGAAAAAAAATTATAATAATTAAAAAATAATTAAATAATAAAAAATAAAAAAAAATTAAAAAAAACATGAAATAAAGAAAAAAAAAAAGGAATACAAAAAATGAAAAACACAAAATGTTAGATAGTTAGATTTGCTGCTGTGGTTGTTCTAGTTTTAAGTAGTTTATAGGTAGAATAGGTAGTTTAAATTAGCTTTAAGTTTTATATTATGGACCTTATTTTAAGTAGTTTTAAGTAAAAATAAAAAAAAAGGATATTTGTATTAGTTTTTTTTCAATTTTTCTAATAAATACAAAAATAAATAAAATTAAATTGAAGTTAAATAGATCTTAGGGCCGAAAGGCATTAGCTTTAAGTATTATTGTTTAACTTAGAGTGTCCGTATGGGACCAGTAAGTTAGTTGTAAGTTATGGATAATTAGGCTAGTTTTATGAATTTTTGTCTAGCTTTAAGATAGTCTTAAGAATGAATTAATAAAAATGAATTTGAAAAAAAAAGCATCGGTTCCCATCTATCACTGAAATCAGGCATCAGTGAGCGCGGTTAGTAGGCAGATGGGGGACCGTCTCGAAACCTACCGCGTGCTGTTGTCATTTGTTCTTTCTGTCTGTTGTTCTTTCTCTTCTGTCCTTCTGTCTTGTGTTGTTATCACCTTATATAGTCTAGTCGCTCAAGGTGCTGTGTTCTCTACTCTGTACATTTATGTGCTGAGTAATATGTAATGTAATGTAAAGATTACGAATAATGCCAATGACATTCTACCAAATCTTGGCACCGTATTAAATTATGATGCGATAACCCCGCTTATTTCTTTGAACAAGAAATGAGTGTTCTGCGACAAGGTAATTTGTCCATAAATAAATTTTACAATGAGTTAAATAAGAAACTGACACCATTAATTAACAAAACAATAATGACCCATGGAACAGATACAACTTTGACAAAGGAATTGAATAAAAAGAACATAGGAAAAATGCTTTACGAATTTTCATGACTGGCCTAAACGGTCAATTATCTGATATAATGTTTTCTATTTCACCTGAAGACCTACCTTCAGCCTTAGCTAAAGCACAGGAGTTACAGTCTAATAAATGTAAGAGTAAACTTCGCTCTTCAATTCAATCGCACCCATGCCAGTAATTTGAATCAAAATCCACGAAATATTCACTCAAACAATAATCTGAGAATTCCTCCACGGAATCAAAATCAGATCCAAGCTAGGAACAACGATCAGAGCTAATGAACTTGAGTAGTTCAGCTCATCGACCGATAACTTGGTAGGAGCAAAGGAATTTTAAGCAACAGAATCGGGAATAAATTAGAAAAACTGTTTATACCAGAAAATAAAGGTGGATATTTAAATTCAATACAAAAAACTGAAAATATCGAAGAGTTAAGTGAAAATATAAAAAAACAATTTAGGATCTTCATTCGAGAACAGACGTTAGAGCTGAGATTCGTACAACTGTTATAACTGCTGTATGGAGTAAACAGTATCCATACCCACTGTCGGCAAATAATTTTGTTAATAAAGAGTTAAAGAAATTATTTGAGGAAGGAATAATAAGGCCACATTAGATTAGATAAGAATCTGGATTCCACCAAATAAAAATGAAAACCGAAGATATAGAAAAGACAAGCTTTTCTGTGAATAATGGTAAGTATGAGTTTGTAAGAATGCCTTTTAGATTGAAAAATGCGCCGGGCATATTTCAAAAAGCCATGGCTGATATATTAAGAGAATATGTCGGAAAGATATTTCATGTTGCCATTGATGATATAATTGTATACTCTGAAACTTTAGAACAACATTTTAAAGATCTGGAGAAGATAATACATGTTTTACGGGAAGCAACTATGAAAATTTCTCCCGAAAAATCGAAATTTAACGAGAAAGAAGTTGAATTTGTAGGGTTTTTTTTTTTTTTTTTTTTAATTCATTTTTATTAATTCATTCTTAAGACTATCTTAAGGCTAGACAAAAATTCATAAAACTAGCCTAATTAACCATAACTTACAACTAACTTACTGGTTCCATACGGACACTCTAAGTTAAACAATAATACTTAATGCTAATGCCTTTCGGCCCTAAGATCTATTTAACTTCAAATCCATTTTATTTATTTTTTTATTTATTAGAAAATTTCAAAAAAAAAAACTAATATCAATATCCTTTTTTTATTTTTACTTAAAAACTACTTAAAATAAGGTCCTTATTATAAAACTTAAAGCTAACTAAAACTACCTATTCTACTTATAAACTACTTAAAACTAGAACAACCACAGCAGCAAATCTAACTATCTAACATTTTGTGTTTTTCATTTTTTGTATTCCTTTTTTTTTCTTTATTTCATGTTTTTTTTAATTTTTTTTTATTTTTTATTATTTAATTATTTTTTAATTATTATAATTTTTTTTCTTCTTTTTTTTGTGTAAAGATTTTTTGTTGGTGCCACCATGCTATTCTACTTAAAACTAAACCCTAGAACTATAAAACAAGTATGTAAGCCGGCCAAGGCTTAAAACCCCATCCCAACTACTCACTATCAAGTGCCGATTGAAGCCACCAAAACTGGCTCTCCTGCTTCACCCTATCAGTTCGGTCCCGTTCGGACACAGCCCTACTGAACCGAAGGAGCTCTGCTCCGTCGTGTGCCATGACGTCCCAATTGTACAGGAGTCGCCTATCCACGGTTCGTCGTCTGACGTGGTAGATTAACGGAACTGCCAATCTATCCTGTATCAGACCGCATCTATCTAAAAAGAGGAATGCCTCTGGTGGAATGAAGCCGCTCAAGCGTGCACTCTCAAAATACTCGTCGTTCGGATAGAACGCCCCGAAAATTAAATTGTTGGTCGAAGACATAGCTCTTCCAATGTGACCTCGAACGAGTTTTATCACGAAATTGTCAATTCTGTTGATTCGAGCCCCGTTGTATAGGACCTCGTTGGAATAGTAATGCACGTAAGAAGATTCGGCTGTTCTGTACAAGCCGGTACAGCGTCGTAAACACTGCCGCTCGAACACCCGAAACTTCTCCATCTGGGAAGGGACAACGTTGAACCACACAGGACAACCATAAACGATCATCGGCCGTATGAGGGCCATGTAGCAAATTACCTTCACTCTGGGGTCAAGCCGACTGCTAAAAAACAGCCGTTTCGTCAGAGCCAAGGCTCCTCTGGCCCTGGTCAGAGCAGCATTTATATGTCTGTCGAAATATAAATACTGATCTAACCAGATACCGAGGTACTTCACTACACTTTTGCTCGCTAATGGCTGCCCGTGAAGATCAACGATAACCATCTTGCGCCAATTTTTGCACGTATCCCTCGTGGCCCTAGCCAACGGAGTCCGGAACAGAATTGTCTCCGACTTTTGGACATTTATTTTCAGTTTCCAGTCGTCGCAATATCGCTGAATCTTGTCGAAATCACGCTGCAAGAGAGTTCTAATAACCTCAACCTTTCGGGCCGTTCTGTACGCAATTAGATCGTCGGCGTACGCAATTGCCTTTGTAAGACTACCTATCAGATCGCTGGTGTAAATGCTGAAGAGAATCGGCGAATTCACCGCTTCCTGCTGAAGACCATTTTTAATTAAGAATGTTGTGGTAGAAGTTACATTGCCACTGTTGACAACAAACTTTCTACCGTTAAGCATATCATAAAGTATATACAACAATGGCTTGCTTATGCCAAGCCTGCTCAGTTTTAGGTAAAGACCCTCTAACCATACGGTGTCAAAGGCCTTTTCCAAATCAACCAGAACAGCACCTGTGCATTGTTGTTTTGTTTTATTCCATTGGATATCAGAAACGAGTTTAGACGCAGCATGAATTGTGTCATGACCCGCCTTGAACCCGAACTGTTTATCCGGAATTATTTTGTTGTCCGCAGCCCACTTAGTCAGAGCCCTATTGATGATTTTTTCGAAAACTTTGCTGATGCTCGGAAGAAGACTTATCGACCGAAGATTTGACGTGTTGGAGTTGTCCTTTCCCTTTTTCGGGAGAGGATGAACCACAGCGGTCTTCCAATGCACTGGATAATATGCATTATTCAGTGCATTATTGAAGAGTGTGGTGTAAATGTCAATTGTCTCCATCGGTAAATGTCTTAGTACAACGTTGGATATACCATCGACACCTGCTGACTTTTTATTTTTTATTGAGTTGAAGATGAGCTGAAGCTCAACCTTCGTTACTAACAAGGGACTTGGTCCCGTTTGCTCGGCGATTATGGCATTTGCCAAGGAATCGTCATTGAACCGCACGAAACCGCGGTTCTCAGATCGCCATTGTGTTATATCATTTCGAAGGTAAAAATGATTAAGTAGGGCTCTGTTTTCCAGGTCGTCGTTGGGGCGAATGCTAGCATTCACCTTGTACACTTGCTGGAAAGCAGCTCCCACCGCCTCCACTTTTTCCTTCGGATCTTCAATTATAAAAAAGTCATCGTCAAAGATGGCTTCTTCTGGATCTATTTGCGCTGTCCTGAGTACGTCAGTGTTCTCGTGAGTTCTTTGAAGTTTCAGACACGGAAGGTCATTGTCGTTCTTTTTCCTGAATATCTTGTTGATTTTAGGGAACATACTAGGGTCACTGGACTTAACTGACCGGATCTTGCGGTCCCAGTACTTGTTAATCGATAACCTGTAGTTCTCCTTAATCAGCAGATTGACATTTTTTATTGACGACTTCAGTGTCCTAACCTCCAAGTCGTGCGGGTCTGTAAGTCGTCTGTACAAGTTTTTGAGTCTTGTCAGTAAGCCACTCTTGTGCTTACGTAGTGCGTCAATAGTCGCGTTTCTGTGAGCGTCCATTTTGTCCCGTTCTTTGTACTTTGGTATTGTCCGTTCCATCGTTCGTTTTATTGTTTCGTCCATTTGTTGTAAATGTTGGTCAATTTCTGTATTTGTCAGGTTTCTGTTGTTTGGTGGGGCTATGTCACTCGAACGAAGTTCTCTCGCTAAGGCGTTGGTGAAACGAGGCCAGCACATCTTACTGTAATTGTAAGAGTGCGTTGCAACGTATTCCTCCAAGTCCACGCGTTCGTTCGGTATCTGCATTACAGCAGCCAGTCCGCAGTGATCACTGTCGTACTCAACTGTCTGTAAGCAGTTACGAGTGTGATTACCCACCTTGTCTGTAACTGTCAGTCTTGTGTCGTACAGCAAAAGATCCAGAAAGGAGCCGCTTCTTGGATACGATGGCTTTTCAGTAGCCAGCAGGTCGACGCCATATTCAACGCTGTAAAGATCCATCAAATTAAAAAGATGGTTACCTCTAGGATTACTATGTTGATTTCCCCAATCTTCATGTTTTGAATTTGTAGGGTATAGAGTAGGCTATAATATAATTAAATTCATCAAAAACTATGCAGGAATAGCGAAACCTTTGACAAAGTATGTAGCGGGAGAAAATGGAAAAGTATGCCAATACATATCAAAGAAAGGGAAGAGTACGATAACTTTGGCGACAAAGTTTAATGACGGATTTGTATAGAACAATTAAAAACAAGCATTTTTTACTATGGGAGGGGGGGGTCTATCTCCCCCCGTTTAGGCGGTAGGGGCAGTTTAAAAAAATATGTACATTAAATGGAAAAAGATAATTAAAAAATAACGGTAATACTTATAATTAAGTATTATACCTTTTTATAAAGCCAACACTTTTGTCTATTAGCTTGTTTTTAAATCAAGTCAAAACTATGCATAGTTTTTGAAAAAAATTGTTTTAAAGTCAAAATTTGTGTAAAAAAAAGTTAAAAAAAAGGTTTAAAGTGTAATTTTTCAAAACTTTCAGATTATCTACTATTTTTTTTTTTTATAATTCATTGCTCTTATTTGTTGTTGATCAAAAACTGAAAACTAGATGACTTGATGTCTTCTAGTTCTTGAGAAAATTGAAAATTACCAAAACAAAATATTTTAATTAAATTACTTTTTCCTTGCTTAAGTATTAACGTAGTCTTATATTGATAGTAATAATTGAATATGGATTAAGATATACCTAGGGTAAATTAATTTTTCTTAAATCCAGCTTATTTAAATGCAAAAGAAACTTTGCATGCACCCCATCTTGCACCTTGCACCCTCACCACCTTGCACACACTCCAACTTGCACCCACCCCAAATCCTATAGTGTGCCCAAGCAGGGGGGTTGCAGGTGGGCAGCATGCCCCCCTTACAGATGCCACTGTTGCATACACCCAAACTCGCGCACACCTTACTGTTGCATACACCCATTACGCATACACAAATACCATTATTATATCAAAATAAGACCGTTCAAGCAAAAAAAAAAAGAATTAAATTAAAATAATAGTTGTGGTTATTTTCAATTTTCTCAAAAACTAAAAGACATAAAATCATCTAGTTTTCAGTTTTTGATCAAAAACAAATAAGAGCAATAAATTCTGAAATAAAAACAATGGTAGATAATCTTGAAGTATTGAAAAAGTTACACTTTGAACCTTTTTTTAACTTTTTTTACTCAAATTTTGAGTTTAAAATTAAATTTTTATTTTCAATTTTCTCAAAAACTAAAAGACATAAAATCATCTAGTGTTCAGTTTTTGATCAAAAACAAATAAGAGCAATAAATTCTGAAATAAAAACAATGGTAGATAATCTTGAAGTATTGAAAAAGTTACACTTTAAACCTTTTTTCAACTTTTTTTACTCAAATTTTGAGTTTAAAATTAAATTTTTATTTTCAATTTTCTCAAAAACTAAAAGACATAAAATCATCATCAATAAAAACAATGGTAGATAATCTTGAAGTATTGAAAAAGTTACACTTTAAACCTTTTTTTAACTTTTTTTACTCAAATTTTGAGTTTAAAATTAAATTTTTCAAAAACTACGCATAGTTTTGACTTGATTTAAGAACTGGCTAATAGAACAGAATGTTGGCTTTAAAAAAATGTATACAAATTAATTGTAAGTATCACCGTTATTTTTTAATTATTTGTTTCCATTTTAAATAATAACTTTTTTAAATTGCCCCTCCCGCCTAAACGGGGGGAGATAGACCACCCGTAAAAAATGCTTGTATTAAGACCTTCTACCAAAAACCGTTATTATATCTTGGCGCCAAAGTTATCGTACTCGTGCCCAAAGAAAACAAAAATATGCTTAGAAGAGGAAGCTACGCAAGCTTTTGAAAATCTTAAGAGACATTCAATGAATGAAATTGAGTTAGCTCAGCCAAATTTCAATAAGAAATTGGTTTTAACGATTGATGCATAAAACGACACGATAAGCGAAGTGTTATCACCGGAAAATAAACCTATTACGTTTATGCCAAAAACATTAAACAACACCGAACAAAATTATGCAACTAATGAAAAAGAATTATATGCAATTGTGTGGGCGTTAAAAACCATCGAAACTACCTCTACGGAGTTTCCAATCTAGAAATCCATACTGACTATCAACCTTTAACCTTTGCAGTTTCTCCAAGAAACCCAAACACACAAATGAAAAGATGGCACGCAGTAATAGAAGAATATGCTCCAAAAATTATTATAAATCAAGTAAAACAAATGTGGTAGCTGACGCACTATCACTACAAAATTTAAACCGAATAACTGATAGTTCCTCGACGGACAATACAGTGCATTCTGCAGAAAGTAGCGATAATGAACAAATTCAAAATTCGAATAAACCATTAAATTATTTTCAGCAACAAATACTGTTAGCTTCAGGTAGTTTTACAGCACATGAGAGAATTCAAAATTTTCCTAATAAGACACGTCATATCATAGAATATGATACACCAAATAACTTAATGGTTATACTAAAAGAATTTTTGCAACCAGGAGTAATAGCAATTTACTTTACGATATAAAATCCATGCTTTTAAAAACTTTCAATAACAAATTTCTTGTTACTAAATTAATCCCTAATGACATAATAAGCAAAAAAGAGCAAAGATATTATAAAACAAACGCATTGTAGAGCGCATAGAAATTATAGAGAAAATATGAAGCAAATTCATGATGTATACTATTGGCCAAATATGTATAAACAGTTTAAGGAATATGCCAGAAATTGCGAAATTGGTAACAAAACAAAATACGATCGGCATCCACAATTAGTTCCAATTGGAGAGGCTCCAATTAAGAAATAAGAGGGGGAATTCCTCCACATCGATATTTATTAACCCTCTAATGCTCCCAACCGCCTCTAGGCAGCTTAACAATATAATCAATCCATACATTCATTAACAAATGCAAAACCATTTGATATTCTTTTTAACAAAATATCACATAGTGAAGTCACAGCAAAATTAGAACAAGTCCAACAAAAAATGTTAAAAAGATTTAATTATAAAAGTAAGATTAAGAACTACAAACCTAAGTAAATTACATATTTATTAAAAAATCTTACAATTGAGAAATAAAAATAAAATGACGAATAGGTATAGGAAACAAAAAGTAGAATTAGATTAAGGGAAAAGATACAAACTAGAAGACGAATTATACATAAGGATAATATTAAAAGTTAGATATTTTCATTTCAGGGAAATGGCATTGGTGGTAACATTATTAATTGGAATATTAACTTTAACATATTCAAAAGCTGATATAGGGGATTATACAACAGCAAATTATTTGTTGTTAGAAGTGGCAACGCAGCTCTTTATACAGATTTTGGAAACATTTATCATATTACTCATCTCTCATACTTTGAAAGAATAATTTTGGAAACTACCGCTGAGATTGAAAGAAATCCTTACTTCAATTCATCCCCAAAAAATACTGAAGATAAAAGTCTCAACATTACAAAGGACACTGACAATAGATACAAACGAGGGATTAATGAAATAGGTACAATTTGGAAATTGATATCAGGATCTCACCATGACGATTTAGTCCTCATAGACAATAAAATGTCTGAGCTAATTACGAATAATAATAAACAGTTTTTAACAAACTCTGAGATTTTTAGTGCAATTCAAAAATTATCAGAATCTGTACCTATGTATTTCATTAATCCCTCGATAGAAAATGACGTACAATTAAGATTGGTTAGGGAACGAAATAAATTGATTGTAATCGAATTACAAAATATAATTCAAAATATTGCTTTAGATAAAACAGGAACCCTCAATCCTGCAATTTTAAACTTACAAGACATTAAGGAAAATACAAAACATGAACATGGAAGTATGACAATGACCGACTTAATGGATGTGTCAGAATTTAAAATTTTATAAAATAATGAAGTTTTAGTAGTCTTAATTAAATATCGAATAATTGTAAAAAACTGTAAACTATTTGAGACTAGGACCATAAGCCAACCAGATGGTAAATTAGAAATTGAGAAAGAAATTGCTAAATGTGAAAATGAATGTTTAAATATTAAGAAATGTAAAATAGAGTTAAGATATAGCTTCTGTAAACTAAGTAACGATACAACATGTTTATCTTATTTATTAAATAATAAGAAAGCTGTTTGTAACAAAATTAAAGAAAGAAATTTAAATATAGAAATAATAAAAGGTGGATCAATTTTATTATCAGGGAAACATACTGTAAATGAAGGAACATATTTAATTAATTTTCAAAATAAAACAGTAATAGATGGAAAAATTTATGAAAATCCCACATCTATGATCCAAAACAATTTGAGAACATATGTATACATTAGATAAGCTTGAAATAAAAAATTATTTTGAATCATATAATAAAGAATTAAAATTTGAAAATATTATAGAATCATTACAAGAAGAGGCAATCAAAAGCCCAATTTTCACATCTTTTATATTAATACTTATAATGGGTGATTTTTTTGAGGTTAGGATTTTCATGCATTAGTATTTGACAGATCACGCGGGATTTCAGACATGGTGTCAAAGAGAAAGATGCTCAGTATGCTTTGACATTTCATCATGAATAGACTTACTAACGAGCAACGCTTGCAAATCATCTGCCACAACGTCGAATTTTCAGTGAATGGGCCCTAGAAAAGTTGGCAGAAAATCCGCTTTTTTATCGACAAATTTTGTTCAGCGATGAGGCTCATTTCTGGTTGAATGGCTACGTAAATAAGCAAAATTGCCGCATTTGGAGTGAAGAGCAACCAAAAGCCGTTCAAGAACTGCCCATGCATCCCGAAAAATGCACTGTTTGGTGTGGTTTGTACGCTGGTGGAATCATTGGACCGTATTTTTTCAAAGATGCTGTTGGACGCAACGTTACGGTGAATGGCGATCGCTATCGTTCAATGCTAACAAACTTTTTGTTGCCAAAAATGGAAGAACTGAACTTGGTTGACATGTGGTTTCAACAAGATGGCGCTACATGCCACACAGCTCGCGATTCTATGGCCATTTTGAGGGAAAACTTCGGAGAACAATTCATCTCAAGGAATGGACCGGTAAGTTGGCCACCAAGATCATGCGATTTGACGCCTTTAGACTATTTTTTGTGGGGCTACGTCAAGTCTAAAGTCTACACAAATAAGCCAGCAACTATTCCAGCTTTGGAAGACAACATTTCCGAAGAAATTCGGGCTATTCCGGCCGAAATGCTCGAAAAAGTTACCCAAAATTGGACTTTCCGAATGGACCACCTAAGACGCAGCCGAGGTCAACATTTGAATGAAATTATCTTCAAAAAGTAAATGTCATGGACCAATCTAACGTTTCAAATAAAGAATCGATGAGATTTTGCAAATTGTATGCGTTTTTTTTTAAAAAAAGTTCTCAAGCTCTTAAAAAATCACCCGATAATAATAAGCGCAACAATATGTCTCATATATGAGCCGTTCAGAGCACACATCGATTAACTCCATAAAACAAAAAGTTGAGAAACGCGATGATGTAATAAATATTGTTTTTAAAAATTCCTGTGATGATATGAATTCAAATATGTAATGTAAATTGCACAATTGCAGATATAGCTTTCATTTAACGGTATATAAAATAAATAAAAAAGTAAACAATCGTCAGTAATGTTATAGTTTTTATGTGACTGGTGGAGTTAATCGATTTGGCAACTAAAAAAAAAATAAGATTAAATTTATACTTTACATTTTTAAGTTTTTATTAAGAAAAAGTTAAATATTATACATTTTAAGCACAGCTTTTAATTTTTTTTAATTAATTTATAGCAGCTTTATGTTTGGGGCATTATTCTTTGGGATGTTTCAGCAATATTATACAAAATGTCTTCTTCATCAGCTGTAGGCGAGGATTCGTCATTTCGATTTGTTGACAAATTATTATAGTAATCGTGTTTAACAGGAGGAATGAATCTTAGTAGGTCCATCATATCTCTCCATTTTTCCTTTGTCACAGTTCTTTCTTTAGGAAATAATAAAGGCTGATCAATATTTTTCAAACTTTGCGGTCTACCCACTAAAGATTTTTTTATATTAATGGCTTGAAATTCAGTATTTTCTTTATAGTCATTTTTGAATTGTATGAGATAGGGTTTTGACCTTTCTAACTTTATCCAGCGTATTTTAAGCAAATTTACTGGAAGCCCTGTGACGGTCACTTTTCTGTTAATGATAGACTGTTCTAAAGGTTTTGTTGACAAAAATCTTGGTGAGTCATTTGTATTAGATGAAATGGAGCTTTCTTTTTACATGTTTTGATTATATGGTACCAATCATCTGGTAAAAAGATGTTTTGATTTTTTTTCGCACATGACTCAATAATGGCAAAATCCGAGTCATTGGGTAAATAGCTGTGTCCACTTACCAAAAATTTCATTTCAATTGATACAGCTTTGATTTCCGTGCTTTGAACAAGTTTTAATAAACTTAAGACGGTTTTAATATTTCTGTTTTGGCCGGTTCACGAATCCGAATATGTTATTATTTGTTCGTAATTTGCAGCGTAAGTCTTTATGTACTTTGTTAGACAAGATGAAATTTCTTGAGACCCACGTGATCCTTCAGTTTCTGGCCAAACAAACATGTGGCTTGTATTTTTATTGAATTCATGACATCCAAAACTATACACATATAAATTTCGCTTATAATAAGCTACGGATGTGGTCAACTTGGGAAAGGCTAAAGCTGTTTTCCAAGTCAAAAAAAATACGAACAACTTATCTGATGTTGCCATTCGATCGGCAGCCATTTGACTGCGAGCCCGTTCAGCCTCTTCTATGTGAGTTTCCTTTGCAATTTTTGCCATCTGAATACCCTCATTGTCTAAAGATTGAATTTTTATTTGAAAAGCTTCTCACTGTTGCATGATGAGTTTTGCAAATTCCTACTAAAATGATGAAAAAATCCCCCAAAACCAACTAAATTGAAAAATATTTCCCCCATAGTATTGTACTAAATTGCTCAAAAGTGAAGTTGAAGAAAAAAATTTCCCCAGACACACAAAAACCCACTAAAACTGGTGGGAAACCCCCAATGTTGGAACAGTGGTACTTCTTTTTGTTTACCAATGCGAATTTGCTACGAATATTATTGAGAGGGTGAGGGCATCTTCGGCTGTTTAAAAACAAATAAGTGTCTATGCTCAGCTAGAACGGATACAGCGTTTCCAAAACGATTTACATTGGGGTATGGAGTTAATCGAAATGGCTTCTGAAATAAATTACTTATTATTCAATGGCCAAACAAAATTGTCATTTAACGGTGCTAATCTTTATTATTCGGGAAAGTTATTATAAATATAAAAAGTTATGACTATACCAAGGCCTTTGACACTTAAATTTAAAATTTTTTAAAAAGTGGAGTTAATCGAAATGTGCACTGAGCGGCTCATATCTGATTAAAGCTAGATCAGTTAGATTACAGCAACAACAATAAATACGATTTAGTAATCTTATATAACGAAGTAATCTCTAAACGAAGGGGGGAGTTAATGTCAACATATGTTAAGTAATCAAATTTATAATTATTAAGAACTAAAGAAATATTTTCCCAAATTTGTTCTCAAATTTCAATTATACAAAACAGATTTGTGAAGTTCGTTAGAACTGATCAGTATGAGTAATTGGCATGAATAAGATGTCTTTGTTTTAAAAAGTATAAATAGGGCAATGACTTTATATTAATTCCGATATTCAAAGTGTATAGTTTAGCTTAAGCTTGAATAAAGTTTTTTAAAACCTAGAAAAATGGTTAAGCATTTTTATTTAACATGTAACTAATTTGTGTATTTATAAATTATATTTAAAAAAAAAAATAAGTTTCCGATTTTTTGTCAACTAGGCAGACGGCAGAATGCTATGCTTCTTTTGATTTTTGTAAACAATGTAAATTATTCCGGACGAGCAATAAAAATCTTATCTATCTATCTTAATCTCACTGAAAAAAAGAATAGAAATAATGAAATATCACTTAACAAGGCACAGGAAAACACAAATTGTCAAACGAAAAAACAACATTAGTTTTAAAATTTGACAGCGTCGACACCGCCACGAAGATAATTGTCGGAGAAAAGAAAACACGATGTATCATAGTTGACTTCATTTTATAATTTGGCATTCAATTCTTTCTTATTTATAGCGATTATCGATTCAAAAGGAGGTTATGTGCTGGTAGGCTTGGTGGGTAAGTTACAGTATCCGGTATGGCTCATGAATCTTCGTTTGGTATGGACTCAGTCTTCTTTGGTGAAAAAGAATCATGCAGCTGCGGTGTATTTTTCTATACTGTTGGAGACATTTTTGCCAGTTCCGGAGTGTTATTACGATTAGGATTTGAATTTCCAAACTCTATTATCGTTTAATTTGACTTCATTTAACTCAACTTGTTTTGCTATAATTCTTCCGAGTTTCCATTTGTCTTTCGATAAGTAATCTCTTACCGCCACTCTTTCTCCCACTGAAAGTATTTTTTTTTTTGTAGAATTGGGGCCTCAGGCACAACTCTTATCTTTTCGGGAATGAATAAATTTGATTGAGATTGAATTTGACGGCCAAATAGCTTTTAACTTACCCTTAGTTGGGTGAATAGCTCGACGATATGCAAATAAAATTTTCGAAACTGTTGGTTTTCAGTTGATTTTTTATTGTTTGTTCAAAACATTTAGCAAGGCCGTTGGTATCCGGATAATATGGTGCACTTTGCTTTTGTGTTATTCTATTATTGTTCAAAATCACTTGAACATCTTTAGATTTAAATTGGGATCCATGATTGCTGACAAACTTTTTGGGGTACCGAATGTAGCAAAAATACTTCGACAAGTTTGAATCGTAGTTCCTGTTGTAATATTAAATATTACATGTATTTTAGGTCGTTTGCTGAGGGCATCAAGTAAAATGAATAAGTATTTTATTAATTAAGGTCCAAAGGGTTTCGATAGGTAATTCCAGCAATGGACTGGTAATATTTTGGCGGGTTCTGCGCTTGTTGCCAGTCTACAATTTTTTTCAATTAATTTCTCTATCTCGTTATTCATTTCATTCTGCCAGCAGTAACAACGTTCTAGAGACTTCATTTTCGTATCGCCTTTTTTTTGTATGCGTGCGGGTTTTCTGTGACCCAAATGCGACAATTTTTCTTGTTTACATACCCGCCAAGATCAAAATGAGCTTCATCTGAAAAGATGATTTTTTTTGGCAAAATCGGCATCTTCTCTAAGCGTTGTTCCCAGTGTTGTTCAAGAGTATACACAACCATATTCGTTCAGCGGAAGGATAAAACTAATTATCTGTCAAATCAGACATGAGCTAAGTGTTACCATTCACGAAATAAGCACAAGTGGAAAAAAACGTTAGATGGCGGACCTTTTTAATATGTAAAAGCGATTGGGGACCTTCTCTAAAACTATTTAGTTTCTGAAGCAGTTTGAAAGCTTGTCTGTTGTTTCGATTGCATAAGTTAGAGATAACTCATTTTGCATCGTAGCAGCATAAGAAGACAACTCTTTCTTCTGTGCATGGATGTTTTGCTGTTAAAGTGCATCAGCTACTTAATTCTATTTTCCTGGCTTGTAAAATATGTAAACATTATGCTCATCTTGGAAACTGAAAATGAAAGAAGTTGATAGTCTGTAAAAATGTTTAGACTCCTTAATCCATTAAGACAGTTATAGAAACTTTTTAATGACCAGACTATGGCCAAAATCTCTCTTTCATTGGTTGGAAATTCTATCACATTACCTCAGAGGGTTCTTGAAATCATGGTGATCGGTATTCCGTTTTAAAGTAAAACTGCTTTAAGAATATAAGATAAAGCGCCCGTCATTAGATCGAAAGGATTCGAGAAGTCTGACGCCAAAATGTTTTTTAGTTTACAAAATGAATAAAATTGTTTTTTATTCAATTTAATCTTAATTTTCTTTAATTGATTGGCACTTATTTTAACTCTCAGTCAGTGGTCTAGCTATTGATGAAAAGTCCTTTAAGAAACATCTATAATAACTCGATAGATCCAGAAAAGACCTAAGTCCAAAAAGTGTTGAAGGTTTAGTAAAATTTTTGATTGTCTTCACTTTAGTAGGACAAGTTTTTATGCTATTCTTAGATACCATATAACCTAAGATTATTATTTTTCAAGTAAAACCTTTTTATTTGCATTTTACATTTTTTTTCAAAACCGTATTGATATCTCCGACATGTTCTTTTTCAGTTTCTGGAAAAACAATAGCATCATCGACGTAAACATAGCAAATTTGACGTTTTTTAAATTAAACGGCAGGCGACAAAATTCATGTTAATTTTTTTATCTAGTTCGTCTAGTTCGATTTAGTGAAACCCTGATTTTAAGCCTACGGTTGTGAAAAACCGCGCTTTAATTACATTTGACAAATTGTTGTAACATTTGAACCATGAAAAGATACACAATCGAGCAACGCGTTAAAGTTATTCAGGCTTATTATGAAAATCGGCGTTGAAATGAAAATGCATATCGTGCACTTCGTGATTTTTTGGTCAATTTAATCGTCGAAATGTGCATACAATAGGAAAAATCGTACAAAAATTTTAGCAAACCGAGCCTGTAGGAGATGTGAGAACAACAGTGAACGCTCGAACAGCAGAAAATATTGCTGCTGTTCGCAAAAGTGTGGCTGAAGAGCCGTCCACCTAAACTCGTCATCGTGGCCAACAATTGCACCTCTTACGCCCGTCGTTGATAAACATTATGCACAAAGATTTGCATTTACACGCTTACAGAGTACCATTTACTCAAGAACTAAAGCATCTTGACCATTTCAAGCGAACTGGAAGATATGGATGTGAAAGATATGTGGTTTCAACAGGAAGGCGGGCGCAGCTTGCCAGACAGCTATGGCTCTTTTGCGCGACAAAGTCGATGGCCGTGTTATCTCACGTGGTGGCAAAGTCAATTGGCATGTGATTTGACACCGTTCTACTTCTTTCTTTGGGGTTATTTGAAAGAAAACGTGTACATCCATAAGCCAGCAACAATGTAAGAGCTGAAGGAAGAGATAAGTCGGCATATTAACGGCATAGAACCTCAATTATGCCCCAGCGTCATCAAAAGTTGAGACCATCGGTTGGAGGTGTGCCACCGAGGTCGCGGCAGCTATTTAGTCGATATTTTGTTCCATACACAACTAAACCATACCAATATTATCAAAATAAAAAGAAATAATAATTTCTTTAAGATTTTTTGTTTTATTCAAAATCAACAAAAATTTCAAGAAAACATTTGGCATTGTTGCACCCATTTATTGACTTAACTAAGAAAGGAATGTTAACTGGAACTTTATTTTGTATTTGCCGTTACGGTTTAATATAGTTTTTCGAAGCTCCAGTGCCAATTAAAACTTCATTGATGTCCCTTCTACTTTTCGCTGGATAAATGGAACAAGAATCTTACTCTAAAAAAATGCACAAAGTCAGGATTTTGTATTTCCTCTTATTCATTTAATAGTGATTTTGCCAAGGACTGATTTAACCTCTGACGTCTTTTCCCAGACTGCAAACACTTTTTGTTCCAAGTATTTGGCTTTGGTTGTTGAAACTACTTTTGTTTTGTTGGGAGTTTGTGGGCAGTCTGAGACGCGAAGATGTTAGATCAGCACCTATTTCTTGAACAGGCTTACAACTTTTTATCTTTTAAAGCAATAATCACTTTTCGATTGAAATAAGGGTTCTTTCTAAAGTTATTAACCTGATAACGGGACATGTTAGTATTATTTGTTAACGACGAGAGCTTCTTTTCAATTTCATCGAAGATAATGGAGTGCGCCCCAGACTAAAAATTTCCCATTCCGTCTCTCGATTTGTCTTGCTTAAGACTTGAACAAAATATTGATAACAATATTTAGTGTGAGATAAATAATTTGAAGGCAATATTTTTCTTTGTTTTCCTAATACTTGAGACAAAAACCATTTTTTATAATTTTTTGTTGTTTTTGTTGGTTTTCCTGTTTTTTTTTTTGTAAAAGTTGTCAGTTGATTTTTTTTCTAAAAAATTAACTTAAAAATACCAACAATATTTTGCATATGATATACAAAAGTTAATATAAGTTTGATTTCAAAATCTGTTGTTGTTAACGAGAATTTTAGTCGAAAAACAATTTTTACCAATTTAAGTAGCGTTTCTTGAAAATTTATATTACTTATATCGGGTGATTTTTTTGAGGTTAGGATTTTCATGCATTAGTATTTGACAGATCACGCGGGATTTCAGACATGGTGTCAAAGAGAAAGATGCTCAGTATGCTTTGACATTTCATCATGAATAGACTTACTAACGAGCAACGCTTGCAAATCATTGAATTTTATTACCAAAATCAGTGTTCGGTTCGAAATGTGTTTCGCGCTTTACGCAAATTTTATGCGTTTTTTTTAAAAAAAAGTTCTCAAGCTCTTAAAAAATCACCCATTATATTAAACAATGTCCTCTTTTCAATGGAGGACAATAAATACATAATGGGTGATTTTTAAGACCTTGAGAACTTTTTTTTTAAAAAAAATGCATAAAATTTGCGTAAAGCGCGAAACACATTTCGAACCGAACACTGATTTTGGTAATAAAATTCAATGATTTGCAAGCGTTGCTCGTTAGTAAGTCTATTCATGATGAAATGTCAAAGCATACTGAGCATCTTTCTCTTTGACACCATGTCTGAAATCCCGCGTGATCTGTCAAATATAGGGTGTCCCAAAATTAACGCAAGATTTCTTGCGTTAATTTTGGGACACACTTTATAAAGACAAGTATTTTTTTAAACACTTAATCAATCCAAAAAGGTTACCATTTGATGAGATTTCGTTTCTAAATAAATATGTATATCAACTTGTTTGAAATTAACGCAAGATTTCTTGCGTTAATTTTGGGACACCCTATACTAATGCATGAAAATCCTAACCTCAAAAAAATCACCCATTATAAACAAATACAGATTGGATTTTTCTCAGAACAAAATTTAGGTCAAAATAAAATCATTTTGAAGTCAATGCCTTCATTTGTTCAACATATATCGAATTATCAATCAATCAATCGATTTTTACCAATTTTGCATACTATTTTTTGTAGATTTTACTTTTTATAAAAAAACTGACTGTTAGATTTTTATCAACATTTTACTAAACATCGAAAACAATATTTTTTATAAGACGAAAATAGGTTGAAGCTAATATTTATAATTTTTTAAGTATAATGTTTTTTGTTCGTTTTTGCTGTTTGTAAAAAATTTTTTTTCTAAATCCTACTGAATGTTGAATACAACAATTTTTATAAGATAAAATTAGTTTGAAGCCAACATCCTAAATTTTTAAAAAGATATTAAAGCCTAACATTTTAAACAAATTTTTGTAATGTTTTTCTAGGTTTTTATTTTTTGTGTAAAATACTGCCAACTCTATTGTTCTCAAAATTTCACCAGATGTCAAAAACGTTACTCTTCGTTGCATAAAATCATGAGATAAAATCATTTTTTGTTGGTAAAATATTCAAGGTTACATTTTTAATAGTTTAAAAAAAAACAGTTAATTGAATGTTTCCAAAAATATACTAGTTTGGTATCACGTCACAATTTATAATATAAAATTTAATTCAAGTCGCTAGCATTACTGGTTCGTAAGATTTGTTGGGTTAACCAAAATTTTCATTTTTTTTAAATTGCGATGGTAAAAAAACCTCATACTCAAGTTTCTTAAGAGTCCTTTATGCATCTTTCTGCATTATTATCTGTATTACAAAATTTATTTGAAGTCGATATCTCTGATGGTTCTTGAGATATATGCGACGAAAAAAAGTACGAACGTATGTAAACACGCACGCACAGACATCTCTCTAAAAATCTTTTATTTCGATTCCAGGGACCTTAAAACCTCGAGAAATGACATAATTTTCAATTCAACAAATCGGACCGATTACAATAACTTACTATGGGAAGTTAATAATATTGCGAACTCCTTGCGTAGCTCTCAAAAACCTTATGAGCAAAATGTGCCTCCTGGCAACGATTTAACAATATCTATGGTTTTTTCACATTTTTTTCCCTTAAATGTCATGCGCGGTGTATTACTGGACCAGTAAAGTACTTATCATACTCTGCCAACATGCCTTCGAGATACACAAGAGTTATGAATTGTACCAACATTTATATTCTAGACTCGAGCAAACGTCAACATTTTATCCGCACTGTTATGAGCCAGGGGGAATGCTTCGGAGTACTGGAAGAGGATACAGCACGCTTGTGGTTGCACGGCTCACCTCGTCGCGTGGGGTGGTTCTTGTCACCTCCCAGTACACCTCCTGCTCGACTAAACATGATTTATTCTCGTGCCTAAGGTAGCTAAAAGATGTAAATGACACAAACCTGAGAACTTTGACAATATCCAAGAGAAACTAGAAATCGGTGCTTCGAATTAAGTTTGAAAAAAATCAAAAAAAAAGATCTCCTTAACCTAAGAAAATAATCAAAAAAAAACCTTCACCAAAAAAAAAAATAATTATAATAAAAAAATTAAGAAAAGGAAATGATAATAAAGAAATTAAGAAAATAATAAAAGAAAATTAAACCCTAAACTAAAGCTAATCAAAAAAATCTAAAAATGTAAACTTTTTCTCTAAAGCACCTCTTTCTTACCCCCTTAAATCTTCTACTCTGAACGTCTAACTTGTCGAGTTGTAGAAGTTGAGTAAGGTCAATGATTCTCGAGAATTTTCTCCAGATGAGTCTTGAAACTAAAGGACGTTCTTATCCCTCTACCTTCCCACAATCATCATCCATTCCCACATAAACAAGGCATACCAGCCTACGTTTATGTCACCAACTCCCTTCCCACCACCCACGTTGTAATGGCAAAAAAGCTAGACAGCGCTCCTATCTCCTATGCTCCTTCTCACTCTAGGTAACCTAGCTGAATTGCTGTTACCGAATCCCAATCTTTTCCTTACATATCAGAATGATGAATTAACATCAACTGACTCCTCACCCTCTCTCTTCCTCCCCTACCACCTCTCATCTTTATTCGGCTGGATCTAAGGTGTTAAACGACCCGTGCCGATGATCAGCCTGGCTGGGGGCCCAACTCAAAAATAGCCCAGTCTCTAACGGAGTATCCGGATACCTGGCGACCTCCGGATTAACTAGCCTTATCTGTACATGCAAATCTCTGTGCAGATGGACCTTTTTTCTTCGCATCTCGTGGGACCAAAAATGAATAAAACAAAAAACAAAAATGAAAATAAGGATGAGACCGGTATCTCTTCAGGACCGGGCGGCAGTTTGGCGTCAAAGCCTGTTGCCGTATCTCTTGCGGCCAACACAGAGAAGGGAGTAGTGGCTAACCATGGACCCTCCTCTGCAGTTGGTAGCAACGAGAATATGAAGGTAGCAATACCTAATTTCAGTAGTGGCAGGGTTGTGAAATATGGCCCTACTACTACTAATGAGAGTACATCCAGAAATGGAAAGGGGAAACTCTCAAAAAGCCAATATAGACAAAGACGGCAAGCGGCGAAAATCCTAAAGGCCTCTGGTGCATCATCGGGGGCTGAAAGCATACTTGCTACAACAAGGACCAGTAAGGACTCTACGTCTAAACGGGAAAGGTCTCTTGAGGGGGCCGTACCGACACCAAAACGGCCTCGGATGCACAACACCAGCACTCCCCTCAATCCCATCAAGAAAGCCAGTTTCAGTGACGTCGCGAAGAGCAAAGTCGTGGTTGCGGTCATTGACAGGAGCGATGATGATGGCACAAAATCGGCTGATCGTTGGCAGTTGGTCAAGGTTAAGCTCTCGGGTGGCTTTTTAAGCATTTTGAGGGAGCTTCCAGGACCACTTCCTTCCATAAGCGATGGGGGTTGGCATCAAGGCCGTGTCAAACTCATGGTTTGTGGCGACCAGAGGTTTTGTGACTTGTACAAGCTCGCTGTCAGCCGGTTAGGTGAAGTTTGGCCAGGTGCGAAGCTCGAGGTTGTCGCTAAGGAAGACATTCCTAGCAGACCTAGAGCCCGCATTTGGATTCCAATCGAACCTGCTGGTATCGAGGACATTCTCGAGATGATCAGAGTTTGTAACCCGTCCCTTCCGACTCATAACTGGAAGATAGCCAAGGTTAAGAGGAGGTGAAGAATCTTTATAGGAGTGTCATTTTGGTACTCAATAAAGAATCCTTGGCTCCCCTAGCCTTAAACGAAGGCTCGATAAACTATGGCTTCGAAACCATTAAAATTCGAATCTATAAAAAAGATGAGGTTAACGCGGAAAGCGGGCCTCCTAGAACAACCGAAGGTGAACTAGCGGTTGGTGGGCCTGGGACATCGTCTTCTCTCCTAACAGAGGGTGACGATGCACCCATGCCCTCTCCAATAGCGACTCCACCCTCTACAAAAGTCGTAGACAGCCCATCCGTAATGGAGACTGAGGACGACCTCAACATGATCCTTTTGAGCGAGGACGAACTCTTGGGTTCATCCTCAGACTCAGAGGATCAGAACAAAACCGTGGTGGAGGTAGATCTGCCTAATTGTAGCCAAAATGCTGCAGTTAGTACAGATTAATCTCCAGCACGCCATAAAGGCCTCGGCCTCACTTCTTCTCCGTCTGGCAAGAAACGGGGAAGACATTGTCCTGATCCAAGAGCCATGGATTGTGGGATCCGTTGTTCGAGGACTCAGGACTCCTGGGTACTACACACTGTGTGTGACAGATAAAGGTGAACCTAGATCTTGCATACTAGTGAAACGTAGCATTAATGTATTTTTACTCCATCATTTCAGTGACAAAGATACCACCGTAGCTAGGCTGGAAACAACCAAACGAAGTTTCTGGCTAGTGTCGGCGTATCTTGGCCATGACCACCTTGGCCCTTTTTCTGGAAAAACCCTGGAGAAAATCGTCGCTGAAGCGGAAAGGCAAAGGATCCGCCTAATTATTGGGAGCGATGTTAACGCTAATCATACGGTATGGAGAAGTACCAATATCAATGACAGAGGTGAGTCTCTTTTTGATTATATTCTTGGTACTAACCTCTTAGTAAGTAATGTTGGAAATGAACCAACCTTCATAACTAAAACTCGACAAGAAGTCTTAGACATAACTCTTGTGTCAGATACTATACACCATATGATTTTGGACTGGAAAGTATCCAAAGAACACTCGTTCTCTGATCATAGATATATCCAGTTTAATATCAATGTGGATGATAACCCAAGTCCATTGACTTTTCGAAATTATCGGAAAACTGATTGGGCTTCATACAGGAACTCATTACAGAATTTACTAAAACCTGGACTATCTAGTCCTTCCTCTAACGCTAATGAACTTGACAATAAAGTCAATGACCTTACCTCAGCTATGAACAAATCGCTAGAAATTGCTTGTCCACTTATACACATAAGAGGAAAGAGGAAACCACAATGGTGGGCTTCAGAGCTTGACTCGCTCAGGAAAGAATGCAGGAAACTTTTCAACCGAGCCAAAGCCGCAAGACTAGCCTCTCACTGGGATTCTTACAAAGAATCCCTAAGAATTTACAAGAAGGCACTAAGGAAATCTAAGCGATCTTCTTGGCGATCCTTCTGTGGCACGATAGAAGAAACTTCTGAAGCCTCTAGGTTACGGAAAATTCTTTCAACTAATCCAGCGATGCCAAGCTGCTTGAAAAATGCAGACGGCTGCTGGACAAATTCAAGTAATGAATCGCTGAACTTACTACTGGATACTCATTTTCCTGGTAGTTCTCTTACAGAGACTTGCAACGGTTATATACGTTCAAGTTCCAATACAACATATCCACAAGGTCTGATC
The DNA here is from genome assembly GCA_920104205.1 of Eupeodes latifasciatus. NCBI lineage: Eukaryota > Metazoa > Arthropoda > Insecta > Diptera > Syrphidae > Eupeodes > Eupeodes latifasciatus. Next base: position 269,422,412 of record OV049924.1, on the reverse strand, counting down.
ACAAGGGACAAGCTACAATGGGCTCTCAACAGCTTTAAACCATTTAAATCTGCAGGACCAGATGGAATAATACCAGCCGAGCTACAAAAGACTTCCGACATAATTGCACCAATCCTTGAGGCAATTTTTACCAGCTGTCTTTACCTGGTCCATGTTCCCTCGGCATGGAGAGAACTTAAAGTTGTTTTTATACCCAAGGCAGGTAAATGCTCGCAAGTCAATCCTAAAGATCTACGACCTATAAGTCTATCATCATTCCTTCTTAAGACCTTGGAAAGATTGATTGATCCATTTAAGGGCAAGTATTGATACAAGACTTCTGTCTTCGTCTCAACATGCCTACTGTAAAGGTAAATCGGTGGAAACAGCGTTACACACCTTAGTACGCACCGTCGAATATATCCTCCATCATAAAGAGTTCACTATGGTTGCTTTCCTTGACATCGAAGGTGCCTTAAACAACGTGGACACATCTGCACTAACATCTCTAAATGTAGAGAGTTCGCTTCGGGAGTTAATTCATTTGATGCTTACTAACAGAATAATTAACTCAAAACTGGGCAACTCTTCTGGCAGACGATTCGTTAGTAGAGGGACACCGCAAGGTGGTGTTGTATCCCCTCTCCTCTGGAACCTAGTGGTGAATGAAATCCTCACTAGTCTGGATGCGGAGGGTTTCAGAGTGATAGCCTATGCGGACGACGTTGCTATAGCAGTTTCAGGAAAGCATCTTAACACGTTAAAAGTACTCTTACAAAATGCCTTAGACAGACTAATACTTTGGGCTGATCGGTGTGGACTGGGCGTTAACCAACACAAAACTGATTTAGTCTTATTTTCGAGGACATACAAAATTCGATTTGTGAACCCTCCCCATATTAAAGGAATCCAATTAAAATTCTCAGACGAGGCTAAATACCTGGGTCTTGTCTTAGATAAAAAACTAAATTGGAAACGCAACGTACAGGAGAGAGTCAAAAAAGCTACTGTAGCTCTCTTTTCTTGCAAAAAGGCCATCGGTAATAAATGGGGCTTACAACCCAGAATCACGCATTGGCTATACACATCGGTAATCAGACCGATTTTAATGTACGGTGTGGCAGTATGGTGGACTGCTTTAGAGAAAGGTATAAACCGGGATAAATTAAATAAAGTCCAACGTTCAGCTTGCCTATGTATAAGCGGATCGCTTCGCACGACCCCATCTGCGGCACTGGACACCTTACTCTACCTAACACCTCTTGACATTTTTAGCAAACAAATAGCTGCAAGCTCTGCTATTCGCCTCAAAGCTTTCTCGCAGTGGACTAACAACAACATTGGCCACTCCGTAATTCTTAGGTATTTAGAATCAATTCCAAAGCACACAGACTACACCATCCCCCAACTGCAATTCGACAGAAATTTCCAGATTTCTATACCTCCCAGATCTTTTTGGGAGGATAGGACATTCCTGGAAGATGAGTCAATCCATTTCTATACAGATGGGTCAAAAACAAAAGAAGGGGTTGGTGGAGGTGTGTACTCTGAACGACTGAAATTAAGTCTCTCTTTCCGCCTTCCCAATCATTTTAGCGTGTTCCAGGCGGAACTTTTGGCGATAAAAGAAGTCTTGTCCTGGCTTAAAGAAAACGTGATATCAAAATCTGATATCCGTATTTTCTCAGATAGTCAGGCCGCTATCAAATCTCTGAACTCTGTCTCTACAAACTCTATAACAGTCCATAACTGTCGATCATCTTTAATGGAGATGGCACAACAGTTTAATATTCACCTTTGCTGGGTGCCGGGCCATAGAGACATTCCAGGTAACTGTAAAGCAGATGAACTCGCCAGGAACGGTACAGTACAGCCCATCCTACCACGTTTGGCACGTACTGGCATACCAATCGCTACTTGTAAACTGTTGCTAATGCAAGACGCTGTGAGGAGGGCAGGCACCAGGTGGAACAACATCACCACGTGTCAAGTCACAAAAAACATCTGGCCAACACTGGATTTAAAACGTTCAAGGTGCTTGCTCTCTCTAAGCAGATCGCATATAAGCTCGATAATAGGTGTCATAACCGGACACTGTCTAATAGGAAAGCACGCCACGAGACTAGGCGTATTCTCAAATGACTTTTGCAGAAGCTGTATGGACGAGGAAGAGGAAGAAACAGTTCTTCATCTTCTCTGCACATGCCCTGCTCTGGGTCGAAAACGCAAGAATTACCTAGGAGAATTCTTCTTTAACGATCTAAACGATCTAAATCATATCAGCATAATCAGCCTCTCACGTTTCGTAAGGGACTCAAACTGGTTCCATTGAGCTTAGGAGGAAGCCTCAAGATTCATGTGGTATCACAATGGGCCATTAAACTGGCCTAAGTGTGTCCGTTTTCATCTTGGACAGCCACTATAACCTAACCTTACCTACCCCCTTAAATGCCGTCACACCGAATCCCAAATGTTCGTCTGGTGTTATTGACGAAGGTCTGGCAAACCCGCCCAAGTATCGTGAAGATACTTCCTACGCTATTTCCATGGCCGAAAGTAGCGGAAATAGCCCCTGAAATGACTCAACCAGTCACGAATTAGTCCGTTGAGAAAGTTAATCTGTCATGTCCTTAAATCAAAATCTACATCTGGACGGCTTTACCAAGCCTTCACACACCACTAGCTATCAAATTAGTACTCCATTTTGCTTACTACAATAATAATTCAAATTACAACTTTATTGTTCACTTTCAAATTCATTTAAGACAACACAAAAAAAAACTCAAAAAAACTCGTTTCTTTTCTTATCTTAGTATCAATTATTCAAATAATAAAAAAAAAATATCGAAACACTTAAAAGGTTTAAACCAAAATTCACAAGTGAACTGACCTTAGAGGCTTTTTTAGGATCTTTTATCCACAAACAAAAGAAGTTTTCTTACTCACGGTTTCCTGTTCCCTCGTCGTCCTGACGGCAGCACGTTGAGAAACAGGGGTAGCACATTCGCCACCACTGACTTTATTACACTTGAGTATTTTTACGCAAGCCTTTAAAATCACTTTTCTTATTCATGTAAATTTAAACCGAATTCAAATTTAAAAAAATTAATTAGTTTAACAAAAAAAAAGATTTAAAGAACTGGATTTTTACAATTTGATTTTACTCTACTTTAATTAAAATAAAATAGTATATATTTAATTTTTAAGGTAAAAAAAATGTAAAGTTCTTCTTTTCTTATATTTCTTCAATTCTTCCTTTCTTAACTTCCTTCACTGGACATCCTTTCTTTTTTTTTTCAAATCCCCTTTTTCTCTTCGAGGAATATCTACATATATATATCTATCGTTTATAGACATATAATACCCTCTTAGACTCTGGTCTTTGTGTCTTTGAAGTTGTTTCCTTTGTATTGGACAAAGGAATACTTCGACTGAGTAGAATGTCCTTGCTCAAAGTCAAGGCGGACGATCCGAAGGAGGCAAACAAAACAAAATTCGCAGAGGCTCAGCCTTCTGCTACTAATCTTCCTGATCTTTTTAAAACCTGACCTGAACCTAATAAAAGAAAAAAGCAAATCACACATCAGACCAAAACTTAAGAACTTCCATTTTATGGCCACATACCTCTGCTGTTAAATTTATATACATATATATATCGCCACCAAACTTTCTAGAATTTTGCCTCTAGATTTTATGTCCAACTCAGCGGAACTAAAGCAATCTATATACAGAATTATGCATATATGAACCCTTATTTTACCTTTTTCACAATGTAATTATATTTTACCTGGTATATTTAACTATTTCACTTCACTTATTTTATTTAATAAAAAAACTTTTTATTTCAGTATAACTGTTTGCATCAACTACAAAGATCGATAGATTTTAAATTCAAAAAAATGTTGATCACCAAAGAATGGCTGTTAGAACTTCTTTTTTTCAAGCTATCAAACGTAAGAATGACCATAAGATCCCTTAGGCTAGTTCCTAGCCATTCTCCTATTAACTAAGTAAATAGTTACCACTACCTATGAGTGAGATCACTATTTTTCCACCCACAATTATTTTCCATCCCTATCACAGATAATAAACCCCCCTCATGCACGTCCAAGAAATCGTACCCACACATCTAGACTACTAATACAGTCTTATATCCCTATATCAGTCTATTTCCTCTTCTATTAATCTAATATCATTCTAATTCCTAAATCCTTAAATAATCCTATTATTTATCTTAACTAATTAATCTAATCTTTATCTTATCAATTTAATCTCGTATAAACTATCTATTTAAATAACTTTTCATCTCTTACTGTACTAATACTACTTATCTTAGACATACGCCATGGAAACATTCATTTAAGTTCATCCGGTGGATGAACAATCGTATCTAGTACATTCCTGCGCATGCGCTAGTAGTAGTTTTTCTACCCCCTTATCCCTTAGGTGAAAATAAGACAAAGTCCGGTATTACACAACTCATGTTTTTCCTTGCATCAATGAAGTGCGAAAGAGAAAGGAATAAATACAAAATGAAATAGAAATAAATCTGTCTCGGCATGCCATACAAACTATTCCTTGCATGTTTTTGACGTTTGTCTTTCCTTTTCTTCGTATTTTTTTCGCATTTGCTTCATTTCGTGTTTGTGTTTAGTAGAGCTAATACCTCAATATGGGAAATGAAAGTGAATTCAAGTGGACGATAGTTATATCGTTGGGTACACCAAGCGAGCAACGAAAGTAGAAATAAAAGATATCTGTCAAAATAATGCACAGACTTAAACATCCGAAAAGTCTTCGTGTAATAATGCGCGCATCGCCGAATGACACTTCAAAACAATATAGCAAATTAATGCGCATTAAATACATGCATTGTGTAATACCGGACAAAGCTACTATTGCATGCGTAGAACGAAACAACTAGATAGGATACCTATGCGTGAATTATCAAAAAAATCATAACAAACATGGACGAGCACAGAGGAGCAGAAATTATTTTGGTAAGTATTATTAAATAAATAAAACTAATTCCTAGCAACAATAATTATCTTTTTATTATTCTCATTTCTTTTTCAGATGTTACTAAATACTTTTTCATATAATTAAGGTAAGTCGTAGCTATGTAGAGTGTTGAATTTGTGTTGCAAAGATTCGAATGCGAAAACGATCGAATCCTGGCAAAACAACTTCATATCTTTGCATTGGTAGTATATTCTTGTTATTTTATCTACTAAATTTATCTTTTCTTTTCAGAATACAATTGAATTGGACCTTCATCGACCTCTTCTACAGGTGACCGGCTACCGGGGATGGCTTAGGCCACCTCAAAAAACTACAAAACCATTATCGTTAGAATGGAAGACGGTGTTGTTCGCCATCGCGCAGCCGGTTATAGACATTTAGCAACATATATGATCACGTAACAGCACTTGGATCCTACTTCTACTTTGATCTGCAGTGAAGAGTTTGTATTTGTAATCATACTTCGCCACGGATATTTTTGCCAAAAAAAAGCGCACCTATTGGTATAGTGGTTGCAGTATGTTATCCACTAGTGACGTCTTTCCATAAAAAAATGCTTTTTTACCAACTCTGTTGTGTTTCTTTTTTTGTCAAACCAAAGATGATATGTCGATTGTCGATCCTTTATTTATGCTAAAGGTTTTTGGGAGCTCCAGTTGTTATGAGAATGAGAATATACTGTATAGTGTTGAAGGACATTTGGGGCTTTTTTCCTATTGAGTATAGTTTTCCAATTATTGTTATTGGTGAGTTAGATGAAGATGAAACTTTATATAGAAGCTGTGCACAAAAAGTCATATCTTTGTTCAATGGAAGGTAGTTCGGATTCAATCAACACATTAGTATTTGGAGTGTTTCTGTAAGCTATTAGGGCGAGTATAATTGCAGTGTTGCATTCAGGTAGATAATTTGATGATTAGATTTCGAGCATTTATTATGTATTCGAATGATTGATGTTACTTTTTTTTTATATTGTGCGCGCACTATAGGGGTTATGAATACCCTTATAATGATGAAACACAGTGCAAGCAATTAGGAAAGGAGGATAGGATTAGAAAGGAGAAACCAATGCACATTGGTTTTGAATGTCTACACATTGTAAAGAAAGAATCTCTGTACTTAACAGTACGTCCGAAATTGGGCTCAAGGGTAAACTGATGGGAATTCCTAGTAGTGCGGGGGTGTTCAAGAGAAGCAAATGTCTCGGTAAGAGAACGATCTCCTATCATTTGTAGAGCTCTCTTTTCAATTCTATCCAGAAGACTCAAGTACGTTATTGGGGCCCCAGCCCAAATATAAGAGTTATACTCGAATTTTGGACGAATAAAAGCTTTGAAAATTATAGCCAAATCAGAAGGGGTAAAAAAACTTCTGCATAGTCGGAGAAAAGCTTAACACTTAGCAGCATTTTTGGCGATGTCAAATATATGATCACTCCACAACAACTGGTTTGTAAGGCACATACCTAGGACTGATAGTTGTTCAGTCTCCTCGATGCAAGTACCACTCATGGAAAGTGGCATTGGGGGTGGGTTAAACTTTTGCGACAGTAGACAAAATTGAGTTTTCGAAGCGTTAAATTTTACACGGTTTTTGATTCCCCATGCTGTCAAGATCAGAATTTAATGAGCTTATCATACGCTGCCGTTGAAGATCCACATCCGAAGGACAAGGATGTGAATCTAGAAACGAATATGAAAAGCTGAGGGTAGTGTCGTCGGCGAAACAGTTTAATGGATTAGAAGTGGTGGAGAAAAGACCCTTTGACAACCAACCTTGTTCGAAAACGTTCGGGTTCATAACTCGCAGAATCTTTTATCTCAAAAACACTTCGATTGTCTATCGCTTTTTTGTTCGATGGCAAAGTTACTAGATCGTACGTGCCTTTTTTTGCTAGAGCAGCAATTTCTTCTTTCATCGCATCTTGCCATCTTCCCTTATCTTTCAACCTGACCACATCCTCATACGTTAAAGGCTTTGGCTTATTAGCAAACAAAAACATGCATATTCCAAACAGCTACACAACTCATGTTTTTTCTTGCATCAATGAAGTGCGAAAGAGAAAGGAATAAATACAAAATGAAATAGAAATAAATCTGTCTCGGCATGCCATACAAACTATTCCTTGCATGTTTTTGACGTTTGTCTTTCCTTTTCTTCGTATTTTTTTCGCATTTGCTTCATTTCGTGTTTGTGTTTAGTAGAGCTAATACCTCAATATGGGAAATGAAAGTGAATTCAAGTGGACGATAGTTATACCGTTGGGTACACCAAGCGAGCAACGAAAGTAGAAATAAAAGATATCTGTCAAAATAATGCACAGACTTAAACATCCGAAAAGTCTTCGTGTAATAATGCGCGCATCGCCGAATGACACTTCAAAACAAAATAGCAGATTAATGCGCATTAAATACATGCGTTGTGTAATACCGGACAAAGCTACTATTGCATGCGTAGAACGAAACAACTAGATAGGATACCTATGCGTGAATTATCAAAAAAATCATAACAAACATGGACGAGCACAGAGGAGCAGAAATTATTTTGGTAAGTATTATTAAGTAAATAAAACTAATTCCTAGCAACAATAATTATCTTTTTATTATTCTCATTTCTTTTTCAGATGTTACTAAATACTTTTTCATATAATTAAGGTAAGTCGTAGCTATGTAGAGTGTTGAATTTGTGTTGCAAAGATTCGAATGCGAAAACGATCGAATCCTGGCAAAACAACTTCATATCTTTGCATTGGTAGTATATTCTTGTTATTTTATCTACTAAATTTATCTTTTCTTTTCAGAATACAATTGAATTGGACCTTCATCGACCTCTTCTACAGGTGACCGGCTACCGGGGATGGCTTAGGCCACCTCAAAAAACTACAAAACCATTATCGTTGGAATGGAAGACGGTGTTGTTCGCCATCGCGCAGCCGGTTATAGACATTTAGCAACATATATGACCACGTTACAGCACTTGGATCCTACTTCTACTTTGATCTGCAGTGAAGAGTTTGTATTTGTAATCATACTTCGCCACGGATATTTTTGCCAAAAAAAAGCGCACCTATTGGTATAGTGGTTGCAGTATGTTATCCACTAGTGACGTCTTTCCATAAAAAAATGCTTTTTTACCAACTCTGTTGTGTTTCTTTTTTTGTCAAACCAAAGATGATATGTCGATTGTCGATCCTTTATTTATGCTAAAGGTTTTTGGGAGCTCCAGTTATTATGAGAATGAGAATATACTGTATAGTGTTGAAGGACATTTGGGGCTTTTTTCCTATTGAGTATAGTTTTCCAATTATTGTTATTGGTGAGTTAGATGAAGATGAAACTTTATATAGAAGCTGTGCACAAAAAGTCATATCTTTGTTCAATGGAAGGTAGTTCGGATTCAATCAACACATTAGTATTTGGAGTGTTTCTGTAAGCTATTAGGGCGAGTATAATTGCAGTGTTGCATTCAGGTAGATAATTTGATGATTAGATTTCGAGCATTTATTATGTATTCGAATGATTGATGTTACTTTTTTTTTATATTGTGCGCGCACTATAGGGGTTATGAATACCCTTATAATGATGAAACACAGTGCAAGCAATTAGGAAAGGAGGATAGGATTAGAAAGGAGAAACCAATGCACATTGGTTTTGAATGTCTACACATTGTAAAGAAAGAATCTCTGTACTTAACAGTACGTCCGAAATTGGGCTCAAGGGTAAACTGATGGGAATTCCTAGTAGTGCGGGGGTGTTCAAGAGAAGCAAATGTCTCGGTAAGAGAACGATCTCCTATCATTTGTAGAGCTCTCTTTTCAATTCTATCCAGAAGACTCAAGTACGTTATTGGGGCACCAGCCCAAATATAAGAGTTATACTCGAATTTTGGACGAATAAAAGCTTTGAAAATTATAGCCAAATCAGAAGGGGTAAAAAAACTTCTGCATAGTCGGAGAAAAGCTTAACACTTAGCAGCATTTTTGGCGATGTCAAATATATGATCACTCCACAACAACTGGTTTGTAAGGCACATACCTAGGACTGATAGTTGTTCAGTCTCCTCGATGCAAGTACCACTCATGGAAAGTGGCATTGGGGGTGGGTTAAACTTTTGCGACAGTAGACAAAATTGAGTTTTCGAAGCGTTAAATTTTACACGGTTTTTGATTCCCCATGCTGTCAAGATCAGAATTTAATGAGCTTATCATACGCTGCCGTTGAAGATCCACATCCGAAGGACAAGGATGTGAATCTAGAAACGAATATGAAAAGCTGAGGGTAGTGTCGTCGGCGAAACAGTTTAATGGATTAGAAGTGGTGGAGAAAAGACCCTTTGACAACCAACCTTGTTCGAAAACGTTCGGGTTCATAACTCGCAGAATCTTTTATCTCAAAAACACTTCGATTGTCTATCGCTTTTTTGTTCGATGGCAAAGTTACTAGATCGTACGTGCCTTTTTTTGCTAGAGCAGCAATTTCTTCTTTCATCGCATCTTGCCATCTTCCCTTATCTTTCAACCTGACCACATCCTCATACGTTAAAGGCTTTGGCTTATTAGCAAACAAAAACATGCATATTCCAAACAGCTACACAACTCATGTTTTTTCTTGCATCAATGAAGTGCGAAAGAGAAAGGAATAAATACAAAATGAAATAGAAATAAATCTGTCTCGGCATGCCATACAAACTATTCCTTGCATGTTTTTGACGTTTGTCTTTCCTTTTCTTCGTATTTTTTTCGCATTTGCTTCATTTCGTGTTTGTGTTTAGTAGAGCTAATACCTCAATATGGGAAATGAAAGTGAATTCAAGTGGACGATAGTTATACCGTTGGGTAGACCAAGCGAGCAACGAAAGTAGAAATAAAAGATATCTGTCAAAATAATGCACAGACTTAAACATCCGAAAAGTCTTCGTGTAATAATGCGCGCATCGCCGAATGACACTTCAAAACAAAATAGCAGATTAATGCGCATTAAATACATGCGTTGTGTAATACCGGACAAAGCTACTATTGCATGCGTAGAACGAAACAACTAGATAGGATACCTATGCGTGAATTATCAAAAAAATCATAACAAACATGGACGAGCACAGAGGAGCAGAAATTATTTTGGTAAGTATTATTAAGTAAATAAAACTAATTCCTAGCAACAATAATTATCTTTTTATTATTCTCATTTCTTTTTCAGATGTTACTAAATACTTTTTCATATAATTAAGGTAAGTCGTAGCTATGTAGAGTGTTGAATTTGTGTTGCAAAGATTCGAATGCGAAAACGATCGAATCCTGGCAAAACAACTTCATATCTTTGCATTGGTAGTATATTCTTGTTATTTTATCTACTAAATTTATCTTTTCTTTTCAGAATACAATTGAATTGGACCTTCATCGACCTCTTCTACAGGTGACCGGCTACCGGGGATGGCTTAGGCCACCTCAAAAAACTACAAAACCATTATCGTTGGAATGGAAGACGGTGTTGTTCGCCATCGCGCAGCCGGTTATAGACATTTAGCAACATATATGACCACGTAACAGCACTTGGATCCTACTTCTACTTTGATCTGCAGTGAAGAGTTTGTATTTGTAATCATACTTCGCCACGGATATTTTTGCCAAAAAAAAGCGCACCTATTGGTATAGTGGTTGCAGTATGTTATCCACTAGTGACGTCTTTCCATAAAAAAATGCTTTTTTACCAACTCTGTTGTGTTTCTTTTTTTGTCAAACCAAAGATGATATGTCGATTGTCGATCCTTTATTTATGCTAAAGGTTTTTGGGAGCTCCAGTTGTTATGAGAATGAGAATATACTGTATAGTGTTGAATGACATTTGGGGCTTTTTTCCTATTGAGTATAGTTTTCCAATTATTGTTATAGGTGAGTTAGATGAAGATGAAACTTTATATAGCAGCTGTGCTCAAAAAGTCATATCTTTGTTCAATGGAAGGTAGTTCGGATTCAATCAACACATTAGTATTTGGAGTGTTTCTGTAAGCTATTAGGGCGAGTATAATTGCAGTGTTGCATTCAGGTAGATAATTTTATGATTAGATTTCGAGCATTTATTATGTATTCGAATGATTGATGTTACTTTTTTTTATATTGTGCGCGCACTATAGGGGTTATGAATACCCTTATAATGATGAAACACAGTGCAAGCAATTAGGAAAGGAGGATAGGATTAGAAAGGAGAAACCGATGCACATTGGTTTTGAATGTCTACACATTGTAAAGAAAGAATCTCTGTACTTAACAGTACGTCCGAAATTGGGCTCAAGGGTAAACTGATGGGCATTCCTAGTAGTGCGGGGGTGTTCAAGAGAAGCAAATGTCTCGGTAAGAGAACGATCTCCTATCATTTGTAGAGCTCTCTTTTCAATTCTATCCAGAAGACTCAAGTACGTTATTGGGGCACCAGCCCAAATATAAGAGTTATACTCGAGTTTTGGACGAATAAAAGCTTTGAAAATTATAGCCAAATCAGAAGGGGTAAAAAAACTTCTTGCATAGTCGGAGAAAAGCTTAACACTTAGCAGCATTTTTGGCGATGTCAAATATATGATCACTACACAACAACTGGTTTGTAAGGCACATACCTAGGACTGATAGTTGTTCAGTCTCCTCGATGCAAGTACCACTCATGGAAAGTGGCATTGGGGATGGGTTAAACTTTTGCGACAGTAGACAAAATTGAGTTTTCGAAGCATTAAATTTTACACGGTTTTTGATTCCCCATGCTGTCAAGATCAGAATTTAATGAGCTTATCATACGCTGCCGTTGAAGATCCACATCCGAAGGACAAGGATGTGAATCTAGAAACGAATATGAAAAGCTGAGGGTAGTGTCGTCGGCGAAACAGTTTAATGAATTAGAAGTGGTGGAGAAAAGACCCTTTGACAACCAACCTTGGTCGAAAACGTTCGGGTTCATAACTCGCAGAATCTTTTATCTCAAAAACACTTCGATTGTCTATCTAACTGCAATGGGCCATAGATAGCTTTGATCCATATAAATCTCCAGGACCAGACGGAATCATCCCGGCCGAACTACAAAAATGCTCAGACATGATCATTCCACCATTGGAAATCATTCTGACAAGCTGTTTAAGGCTGAGATATATTCCCAAAGCCTGGAGAATGGCAAAAGTAGTCTTTATTCCTAAAGCAGGGAAACCCTCCCACGTTAACCCTAAAGATCTACGACCAATCAGCCTATCATCCTTCCTTCTTAAAACCTTGGAAAGATTGATTGAAATTTACATCAGACATAACCTAAGACCATGTCTCATTTCCACAGCTCAACATGCTTACTCTAAGGGAAAATCAGTAGAAACAGCACTTCATTCGCTGGTACGCAGTATTGAATATTCTCTCGAATACAAAGAATATAACCTAGTAGCTTTCCTAGATATTGAAGGAGCTTTCAACAACGTCAGTTACCAGGCGATCACGACAGCAATGGAAAAGCTGCAATTAAAGAAACCACTCATAGATTTTATTAGTCTCATGCTCAAAAGCAGGACAATAACTTCAAGCATGAGAAGCTTTACTACCACCAGATCGGTGCATCAAGGTACCCCCCAAGGAGGGGGTAGTAAACGACCTTCTAACATCATTAGAAGCAGAGGGTTTCAGGGTGATTGCCTATGCTGACGACGTTGCAATATCTGTATCTGGAAAACACTCCCAAGTTCTCCCGGAACTCCTACAAAATGCCTTGAATAGGCTAACAAAATGGGCTAAGCAATGTGGCCTGGACGTCAATCCACATAAAACAGAACTAGTACTCTTTTCAAGAAGGTACAAAATTCCTCAGCTCAGCCCACCCAAGATTAAAGGAATACCATTAAGGTTTTCCGACCAAGCTAAATATTTAGGCCTCATTTTAGACAAAAAACTAAATTGGAAGGCAAATATTGATGAAAGAGTAAAAAAGGCTACTGTAGCGCTTTTCACTTGTAAAAAGGCCATAGGATCAAAATGGGGCTTCTCCCCAAAAATATCCCACTGGCTATACACTTCGGTAATTAGACCGATACTCACTTATGGAGTTGTCGTATGGTGGACCGCACTGGACAAGATGGTAAATCTAAATAAGTTCATCAAGGTCCAGCGGTCAGCAGGTATGTGCATCACAGGAGCACTTCGCTCAACACCAACCGCAGCCCTGGAAGTGCTTTTAAGCCTAACACCTCTTGACATCTTCTCCAAAACGGTGGCAGCTAACTCATGTGTGAGCCTTAGAGCCACCTCTCAATGGAACAGTAACAATACTGGACATACTACTATCCTAGATAATTTTAGATCTATCCCAGATCGCCTAGACTATACCACCCCTAAAATGGTATTCGGTAAAAGCTTCCATGTGTCCATCCCTTCAAGATCCTCCTGGGAAGAAGAGGGACCCCTGGAAGACAATACGGTACACTTCTATACAGACGGTTCAAAGACCGATTACGGAGTTGGAAGTGGTATCTATTCAGAACAACTTAATCTCAGTCTATCATACAGACTTCCCAATCAATGTAGTGTATTCCAGGCAGAAGTAATGGCGATTAAAGAGGCACTATCCTGGCTCAAAGAAAACGTTATATCTTGCAAAGATATACGAATTTTCTCGGACAGCCAAGCCGCTCTTAAATCTCTCGCGTCTGTCTCTACAAACTCTCAATTAGTCCACGACTGTCGATCATCTCTGAATGAGATGACAGAACAGTTTAATATTCACCTCATTTGGGTGCCGGGCCACAGAGACATTCCGGGAAATTGCAAAGCCGATGAGCTCGCCAAAAACGGAACACTTCTGCCAAATGTTAGACAAAAACATAACATAGGAACACCACTTGCTACATGCAAATATCTTCTCAAACAATATGCTCTAGAAGCAACAAATGCTAGATGGTCACAGAGCACCACCTGCCTAACAACCAAGCAAATATGGCCAAGCATAGACTTAAATCGGTCAAAAGGCTTGATATCCTTGAGCAGACAAAATATAAGCTTTACAATTGGAGTAATAACAGGACACTGCCTCATAGGAAGACATGCTCTGAGGCTAGGAGTCTACACAAATGACTTCTGTAGAAGCTGCATGGACGAGGAGGAAGAGGAAACAGTCCAACACCTGCTATGTACATGTCCAGCACTCTCCACTAGAAGGAATAACTTTCTCGGTAATCCCTTCTTCGACAATACCAGTGAACTGGCAATGGCTGACACAAAGTGTCTCTCTAACTTTATTAAAAGCACAAAATGGTTTGTTTAATTTTCATTACTCTCCCATGAGTAACCTTATTAGTGGTATCACAATGGACCCTTGAGGTCTAAGTGAGTCAATGACATCTAGACAGCCACTCCAACCTAACCTAACCTACCATTACGTTAAATACCAAGGTAAGGAGAAACCTTCAACGAGTATGTACTCACTTACATATTAATAACATGTTTACTCTTTATACATATTTTTAAAACCCAAAAACATATTTTTAAAACCCAAACAAGGATTCCAATAGCTGAATATTTACAGATACCTTGTCTTTTTTATCAAATGAGCGATTATTTAAACGAACAAAATTTTATCAATTTTATCAAATTTCAAATACCGACTTTCTCTTATGATCAAAAATTTATCATCATATCATATTCTCCAAATAAAAAAATCCAAAAGCTTAAACTTACGAATAATAAAACTATATACGGGGCTACATATATACACTTCGTGCCACATGTACAGAGACAAGCTTTTTTGTTTTTTATTTGACAATATTTTTCAAACCCTTAGGTTTTTTGGAAAAATCCAAATGTGGAATGAATGAGGTTTATATTAAGTTTATATTGAAAAAACAATGTTTGGATTAAGTTGATAAATGCAAGTTTTATGGCTGTTTTCCCAAGAAGGTCATAAATAGTACCTGTTTTTTGTGTCACATGTATAGGAACAAGATATAAACTTACCTGTAAGACTTTTTAAAGTAAAGAAAATAACAAAAAATCTTATGGTATATGTAAATACGGTTTTATTGAATGGATTAAAATAGTTTTTAGTAATGTGTCCCTGATTCCTGAATTACTTCACGTAACCTGTGGTGTATGGATTCATAGAGTGCTGTCAGATACTGCGGAAAAGCTCGTTTCAGAATCGATTTATTATATGTTGTCTTACTTGCTTTTTCGGTTAGAGTCTGGGCAGTCTGGCTGGCGGTAGTGGTTGCGTTTAGGGGGGACGGGCAATTTAAAAAAATTATTACTTAAAATGGGAAAAAAATAGTTAAAAAATAACGGTAATATTTACAATTAAGTATTATACCTTTTTTTAAAGCCAACACTTTATTCTATTAGCTTCTATGTGTAGAATCCTGAGAGAAAGTTTAAATGAAACGAGATGTGTTGGCTTTAACTTTCAAGTCAGAACTGATTTTTATTTATTTTTGAAACACTATTTATACAATAAAGTTTGTTTATACTCGATAAACAAGTTTGATTATTTAAACAAAATTCAATATCAAATATGTTTGAATACTGAGTTATTCTTAAACTAAGTTATAATATATAAATTATTAATTTGATTTTGATTGCCACAGTACTCGCCCTCTAGTGACAACGATATCTGTCTGGTATATGGACACGTCTACCATATTTTGTGGTTTGAGCTGTCATTTGAGGTGGATTGGAGCACAAATTTGGAGTGGTATTTCTTTCTTATGTTTGTTCTTCTTCTTCGTTTAAAAGAAACGCTGGTTTAAAACGATCGATAGAGATATTTTTTTGATGTCCTTTTATTTCAAGTGTGAAATATTTGCTCGTCTTCGATTTAACAAGGTATGGACCATCATACGGTTGTTGGAGTGGTTTTCTTACTGCATCGTTACGAAGGAAAACATGACTTGAATTTTGAAGGTTTTTGGCTGTGAATGTTTTGTTAGAGCCATGGCGTTCAGGTAGGATTGGTTGAAGATTTTGCATCGTGTCTCGGATTTTATTCAAGAAATCATGGCTGAAGGTAGCATCAGCTGATGTGAATAAATCGCCTGGAAGTTTTAATGAGGTACCATAGACAAGTTCAGCTAAGGTTGCTTTGTAGTCTTCTTGTAAAGATGATCTTAGGCCAAGCAGAACGATTGGGAGTTTGGCTACCCAATCTTGTGTTTCGTGGCATTTGATAGCTGTCTTCAAAGTTCGATGGAATCGCTCTATCATGCCATTTGCCTGTGGATGATAAGGCGATGACCGGTGTCTCTTGATACCCAGAAGTTTTGCAAGTTCGTTGAAAAGAGAAGATTCAAATTGCCTTCCTTGGTCCGTCACAATTTCTTTGGGGATTCCGAACCTTGAAATCCATCCAGAAAGAAAAGCTGTCGCAACTGTTTCGGCGGTGATGTCTGTGAGTGGAATGACTTCAGGCCATCTGGTGAAACGATCGATGCAGGTGAGGGCATATGTGTATCCATCTGAATATGGCAAAGGTCCAACTAACATTTTGAAATCTTCCTTCAGGTAGCACGAACTCGACGGTTGGAGATTGCATGTGCCGTTGGATTTGGCTTTTTTGGCAGCTGATACATGTTTGCGACCATTTACGACAATCTTTCCTAAGGTTTGGCCAAATGTAACGTTCTTTGAGCATCTGCGTAGTTTTCTGAACGCCTGGATGTGACAAGTTGTGAATCGTATCGAAAACTTGGCGCCGCAGATTCAATGGGACATATGGACGTGCCTTGCCTGTCGAAATATCGCAAAAGATTTGGTGCTTTGTGTTAGGCAGAGTGATTTGTTTCAGTTGTAAGGATGTTGTTGAACTGAGGAGTTGTCTGAGTTCTTCATCTGTTTGTTGTTCACTTGCCAAATCGTCGTAGTCGATGGGAGATGGCGAGGAAATGGCATTTAATCTTGATAGAGCACCAGCCACAACGTTCTCTTTGCCTTTGACATGCCTTATGTCTGTAGTAAACTGTCCGATGTAGCTCAAATGTCTGAGTTGACGTGGGCTTGATTTCTCAGGTTTTTGTTGAAAAGCGAAAATAAGCGGTTTGTGGTCTGTGTACAGCAAAAACTGTCTTCCTTCAATCATGTGTTGAAAATGCTTCATTGCCATATAAGCACTCAAAAGCTCACGGTCATAGGCACTGTATTTGGTTTGTGAAGGTGAAAACTTCTTTGAGAAAAATCCAAGAGGTTGCCAATCATTGGAGACAAACTGTTGGACTACTGCGCCTGCAGCAGTACTGGATGCATCTACCATGATTGACAAAGGAGTATCATTATCTGGATGTGCGAGTAGTGTTGAATTGGCAAGACCTTCCTTACAAGCTTTAAATGCGTTCTCCAGTTCGGGTGTCCAATGGATAACAGTCTTGTCATTCTTCTTATTGACCCAAGGGTATGCATGGAGAGGAGCTTGGATCTGTGCAGCTTTGGAAATAAAACGTCTATAGAAGTTAAGCATGCCCAAAAATCTTCGTAGCTCTTGCACTGTTGACGGCGTTTTGTAGGAAATGATGGCATCAACTTTAGATGGCAATGGTTTGATGCCTTCTTCGCTGACAAGGTAGCGCAAGAAACTGACAGATGACGACTCGAATGTGCATTTTGAAGGATTTATTGTAAGCCCATATTCTCGAAAACGTTGGAATAGCAGTTTAAGATGTTCTCGATGCTCTTCAGCTGAGTTTGACGCGATAAGGAAGTCATCTATGTATGGGAAACAGAAATCCAGGCCTCTTCTTACTTCGTGGACAAATCGTTGAAAGGTTTGTGCAGCATTGCACAGTCCAAAAGTCATCACCATAAACTCAAACAGCCCAAAAGGAGTTATGATAGCTGTTTTTGGGATATCTTCTGGTTCCACAGGGATTTGATGGTATGCACGAGTCAGATCTATGACGCTGAAAACTTTCTTGCCCTTCAGATGATGAGCAAAATTCCCAATGGGAGGTATGGGATAGCGATCTGATATGGTGTTAGCGTTGAGTCTTCTGTAGTCGCCACATGGTCTCCAGTCACCATTTTTCTTCTTGACCATATGAAGAGGGCTCGCCCAGCTACTCTTTGAAGGCCGACAGATTCCTTGGCTGAGCATATATTCGAATTCTTGCTTCGCTGTCTTAAATTGTTCAGGAAGAGTCGTCGGGCCTTGGAAAACACAGGAGGTCCCTTTGTTTGAATGTGGTGGGTGACCTTGTGCTTGGTCTTAGCCAATAGGTTTGTTTTGGTAATATCTTCATATTCTTTCAATAAATCGTAAATGAAAGATGACGGATTTACTGTTTGTATATTAGCAGCACTTAGTGATTTTGTTGCACCAAAACCAGATGTTTGAAGGGTATTTTTTCGATCGATTAGTTTCTTATTTTTGACATCAACCAAAAGATCAAAAAATTACAGGAAATCGGATCCTATGATGGGCTCGGTGACTTGAGCGATGACAAAAGGCCAGCAAAAATTTCTGCGGAGACCAAGGTTTAGTGACATCAATCGTTCTCCATAAGTCGGAATTTCCTTGAAATCCATCCAGAAAGAAAAGCTGTCGCAACTGTTTCGGCGGTGATGTCTGTGAGTGGAATGACTTCAGGACATCTGGTGAAACGATCGATGCAGGTGAGGGCATATGTGTATCCATCTAAATATGGCAAAGGTCCAACTTACATTTTGAAATCTTCCTTCAGGTAGCACGAACTCGACGGTTGGAGATTGCATGTGCCGTTGGATTTGGCTTTTTTGGCAGCTGATACATGTTTGCGACCATTTACGACAATCTTTCCTAAGGTTTGGCCAAATGTAACGTTCTTTGAGCATCTGCGTAGTTTTCTGAACGCCTGGATGTGACAAGTTGTGAATCGTATCGAAAACTTGGCGCCGCAGATTCAATGGGACATATGGACGTGCCTTGCCTGTCGAAATATCGCAAAAGATTTGGTGCTTTGTGTTAGGCAGAGTGATTTGTTTCAGTTGTAAGGATGTTGTTGAACTGAGGAGTTGTCTGAGTTCTTCATCTGTTTGTTGTTCACTTGCCAAATCGTCGTAGTCGATGGGAGATGGCGAGGAAATGGCATTTAATCTTGATAGAGCACCAGCCACAACGTTCTCTTTGCCTTTGACATGCCTTATGTCTGTAGTAAACTGTCCGATGTAGCTCAAATGTCTGAGTTGACGTGGGCTTGATTTCTCAGGTTTTTGTTGAAAAGCGAAAATAAGCGGTTTGTGGTCTGTGTACAGCAAAAACTGTCTTCCTTCAATCATGTGTTGAAAATGCTTCATTGCCATATAAGCACTCAAAAGCTCACGGTCATAGGCACTGTATTTGGTTTGTGAAGGTGAAAACTTCTTTGAGAAAAATCCAAGAGGTTGCCAATCATTGGAGACAAACTGTTGGACTACTGCGCCTGCAGCAGTACTGGATGCATCTACCATGATTGACAAAGGAGTATCATTATCTGGATGTGCGAGTAGTGTTGAATTGGCAAGACCTTCCTTACAAGCTTTAAATGCGTTCTCCAGTTCGGGTGTCCAATGGATAACAGTCTTGTCATTCTTCTTATTGACCCAAGGGTATGCATGGAGAGGAGCTTGGATCTGTGCAGCTTTGGAAATAAAACGTCTATAGAAGTTAAGCATGCCCAAAAATCTTCGTAGCTCTTGCACTGTTGACGGCTTTTTGTAGGAAATGATGGCATCAACTTTAGATGGCAATGGTTTGATGCCTTCTTCGCTGACAAGGTAGCGCAAGAAACTGACAGATGACGACTCGAATGTGCATTTTGAAGGATTTATTGTAAGCCCATATTCTCGAAAACGTTGGAATAGCAGTTTAAGATGTTCTCGATGCTCTTCAGCTGAGTTTGACGCGATAAGGAAGTCATCTATGTATGGGAAACAGAAATCCAGGCCTCTTCTTACTTCGTGGACAAATCGTTGAAAGGTTTGTGCAGCATTGCACAGTCCAAAAGTCATCGCCATAAACTCAAACAGCCCAAAAGGAGTTATGATAGCTGTTTTTGGGATATCTTCTGGTTCCACAGGGATTTGATGGTATGCACGAGTCAGATCTATGACGCTGAAAACTTTCTTGCCCTTCAGATGATGAGCAAAATTCCCAATGGGAGGTATGGGATAGCGATCTGATATGGTGTTAGCGTTGAGTCTTCTGTAGTCGCCACATGGTCTCCAGTCACCATTTTTCTTCTTGACCATATGAAGAGGGCTCGCCCAGCTACTCTTTGAAGGCCGACAGATTCCTTGGCTGAGCATATATTCGAATTCTTGTTTCGCTGTCTTAAATTGTTCAGGAAGAGTCGTCGGGCCTTGGAAAACACAGGAGGTCCCTTTGTTTGAATGTGGTGGGTGACCTTGTGCTTGGTCTTAGCCAATAGGTTTGTTTTGGTAATATCTTCATATTCTTTCAATAAATCGTAAATGAAAGATGACGGATTTACTGTTTGTATATTAGCAGCACTTAGTGATTTTGTTGCACCAAAACCAGATGTTTGAAGGGTATTTTTTCGATCGATTAGTTTCTTATTTTTGACATCAACCAAAAGATCAAAAAATTACAGGAAATCGGATCCTATGATGGGCTCGGTGACTTGAGCGATGACAAAAGGCCAGCAAAAATTTCTGCGGAGACCAAGGTTTAGTGACATCAATCGTTCTCGATAAGTCGGAATTTCAGTTCCATCCGCTGCATAGAGAATGTGGTTAGTTTGACTGTTGCGTTTGTCTATACTTGAAGGTGGAAGGACTGAAATTGTGGCTCCAGTGTCTATGAGAAAACATCGATTTGTAGATTTCTCATTGACATAAAGGCAACTTATGACGTCTGTGGACTGGCTAGTCGCTGATTGCTGTCCACAAATTAGTTTCCCGTCTGAAACTTACAAGGTTCTTGGCACTTCCTTGCTTTGTTGCCATATCTACGATGGTAATAGCAGATATTTGGATCTCTATCTCTCGATCCCTTCTTGAATTGATTTCTCGAACGTGAAGTACTTCGGCTTCTTGAGATTTCAAATTGATCAATTTGCTTTTGAAGAGAAGCAATTTGGTTTTGCAGCTCCGAAATGGCAGAAATGATGGGGGGCGTTGAGACAGAAGCAATGTCTGAACTGGAATTAACTTCAGAGATTTTATCTGCCATTTCTGCCAATGTTTTAAGGTCTTGGTCGGTACTACATGACAGAATGGACTGTGTCGTGGTCGGCAGTTGCTTCATCCACAAGGTTCTGAGGATGTCATCCGAAATTGTTGGCGATGAAAGCTCCCTCATCTTGGTCATCAGCTGCGTTGGTGGTCTTCCATCCAGAGTAATGCCGCTGAGTAGGGTCTGAAGTCTTTTCTGTTCGGATTCTTGGAATGCTGACAGAAGACGACACTTCAGAGACTTGTACTTTTCTGTGGCAGGGGGGCTGGTAACCACATCTCGCACTTCGGTTAGGATATCTGCTTCGAGGTTTCCAACCAAGGTGTAATACTTCGTGACATCAGAAGTGATTCCACTGGTGTGGAACTGGGCCTCAAGCTGGAGGAACCACAGGTCAGGGCTTCGTTTCCAGAATGGTGGCACTTTTATCGAGATTTTGGCGATAACTTCTTCTGCAACCTCTTCTTTTTCGTCGGGCATAGTGTTTGGTGTTAGGTGTGGGTTAATAATGGCACCTTACCGTTGGTCGGGGGATACCTTCTCAACTGTGTTTTTATGTGAAATGTTAGGAACCTTACCGTTGATCGGGGGATACCTTATTAGTTGCTTATGTGTGGTACCTTACCGTTGGTCGGGGGATACCGTGTATGTAATAGTGTTTTTACTCGGGGTCACCAATGTAGAATCCTGAGAGAAAGTTTAAATGAAACGAGATGTGTTGGCTTTAACTTTCAAGTCAGAACTGATTTTTATTTATTTTTGAAACACTATTTATTCAATAAAGTTTGTTTATACTCGATAAACAAGTTTGATTATTTAAACAAAATTCAATATCAAATATGTTTGAATACTGAGTTATTCTTAAACTAAGTTATAATATATAAATTATTATTTTGATTTTGATTGCCACATATGCATAGTTTTGGAAAAAAATTGTTTTACACTCAAAATTTGGTAAAAAAAAGTTAAAAATATGGTTTAAAGTGTAATTTTTCAAAACCTTAAGATTATTTACTATTTTTTTTTAGAATTCATTGCTCTTATTTGTTTGTGATCAAAAACTGAAAACTAGATGATTTTATGTCCACTAGTTCTCGAGAAAATTGAAGATTACTAAAAATCGAATATGGATTAAGATATACCTAGGTTAAATTAATTTTTCAATTTTCTCAAAAACTTAAAGACATAAAATCATCTAGTTTACAGTTTTTGATTAATATTTAATAAGAGCAACAAGTTATTAAAAAAAACACATATTTATAAACAAATGGTTTTGAAATATTGAAGTCGAAATTTTTTTTCAACTTTTTTTTTACTTAAATTTTGAGTTTAAAATTACGTTTTTCAAAAACTTTGCATAGATTTGACTTGATTTAAAAAGTGGCTAATAGAACAGAATGTTGGCCTTAAAACAACGTATAAAACTTAACTGTAAGTATTACCGTTATTTTTTAACTATTTTTTTCCATTTTAAGTAATAATTTTCTTAAATTGCCCCTCCCGCCTAAACGGGGGAGATAGACCCCCTCGCATAGTAAAAAATGCTTATTTTTAACTGTTCTATACAAATCCGTCATTAAACTGTGTCGCCTAAGTTATCGTATACTCTCCCCAAACTTTTTTTACTTAATTAATTTTTTATTTAAAAAAATCGCGTATGACACATAATAAACAATCATAAAAATGTCTGGCAATAATAAATGCTTATTTAGGAGACCTATTTAAAGGAGGAAAATTGAAAATTAAGCTTTAAAAAAATCTTTTAAAATTCAAAATTATCACCTGTACAGGTAGGTTGTGCACTAACAAACACAACCGCTACCGCCAGCCAGACTGCCCAGACTCTAACCGGAAAAGCAAGTAAGACAACATATCAAAAAATTGACTGACCTAAAATTCTCGCTCGAAATCGTTAAAAAATTTCAACTTCAATATTTCAAAACCATTTGTTTATAAATATGTTTTTTTTTTTTAATAATTTGTTGCCCTTATTAATTATTAATCAAAAACTGAAAACTAGATGGTTTTATGTCTTTTAGTTTTTGAGAAAATTGAAAATAACCACAACTACTATTTTAATTAAATTATTATTTTTTTTTTTGCTTGAGTGGTCTTATTTTGATAGTAATAATGGTAGGTGCGAGTTTGAGCGTATGCAACAGTGAAGTGTGTATGAAGGGCATGCTGCCCCTCTGCAACCCCCCTGCTCGGACTCACTATAGGATTTGGGTTGGGTGCAAGGTGGGGTGGGTTCAAGGTGGGGTTGGTGCAAGGGTGCATGCAAAGTCTCTTTTGCATTTAAATAAGCTGGATTTAAGAAAAATGAATTTAGCCTCATTCGATTTTTAGTAATTTTTAATTTTCTCAAGAATTAGTAGACATAAAATCATCTAGTTTTCAGTTTTTGATCACAAACAAATAAGAGCAATGAATTGTAAAAAAAAAATAGCAAATAATCTTAAGGTTTTGAAAAATTACACTTTAAAACATATTTTTAACTTTTTTTTACCAAATTTTGAGTTTAAAACAATTTTTTTCCAAAACTATGCATAGTTTTGACTTGATTTAAAAACAAGCTAATAGACAAAAGTGTTGGCTTTAAAAAAAGGTATAATACTTAATTGTAAGTATTACCGTTATTTTTTAACTATTTTTTTCCCATTTTAAGTAATAATTTTTTTAACTGGCCCTCCAGGTTGGGGGTTGTGCCGTCGGGGTGACTTCCTGGCCACGTAAAAACGTCATAGTTGCGAAGCACCAACAAGCCTCGGATATGGACGGATTTACTGTTGACAACCTACGCAAACAAATTAAGGACAACGAACTTCGGATATGCACGTGGAATGTTAGGTCCCTTAACAGACCACGTGCGGCCGAAGAATTAGCGGATGACCTAGACTGCTATAAAGCAGACATCACCGCCATCCAGGAAATACGATGGGATGGGCCGGGCAAAAAGAGGATGAAAAACTGCGACATTTACTATGGTGACTGCTACCGAGAAAACCAACAGCGCTTATTTGGATGCGGCTTTGTCATTGGAGCCAGACTTAGGCAAGAAGTCTTGAGCTATAGGTGCATCAACGAGCGCCTCATGACCATCCGCATCAAGGCTAAATTCGGCAACATTAGCCTGATATGCGCGCACGCCCCCACAGAAGAGAAGGATGACAACACCAAAGATATGTTCTTCGAGCTCGTAGACAAAACATACGAGCAGTGTCCTAGCTACGATATTAAAATTGTCCTGGGCGATTTTAATGCCAAGCTAGGAAGGGAAGACATCTTTGGTGGAATAATCGGGAAAAACAGCCTGCACGACAACACTTCCGACAACGGATTCAGGCTCATAGATTTTGCTGCGGGGCGAAACGTCATGGTAGCCAGTACGCGTTTTCCACACCTCAACATCCACAAAGGAACTTGGAGTTCTCCAGATCAATCTACCGTCAACCAGATTGACCATTGTAAAGATTATTTCCCTATTTTTGAGTTTTCTCTTAGTTCTCCAACCGAATTTAATCCGAGCATCAAAATGCACAATCGGTTTCTTCTAAGGTCGTCACCCGAAATAAATAGAGTCAAAATTATGTTTAAAGACTGATTTTTATTTTCAAACATTAGGGCTAT
Organism: Eupeodes latifasciatus; assembly: GCA_920104205.1. Lineage (NCBI taxonomy): Eukaryota > Metazoa > Arthropoda > Insecta > Diptera > Syrphidae > Eupeodes > Eupeodes latifasciatus. Next base: position 269,397,642 of record OV049924.1, on the reverse strand, counting down.
TTATACTTAAATCTATCTTACAAATATTTGGGTTCATCCCCACTCTTACATCTAACTATTACAATTTTAATTTTTGTAATCAATATGCAATTTCATTATTAACCCACATATGATGGCCCGGATGACGACAAAGATTCGAATTCCATTTGAATAGAATGAACATTCAATTCTATCCACCCAAATGCAATTCGATGCCTTAGCCACCGCGACACATTCAGGTGCAGTCATTGCTCTATTAATGAATCATTTTGTGCACAACGATTTACAATGGTAACATGATTATTCAAAAGATTATTCAAAACAAAATTGATTGTGTGATAACTGACCATTCACAAGTTTGTTCAAATGTAGATCAGTGTGCTGACGTTAAATGTATAGTGTATGTATATACACAACACCCTCACCCTTTAAAAAATAAATTATTTTCTTTTTTCTTTAAGAATGCGAAAATTATTTGTGATACTATATTTTACATATTTCTTGCTCTTATTAATTGTGCACTTCTCTATTTACATTTTCAACACTTATTATACTTTTCGGTCCATTTTGAGCAATAATCTTGTAAGGACCTTTAAAAAGTTTATCTAACTTTTTTTTATTTCCTACTTTTAAATACACATAATCTCCTATTTTTAAATTTGATATATTAATGTACATTAGATTGGTTTCTTTGCATTTTATTCTTATTTTGTTCTAAGCTTTCTTTAGCTCTATTATGTGCATATTGCAATTTCATTTTGAATTCATTCACATAATTATCAATGTTATAAATACTTTCTTTGTTTTTAATGATTTCACAAGATAGAGCACATAGTTTTCCATATACTAATTCAAATGGTGAATAATTTGTAGTACTGTGTGGTGTCGTATTGTATGTGGATGTGTAGTAAGGTAGTAGTTCTTCCCAGTTATCTTTTCCATCTGTTGTCATTAAATAGTCATTTAAAATTCTATGATTTCTTTCTAATGAGCCTAAAGTTTCATGGTGAAAAGGAGTGGACGTGGTTTTTTCTATTTTTAGTAATTTACAGATGTTTACTAATAGTTCGTTAGTGAACTCTGTGCCCTTGTCTGATTTTAGTTTTCTAAAACAACCATATTTCAAAATGAATTTTTCTACAATGGTTTTTGCTACTGAAATCGCATCTTTTGTGACTAATGGAAATGCTTCTATAAACTTTGTTAGTTCACATTGAATCGTGAGAATATACCTGTATCCATTCGATGGTCTAAGTGGTCTTACTGTATCTATTGTTATTACTTCAAATGATGTATTTGGTGTTTCTGTCCTCGTGAATCGTTCTTTAGTATATCTAGTTATTTTAACTTCATTACAAATCTTACAATTATTTATATAGTTCCTAACCATCTTATTCATATTTTTCCATACATATTCCTGCTTAAGCTTTGCAATACATCTTCGTATTCCATTGTGTCCTCCTAATTTATCATCATGATACCTCTTTATTAAATTATTCATTTCTTCTACTTGCTCTATTCTTTTTGGAGGGGTGTATAATATAATGTCTAGACAATTTATTTACTGATATTGTTTCAAAAATATCGTTGTTATTTGCTAGCGCTAGCTTTTCTATTTTCACATGCTTTGTATAGGATAACAATTTCTCAAAATCAATTTTAACTCTGATAGAGAATTATCATTGTATCCAACATGTATTCTATCTTTAACTGCATATATTGTTTCCCTAGGGGTCCCCATTAAATTCTTTATATTTTCAAGTTGCAACTTCTTAATATTTCTAGTATCTGATATATGTAGATATGCATTCCCATATGTGGAGGTGTACAGTCTCCTCTGGGGGCATAATTTCCGGATTTTTTTCTTTTTCACTAGTGTTTTCTTTATCTCTCAACTTCATTGCTCTTGTTGTTACATTAATACTTTGTTTAGGCATCATTTCTATTAGTTCTTTTGAACTTAACTTTACTCTAGACAATGCATCAGCATTTGTATTCATTTTTCCTTGTTTAAAAACTATATCAAAATCATAATCCATTAAATCTACTCTAATTCTAGTTAATCTAGATGAAGGGTTCTTATGTGTAAATAAACTAACTAATGGTCTGTGATCTGTATATACCACAAATCTTCTACCATACAGATATGGCCTAAAATGATTAAGTAGTTCTTTATCTATAACTGATTTATTTAGCTGCATAGGCAATGGGCTTATCATTGCCTACCTCTCCTTGGGAAAGAGTAGCTCCTAATGCGTAATTTGAAGCATCTGTTGTTATTATAAATGGTTTTAAAAAGTCTGGATAGCTTAGGATTGGTGGGGACATTAGCTTGTTTTTTAGGGTTTCAAAGGCACTTTGACAACTTTGTGTCCAGCTAAAAATTTTATTTTTCTTTAATAATTCATTTAAAGGTTTTGCAATATCCGCAAAATTTTGTATAAAACGTCTATAGTAGTTACAGAAAGCTACGAATCTTCGAACCTCATCTACATTATCCGGTTTTGGGTATTCATTTATAACATTGTTTTACTTGGGTCTGTGGTAACCCCTTCTACAGTTATTAAATGTCCAAGATATACTACTTCCGGGCGCAGAAAATTACATTTACTTGGGTTTAGTTTTAAATTATATCTACGCAACCTTTTAAAAACTTCTATTAGGTTATTATTATGTTCCTTAAGATTTGAACCAAACACAATTATATCATCAACATATAAAAATGCAGATGCTTGCAAGTCACTAAGTGCAATTGTTAACATTCTCTGAAAGCTATTCGTCGAAATCTTCAATCCAAAAGGTAATCTTTTGAATTGAAAATGTCCAGTATCTGTTGAAAAAGCTGTAAGAGGTCTGGATTTCGGATGCAGTGGAATTTGGTGAAATGAACTTGTCATATCCAATGTTGAAAAATATTTAGCTTTTCCTAGTTTGTCTAGTACATCTTCTAAACGAGTTAATGGAAATTTATCGTCAAGCACTTTTTTGTTCAAAGACCTAAAATCAACTACTTATCTCCATTTTTTATTTCCATTTGTGATTTTCTTTGGTACTATTAACAACGGTGAGTTGTACGGACTAGTAGATGGCTCAATTATATCTTTATCTATTATCTTTTCAACTTGACCTTTTATCTCTTTCAAATTCGCATGAGGCAGTCTGTAATTTTTTATATACACTGGTGTTTTATCTATAGTTGTTATCTTTTGTTCATAAAAATTATTTTTAGTTAATGTTTCTCCCTCTAAGTGAAATATAGTCTGGTATTCTTTGCATATTTTTAAAATTTCTGTTTTTGCATCATTATCTAAACTGTCTACCTTTATTTCATTTCGAATGTTATTAAATCTGTCTTCATCTACTAAATTATTTTTAAACTGTAATACTGCGTAGTTGGAAACTGGTTCTATTCCTAAAGAAATATGATATAGTTTTACTTCTTTTTCAGTTGTATTAAGAATTTTGACATGTTTAATTCCTATAGCTGGTATTAATGAATTTGCTATAAATATTCCCTTCTTAATTTCTTTTCCATAAATTAAACTGTCTTCATCTAAATCTAAATTAATTTTTTGAATTATCTCTGTTCTAGGTGGTATCGTGATATTACTATAAATGTCTCTTGTGTCCATATTCATTGGCAGTATTGTTTCTTCTCCATTTAATGAGATTACCAAAACACATGTCTCATAATCAATTTTGCAATTGTATTTTAATAAAAAATCTCTACCCAAAATTCCATCTGTGGATAAATTTAAACTATCATCAGTTACATTAAATGTACATATGTTCCAATTTCATGTCTTCTATGCTCAACTCTATTTTTGCTATACCTTTAGTTAATATTGATTCTTCACATATACCATTTATCTCACAATTTCTACCATACTCTACTCTATTAGTACCTACTGCATTATTTTTGATTATTGAAATATCGGCTCCTGTGTCTATTAATAAACTTATTGGCTGATTTCTACCCTTTACTCTAAATTTTATAAAATTTGTCTGTCCTTCTAAAGTTTCAATGTGAATTATCTTCTTCTTGACATTGACCCCGGATTTTGTTGGCCGGGGACGTACCCGTTTCCCTGAAAATTTCGACTGTCGCTGTCAATATTCCCTGCAACTCTGTGTTGTCCTCTTTTGCTGTTGTTCTGGCCCCTATTTTGGCTAAAATATCTGCTATTATTTTGTTGTGACCCGTTGAAATTTGAAAAGCTATTGAAATTTCGGTTGAAGTTACCTCTGGGGTTACTTCTACTTCTCTGTACCCTATTAAAATGCATTATTTGTTCTGATCGGTCTGGGTCAATTTCTAATGCTACTTGTACAGCATCTGCAAGCTTTGTTGGTCTTGCAGCTGTCACTAGTGATTTGTATGGTTCTGATAGACCATTCTTGAAAGCTGTCATTCCAATCTGATCATTCAATTTTATTATTACTTCCCTATGCTCATCTCCTTGTTCAGAAATTTGGAGTTCATTTAAGGAAGCTAATAGTGTCTCTATTCGTGAAGCGTAAGTCAGAATTGATTGATTCCCTTGATAACATTTCGAAATTTCATTCTGAAACCTAGATGCAGTTTTATTTGATTTGTAAGCAGATTGTAGTATCTTCTTTAAATCTTTAAATTTTGTTGGCTTGTTTTCCCTAAGAATTTTATTTTTTACTGTTTCTGCAAGCTTGGTGGCTAGAATGAACTTTATTAATGTTTCTTTTTGAGTGTCATCCTTAAGAGTGTCGTTGTAGAATTCAATCAAACCCAAGAAATTATTTAGATCCTTTTGATCTCCTCGAAATTCTGGTATTACCTTTGAGGCAGTAATTAAATCGAAATCTGCCATGTTTATTTTTGGATTAGACTGTGAACTAGTATTTTTAATTTTTAAAAAGTTATTTATCTGTTCAACAATTTTTGTATATTTATCTTTTAATTCTTTAATGTCCTTCAGGTCTGCTTTTTTTTGTAATTTCTTTCCATGCCTCGTCAATTTGCTTGTTTGTATTTTGTATGTATTCTTTACTATATGTTCTACCTGGGGACTTTTTTAAATTTTTTAATAACTTGTCTAATATTTCGAATTCCATAAATGAATTGTCTTAATTATCTTTATATATTTTTATTGCTTATAAATGTACATTGTACATATTTTCTTCTTTTTTTTATTAAACATTACTAATATTTTTGAAAGTGTGTTTTCTTAAATATTTCTTATAATGTGCATTTAGTTTACATAATGTTAATATTATTAATAATATACAATTTAAATATATTATCTTGCTATCTAAGTCATTAAACGTTGTTGTTGTTGCTGCTGCTGCATTGTTGTTTATTATCTTTTTTTGACTCCTTGCCACCCATCTTTTTTTAGTTGTTTAATCTCCTCAACCAGTCTTCTTTTTTGTGCTCCTGAACTTATATTTATAATTTTTTGTATTTCTGCACACCTTTTCTGGAACGCCCTTTTTTTTCCTCCTCTCTTCTTTTTTGTAGTTAGGGTAACTGCCGCCGTTCTTATTTGCTGGATATTATTTTTTTGTTTTTCCTGTCTTCTCCTGTATTCCTCCAGTGACAATGGTTTTGGGCCAGCTGATATTGGCGTTGGGGTGTAGGTTGGTGCCTGGTTTCTTGTCTCACTTGTTATGGGTTCTGGTGTATATTTCAAGAATTTCTCCCATTTTTCGAAGATTTTATTAATTTCTTCAAATGAAGTCATGAATACTTTTCTTTTTGTTCAAAGTCCGCAGGATCGCCATGTAAAGATTATTTCCTTATTTTTGAGTTTTCTCTTAGTTCTCCAACCGAATTTAATCCGAGCATCAAAATGCACGATCGTTTTCTTCTAAGGTCGTCACCCGAAATAAATAGAGTCAAAATTATGTTTTAAGACTGATTTTTATTTTCAAACATTAGGGCTATTTATACTTAAATCTATCTTACAAATATTTGGGTTCATCCCCACTCTTACATCTAACTATTACAATTTTAATTTTTGTAATCAATATGCAATTTCATTATTAACCCACATATGATGGCCCGGATGACGACAAAGATTCGAATTCCATTTGAATAGAATGAACATTCAATTCTATCCACCCAAATGCAATTCGATGCCTTAGGCACCGCGACACATTCAGGTGCAGTCATTGCTCTATTAATGAATCATTTTGTGCACAACGATTTACAATGGTAACATGATTATTCAAAAGATTATTCAAAACAAAATTGATTGTGTGATAACTGACCATTCACAAGTTTGTTCAAATGTAGGTCAGTGTACTGAAGTTAAATGTATAGTGTATGTACATATGTATATACACAACACCATATTGCGATCGACGCCAGACACGCTTGGATGTCCGAACTTTCCGAGGAGCTAACATCGACTCGGACCACTACCTTGTTGTAGCCAAGGTAGCACTTCGGGTTTCCAGACCAAAGGCAAAACAGGGAGAGGCTGGGAGAAGGTACAACGTCGAACGGCTACAATCGCAGGAGATCGCCAAATCCTTTTCCGACCGAGTTACAAGTAACCTCTCTTTAAGTTCTCTGCCGCCAACACAATGTATCGAAAACCAGTGGCAACATTGCCAAGATGCCATCAGAGAAGCCGCCTCTGACGTGCTGGGTTTCAAGAAGCCACCAACAAGGAACCCCTGGTTTGATAAGGAATGTCGGCAGGCAAATGAAGCCAAACAACAGGCACGCAAAGCGCCGCTGCATAAAACGACGGGAGCTGCTCATGAGCTCTATGAGCAGAAGAGGCGAGAGGAACACCGACTTCTCAGAAGAAAAAAAAGAGGGCATGAGAAGCGTGCGGTCGAAGATGTTGAGAGGTTTAAAAGCAGGAATGAAGTTCGAAAGTTTTATGAACAGGTGAAACGAAATTCACAGGTACATAAACCTAGAACCGAAGGCTGCAAAGACGAAAGTGGAAACATCATAGTGGAACCGCAGTCAATGCTGAAGATATGGAAGGACCACTTCTGCAGACTGTATAACGGCGACGACGAACCGAATTCCGCTGTCAGGCAGGATGATCCATTCAACATAGACGACGAAAGCCAACAATCCCGTCCTCCCGACTTAGACGAAGTAAAGATTGCCATATCCAAGCTGAAGTCTAATAAAGCCGCTGGAGCGGATGGCTTGAATGCCGAGCTCTTTAAAGCAGCTGGAGATAAGTTGGTTAGGAGCATGCACCAACTTATCTGTAAGATATGGTCGGAAGAAAGCATGCACGATGAATGGAACCTCAGTATTGTTTGACCGATCCTGAAAAAAGGAGAATCTTTAAACTGCACCAATTATAGAGGAATCAGTCTACTTAACATCGCCTACAAAATCTTCTCATTGTCAACAACCTGATAGGTCCTTATCAGTGTGGTTTTAGACCAGAAAAGTCCACAGTCGATCAAATATTCACATTACGGCAGATCCTGGAAAAAACCCAAGAACACCAAATCGACACCCACCATCTTTTCATCGATTTCAAGGCCGCATATGACAGCATCTACAGGGATGAGCTGTATAGAGCCATGTCTAGTTTTGGCATCCCTGCCAAACTCGTCCGTTTGTGCAGGATGACCATGGAGAATTCACGCTGCTCCATAAAGGTTGGAAACAACTTAACAGAACCTTTCGATGTCAAAAAAGGTTTTAGACAAGGTGATGCGCTGTCATGTGATTTTTTTAACATCGTACTTGAAAGAATAGTGCAGAGCTCACACGTCAACACTAGAGGCACTATCTTTCAAAAGTCTGTCCAATTACTAGCATATGCTGATGACTTTGACATTGTTTGGGAATCAAATCACAAAATATTTTTTTTTTTTTTTTGTAAAAATGCCAAACAATGTCTAACAACACCCTATTTTATTCAACAAATAACTAATTTAATTCGCTCTTGTAAATCCTAACGTAACTTATTTCTTGCATTCTTCTTTTGCCTCATATTTGTTTATGCTAAATCAATTTGTAAAATACTAAATTCTACCTCTTTCGATTTTGGACACCACACAGTAAACATCTTGGACATTGGTAACAAAAAACAAAAACTTATCGACTTATTATATTGTACAAACACATTACTTAAATTAAACATTAATAATTATTCAAAATTAAAACTATCATTTTTGGTTTTTTTATCATAAAGACATTTAACAAAACTAAAAACTAGGTCTACAAATCTACAAATTATACAGTCCACATACAAAAAGGAAATTTAACACAAATAAGACAAAACATATTGGTCCTTTGCTCGCCGAATTCATCTCGTGATCAAGCGCGAAAGTGTAATTAATTTCGTAATCAATTAATCAGATGCATAACAGTGCGGCTCGATAAATTATGTATATATGTGCTTAGGTATTATGACTGATAAAAGTGCTCCTCGTGAACGGGTCGACGCATTATAAGATTTGCATGATTTATATATGTAAAAAAAACTTTAATTGCATAAACATTATTTTAAATTAATTGCATGAACCTTTTATATACAAAATTGAATATAATCAAATACGTGATCTTGCTTTATGCAAAGCTGTTATTCCTAACATACATTAATCAGAATTTTCGGCATAAACTTATTCTGATTCGTGTTAAATTATATGACAAAAAATAATTCAAACCTTATTGAATTTTCAATAAACACGTGTTGTACATTATATATATATTACAAAGAGCATTCGGTTGTACATATATCTTACAAATTATATTACAACGCACACAATTCAATCGTTCAAATCAAAAAAACTTTAGAAAATTTCACTTCATTTTAAAATATTTTGCTACAATGAATATTGTAAAACAAAAACGCGGTCGTGCAAAGGGTACTATCACTAGGGCTTTTACATTATCGGAATCCGTCGATGATTCAACGCCTATAGACATGCTTGAGATTCATCTTCAGAAGCTTCAGGAGGCCTGGGCAGAATTCGTTCTGCAGCAGGATAAATTATACGAATTCTATGATGAAGATGGTTTCGTAGATCCCGAGCCTGAATACGGTGAATACGAAATAAAATATATTCAAGCTTGTTCTGTTTTTTCTGGTGCAATTCGCAAACATTCAAACAAAGCTAGTGATGCAGCATCCAAACAAAGCGCTTCACTTTTGCAGAAATTAGAACAAACGAATTCTCGTCGTGTTACCCAAACTTGTAATTCCAATTTTCAATGGGGATTATAAGGATTGGCCGGTATTTAAAGATTTGTTCACGGGAACAATTGATTGCAACACTTCTCAAACCGCTACGCAAAAATTTCAATATTTGAAATCATTTCTTGGTGGAGAAGCTGCTGATCTTTTAAAACATATCTCGTGTACTGAAGAGAACTATCTTGAAGCATGGGATAAACTTGAATCGCGTTACGATAAAAAAAATTTGATCGTGCATTCGTTCATCAAAGGTTATATGTCCTTGCCATCGTCTCTTAGCTCAAATCTTGAAATTTTACGTAGGATTACAAATGGAGCTGACGAAATAATTCGTGGATTAAATGCGTTACAAATGAACTCTAGAGATCCTTGGTTGATCTATATTCTTCTTCAAAAGTTGGACAGTGAAACAAAGCAAGCGTGGTCAGAAAAGATAGAATCTCGAAATGATTGTACTATTCAAGAATTTCTAACTTTCCTACAAAATCGATGTAACTGTCTCGAATCGTGTGTTTCTTTCAATCGCCCTCAAAAAACAGTTAAAGTTCAAAACAATATTCGCTCGCATTTCGTTGAAACAAAACCAAGTTGCCCAATGTGCAAGGAGGATCATATCCTTCCTTTTTGTGAAACATTTCTCGCTCTTGACATTAACGCGCGTCGCGAATTTGTCAAGGAAAACTCTATTTGTTTCAACTGTCTTAGAGTTGGACATGCATCTAACAAATGCAATTCAAAATTTCGGTGCAAAAAATGCAACTGCCGACATCATACTTTGGTACATGATCCACAAAATACATCGCCTAATACAATAAATCAACAAAAAATGAACAATCGTCGTCACAAAATCCTTCGAACTCTTCCATCATTACTCATCATTCTCTCGAATCCAATGTTTATTCATCGACAATTCTTCCGACTGCCGTTGTCAAAGTCCAAGACAAGCTTGGTTCGTTTCAAAACATTCGCGTTCTGCTCGACTCAGGATCCCAAATTTCGTTTATTACGGAGAAGGCTCTCCAACGTTTGGGTCTTCCTAAGAAAAAATCTCGTATTCCTATTGTCGGAGTCGCATCGACTTCTGCGGGCACAACAAATGGCCTTATTTCATTGAAATTACACTCTCGCTTTAATTCTAATTGCATAGATATCGACTTTCATGTAATATCAAAACTTACATCTATGCTTCCACCACTTTCGCTGAATTAAAAGACACATCAATTTCATTCGTTGGATCTAGCCGATCCAAAATTCAATGAACCTAGCCCAATCGACATTCTAATCGGAGCGGATAACATATTCAATATTATTCTCGAAACTTCAAAATCAGAACAGAGTATTCCTAACTCAATGTTAACTATTTTCGGATGGGTGATAGCCGGAAGCTGTCATCAACTTCTATCTAATGAATCTACTGTCGGAGTACGGGCATTCTGCACACAACTTGATCATTCCCAGGTGTTTGATCTAGAACGTTTTTGGCGTCTAGAGGAAGTCAACTGTGATTCACCTTTGTCTCTTGAAGAACAAAAGGCTGAAGATCATTTCATCAAAACTTATTGTCGACATACAGATGGTAGATATATGGTTAATTTACCATTCAAATCTGATTTCAATCCAAGATTTGGAAATTCTTTTCGGATCGCATTCAATCGTCTTCAATCAATGGAAAAGAGATTTCTTCGTGATCCTGAACTAAAAACACAATATGCTCGTTTCTTAAATGAATACATTTCGTTGGGTCATATGGAAGAAATATCCTCCAAAGAAATAAATAATTCGGCCATCAACTCCTACTATCTACCTCACCACGCTGTATTCAAAGCTGATAGTAGCACCACGAAGGTGAGGGTAGTATTTGATGGTTCGGCAAAATCGTCAGTTGATTCAAATTCTTTAAATGAATCCCTTTTCGTTGGTCCTGAAATCCAACGTGACATCTTTACAATATGTCTACGTTCTCGTCGCCACACATATACAATGTCTGGAGACATCGAAAAGATGTACCGGCAAATCTGGATCTCACCAAACCACACAAACTTTCTAAGGATTCTATTGCGGGAAAATCCTGAATCTTCAATAAAACATTATAGGCTTTTAACTGTAACCTACGGCACTTCAGCTGCTTCATTTTTAGCAAAACGCGCGCTTAAACAATTGGCCTTAGACTCAGCTAAAACACATCCTCGAGTTTCTTCAATAATTCTCAGTGACTTTTACGTTGACGATTTAGTAACAGGTGCTGACACGGTTGATGATGTAATCGCAATTCAAAGGGAGCTTGTGCAGGTTTTATCGTCTGCCGGCTTCAATCTTCGTAAATGGACAACTAACTGCTGGCCACTTTTACTATCTTTGCCTGAAGATCAAAGGGAGCTGTCTCCTATCGACTTCGAAAACTCTCTGACGGTGAAGGTTCTCGGGCTGCAATGGTGTCCATCCAAAGACTGCTTTTCGTATAAAGTAAATTTTGACCAGTCAACATCGTATACAAAACGGCGTATTCTATCTGAGGCATCTCGGATTTTTGATCCTCTTGGTTTTCTCGCTCCGGTTGTAGTGGCTGTGAAAATATTCTTCCAGGATTTGTGGAGACAGGCGGTAGGATGGGATGATCAAATCCCACAGGAGCTCTCTCAGCGCTGGATAACCATTCGCGATGAACTTCATTTAGTGGAATCAATTTTCATTCCTAGACTTATGTGGAAGAACAAACTAAATTACGAATTTCATACCTTTTGTGATGCATCTTTGGATGCCTACGCTGCTGTAGTTTATTGCCGAAGTGAAAATCCAGACGGAAGTATCTCGATTTCATTAGTCGCTGCAAAGAGCAAGGTTGCTCCAATCAAAGTGCTTTCACTTCCAAGACTTGAGCTCTGTGGAGCTCTTTTACTAACCCGTTTAATAAACAAAATCAAGCTTTCGTTACAGATTACCAAAATGCAAGTTTTTGCATGGACAGACTCGTCAATTGTTTTGCATTGGCTTTCAGCACCACCCAAAAAATGGTCAGTTTTCATTGGGAATAGAACGTCGGAGATCATATCAACTATACCGGTAAAATCGTGGAACCATGTTCGATCTACAGACAATCCTGCTGATGTCGCCTCAAGAGGAATTTCGCCATCTCAATTGGCCTTTATTGATATCTGGTGGAACGGACCAGCTTGGCTCAAAATGGAGCGGAATAAATGGCCTGAATCTCGAACTAAGCTAGAAAATATTTCAAGTGAGCAATTGGAGGAAAGGAAGTCGAACATAGTCCAGGTATTCGTATCGAATATAAATGAAAACAATATATTAAGACTAATTATATCTAAATCATCAAACTGGATGAGGTCGGTACGCGTGGTTGCATACATTTTTCGCTTCATAAAAAATCGTCGCTTATCTCTGGAACTACGAAATCTTCAACCTCTATCAACTCAAGAAATAAATCATGCTAAAATTTGTCTCATAAAAGCTGCTCAAGATATTTTATTTTCGTTCGAAATCGAAACTCTTAAAAACAAAAAATCCTTGCCCTCGCGAAATAAACTCTTACCGTTTGCTCCATTTCTTGATAGTATGAATGTTCTTCGCGTTGGTGGTCGGTTACAAAACTCTGAACTTTCGTTTAATGAAAAACACCCTATAATTATTTCTAAATCGCACCCTATCACTCAACTTATCGTGGAATATACTCACAGACATTATTTGCATGCCGGTGTTTCATTAATGGTATCTTTATTAAAACAAAATTATCATATTTTAGGTTGCCGAAACCTTGTGCGAAAGGTAGTTAATAATTGCGTTGATTGCTTTAAGCAGCGAAAATGTAACTCCGAACAATTGATGGGAAATCTTCCAATCGAAAGGGTTCGGTTTTCAAGACCTTTTAGTAAAGTTGGTTGTGACTATGCTGGCCCTATAACCCTTCGTTTTGCTCGAGGTAGAAATCCAAAGTTCGTCAAAGGGTACATAGCCCTATTCGTTTGTTTCGTGACAAAGGGAGTTCATATTGAACTTGTCGGTGACTTGTCATCCAGTGCCTTTCTTCTGGCCTTAGATCGCTTCGTATCGCGCCGAGGAAAACCTACAGAAATATGGAGTGACAATGCAACAAATTTTCATGGTGCTAAGCGGCTACTCGGAGAGATGCATGAGCTGCTGATGAATCAACAGCGAAATAACATTATCGCAGATCATCTGTCCAAAGATGCCATCGATTGGAAATTCATACCACCTTCTGCACCCCATTTTGGTGGACTATGGGAGGCGGTTGTGAAATCCGTAAAGCGGCATATCAAACGTGTTATCGGCGAACATATACTTACGTATGAGGAGATGTATACTCTCCTCACCCAAATCGAATGTTTGCTCAATTCGCGCCCCATGTGGCAGACATCTGATTTTGAACCAATCGCACTTACTCCGTCTCATTTTATGATCGGAGAAGCATATTGTACAATTCCTCAACCTGATTTAAGCTTTTCAAATATTTCGATAAGTTCTAATTGGCATCTCTTACAGACTCTTATGCAAGGATTCTGGAAGCAGTGGCATAAGGAGTATTTAACATCCTTACAAAATCGACCCAAATGGCTGATGATTAGACGAGGCATTCAAGAAAACGATATGGTGCTGCTGAAAGAACCGAATCTTCCACCATCGAAATGGATGCTGGGACGAGTTATACTTGTTCACCCTGGGAAGGATGGCAGATGTCGTGTCGTCACAGTACGTACCAACAATGGCGATTATATCCGACCGATTGTGAAAGTAGCCCCGTTGCCGTTTTCTGAAAGACCGGAGTCTTCCAGGGGGGGCTGAATGTTTGGGAATCAAATCACAAAATATTTTTTTTTTTTTTTGTAAAAATGCCAAACAATGTCTAACAACACCCTATTTTATTCAACAAATAACTAATTTAATTCGCTCTTGTAAATCCTAACGTAACTTATTTCTTGCATTCTTCTTTTGCCTCATATTTGTTTATGCTAAATCAATTTGTAAAATACTAAATTCTACCTCTTTCGATTTTGGACACCACACAGTAAACATCTTGGACATTGGTAACAAAAAACAAAAACTTATCGACTTATTATATTGTACAAACACATTACTTAAATTAAACATTAATAATTATTCAAAATTAAAACTATCATTTTTGGTTTTTTTATCATAAAGACATTTAACAAAACTAAAAACTAGGTCTACAAATCTACAAATTATACAGTCCACATACAAAAAGGAAATTTAACACAAATAAGACAAAACAGACATAATCGGAAAAACTCAGCGTGATGTCAATGGGGCTTTTGTGAGTATTGAGGCAGAGGCGGCTAAAATGGGTTTAACGTTTAATGAGGGCAAAACAAAGTACATGCTGTCGTCAAGAAAGGACCTACAACACCGACGTCTTGGTCAAAACGTCACCATCGACAGACGTAACTTTGAGGTAGTCAAGGACTTCGTCTACCTAGGCTCCGCTGTAAACGCAGAAAACAACACCAGCGCTGAGATCAAACGAAGAATAACTCTTGCTAACCGCTGTTTCTTTGGGCTAAGAAAGCAATTGAGTGGAAAAATCCTCTCTCGAAGGACCAAAGTGTCGCTATATATGACCCTTATCATCCCCGTCCTGCTATACGGTGCAAAAGCATGGACTATGACAAAAGCGGATGAAAGCACCTTGGGTCGTTTCGAGAGAAAGATTCATCGTGTGATCTACGGTCCCGTATGCATCGAAGGGGAGTGGAGGAGAAGATGGAACGACGAGCTGTACGGGCTGTACAGCGACGTAGACTTAGCCAGAAGGGTAAAAGTCAAACGACTAAGATGGCTGGGTCACGTAGAGCGCATGGAAACCAATGCTTCGGCCCGGAAAGTCTTCGAATCCACACCCACAGGACAGCGCAGTAGAGGAAGACCGCGGATCAGGTGGCGCGCACAAGTGGAAAGTGACCTCACCCAACTTGGAGCGCGAAACTGGAGACATCTAGCAAGGGACCGAGCTAGATGGAGAAGTTTGTTGGGTGAGGCCCTAGTTCACACAGGACTGTAGCGCCACCTTAAGTAAGTAAGTATTTTTCGAACATATTTGTCTTGTTGGAACAAGAACTTATAAGTATGGCGGATATGAGATACCATTGTATATATATTTATTATAGTACTATTATGAAGAGGAACGAACGAAGCGACATCTGAGAGGCGTGGAGATGATTGAATTTGATCCCTTTTTTTTCATACCCCTAAATAGTTGTGTAGGGTTGAGAATGAGGAAAAATTTAACAATAATCAACAATAATTAAAGAATAGAAAATAGAGAAGAACATATGCAAATGTAGCAGGAGATCGAGGGAGACAATAGAAACAACCTTTTGACATTACATGTGTGTATTCAAATTATACTAATTAGAAGAAGAATGATTTTACGGTTTTGCTTTGGCCAGGAATAGAAAAAATGTAAATAAAAACAGTAACAAAGCAAAAAAGTACTGCAAGAGTACTTTTTGCTGTTGGTAGTAAAAAAAAAGTTAGTAAGAGAAAAATTATTTAAAATATCGGTAATAATAGGTATATACGTTCTTAATTTTATTTGGATAGGATATTAGGATTTTAATTGGTTCGTTGTATTTTCTGACGTTGAGTTTTAATGTACGCCCTAAGATTTGCAGAAATTCATAGTAAAATAATGACTGATTCAATAATTTGCCATTATGAGATGTGGTATCTTGCGTCTTAAGGGGGTTTAACTAGTAAAAAGTTCCGTATTAAAAATTAATAATTTTGCAATAAACTGATTTATTTGAAACTGTTTTATATTTAATCTCAAAATTATATTTAAGAAAAAATTATTATTATTATTTATTATTATTATTATTATTATTATTATTATTATTATTATTATTATTATTATTATTATTATTATTATTATTATTATTATTATTATTATTATTATTATTATTATTATTATTATTATTATTATTATCATTATTATTATTATTATTATTATTATTATTATTATTATTATTATTATTATTATTATAATTTTATTGAAAGCATAATACAATTGTACTAACAATAATTTAATAAAGCGTTAGCTACCAGGGCTTATCGCTATTTGAAAAAATTCTAGTTTTAAATTAAATATTCTAAGTTAAGTTTAACTAAAATTACGGGAACAAGTTTTATATTATCTTTAGATATAATTGATAAAAGTTCTGTTAAGGGTTTTCCGGATGTATTCTTTGATATTCTGTCGATGTAGCCGCATTGTAGCATATGAGAGATGGTGAGTGGTGTGGTGGGCGTACAAACGTTGCATGATGGAGGAGGTTGCTTTGAAATAACATGCTCGTGAGTAATCTTTGTATGTCCCATTCTTAGCCGAATATAATTTTTGGCCCAAGGTGAAAGTATGTCGCTAGGGTAAAGTGCTCTGTCTGCATTTGGGTTGATCTTGGAATAGTGATGACGATACTCAAGCCAAGAGATTTTTAAGTTAGATCTCATCGTCGCATTGCAGTGTTTTTTAAAGTCTTTGGAATTGAAAAAAATAGAAATTGAAAAGTGGCTCTTTTTGAGCCTTTTGGCTGCAAGGTCAGCGATGTCCATGTGCCCTGGAACTAAGGCAATTTTAAGGTTTTCCTTTTTTCAATAAGTTTGTCACGTATGACAAGAATTATAGTAGAATAGTTGTTGATGTTATTGATAGCATTAATGGTTGATAAACTGTCAGTGAAAATAACAGTTTTTTTGTTTTTTGCGGATTCGATAGCTTTAAGTAGTGCAAATGCTTCAGCTGTAAAGATTGATGAGGGGTTTTGCAGTAATCCTTTGGTGATGATAGTGCCGTTTTCATTGACAACTGTGAAAGATGTTCCGTCTATGGTCTTAGATACATCAGAAAATAAAAATTGCCATCCCTGTTTCTTATATTTCTCTGATGTTTCTTGAAATAGAGATTTATATATAGCTTTATTGGTGCTAGACTTAGGATAGTTGTTAGAAATAGGAACGATGGCTTCGCAATGAAAATACCAAGGTGGGTATTTGCATATCTGTTTTCTGGAAGTGATGATAGGTGTGTCAAGTTTAGGTGCATGATTAATGGCACTTTGAAGAGCTGAGGGATATTTTGGTATTTTTTTCCTTCTTAATATCTTAATATCATCGTCTTGGATTGGTGATGAGAATGGTGAGCTGATTTTTTGTAAAATTTGCCATGTGAGGAGATCGATTCAATCGAATAAGTTTGGAAGTCCAGTTTCAACTACAATGTTTTTAATCGGTGTTGTAGGGAAGGCCCCAATGCTGGTTCGAATTGCTGCATAATATGGTGTAGAGATAAGATTAAAAGCTGATTTGGAACATTTTCCATAAATCGGAAGCCCATAATCAATTTTAGAAAGAATAATGGATCGAATAATTGAGATAATAGTATTAATATTGCAGTTAAATTTGTTTGAACTTAAAAGCTTTACCAAGTTAACCCTGGTAGTAAGCATTTCTTAATATATAAACAATGTTCCTTAAATCTATAATAAGAATCAAATAATAATTCAAGAATTTTTGAGTATTTAACATTTTTTATAATAATATTATTATGGGCAACCAATTCAATAGATTTTTGACATTTATTCCTAGGACAAATATGTAAAATTTCACATTTGGCTGTTAAAATAATTGATCCTGAAAAATTACCCCAATTGGATAAATCTGAAATTAAATT
Organism: Eupeodes latifasciatus; assembly: GCA_920104205.1. NCBI lineage: Eukaryota > Metazoa > Arthropoda > Insecta > Diptera > Syrphidae > Eupeodes > Eupeodes latifasciatus. The sequence continues at coordinate 269,379,783 of OV049924.1, read as the reverse complement.
TGAAAAAATTGAAAATAATTCTGTGAGGTTTTTATGTTTTGAAAACAAAATGAGATCGTCAGCATATAGGATGTGTTTGATTTCAGGGTAGGTATTAACGATTTTGTTTATCTCATTAAATGCGACAATAAGTAAAACCACTGACAAGGGAGATCCTTGCGGAATACCGTTAGCTAAACAATGGATAGGTGAATGAACTGAATTGGTTCTTATACGAAATTTTCGAATTGTAAGGAATGACTTGACATAATTTATAATTTGAGGACCAAGTTTCCAGTCAATTAGCTGTTTAAGTATTATGTGAGGACCGATCTTGTCAAAAGCTTGGGTGAAATCAATAGATAAGATGGTTGTGTGATTTTTTTCAGAAAGACTTGACGAAATAAAAAAGTCGAGATGCAGAAGTGAGTCAATGGTACTTCTACCTTTTTTAAAAGCGAATTGATTTTTATCTATTAATTTGTCTTTTTCGATGAGCCAAAATATACGTTTTGAAATAATTTTATCTAATATTTTGGAAGGACACGGAAGTAGTGATATGGGTCGGAACCCAGCTACAGTGGAATGATCTTTGTTTGGTTTTGGTATCGGAACAATTGTTGCCACTTTCCATGCCTGAGGTATAATGCCTTTGTCTAGAATGGTGTTGTAAAAGGAAAGAAGTTTTAATTTAACAAAAATCGGTGAATTATTGAGCATTGAGTATGAGAATCTGTCGAAACCTGGTGTTTTACCTTTCGAGGCATGTAAACAAGCTTCGAGTTCTATCATAGAAATGGGAGTTTCGATCAATGAAGCAGAGGGAGATGGAGGGCCAGTATAGACAAAAGGGGTAAAATATTGAGTTTTAGAAGTATTGGGGATGAAAATTACACTTTGAGAATGTTCCCATGTTTTTGCAAAATGTGAGTTGATTTCAATTGGATTAGTCAGGTTCGCAGTATCGGTTTTGATAACCTTTATGGTGTGGGCGGAAAAGTTGCCTGAAAGACATTTTATATCAAACCACATTTTTGTTGGGGATGAGTTGAGATTGATGCTGGATATTATGAATTTTTTGAATGAATCAGCTTTTCCAATTTTTGCAGCTCTCCGAAATGTAGCGTTAGCCTTACGGTATGCTATGCGATTTTGTTGGGATGGAGATTTTTTGAAATTTTTAAATAGAGATTGTTTGTTTTGTCGTAAGTTGTGGAGATGATGATTCCACCATGGGACAGTTTTACTATGAGCACAGATAAGAAACTATACAGATGTCTCATCCTTATAGAAGAAAATGTCCCATATTTTTTTCACTACTCCTTGGCTATCAACCGACAAAAAGCTTTTTGTCGGTTGATCGTCAAGCACAAAAAGCTGTTTTTGATTTCACATATTGGCTTGCCAGTATGTCTGTTCAAAGCTATGTGTCTAACTATAAAAAATTTTAAAGTTGTTTTTTCTCTCAATTCAATGTCCATAATAAAAAGAAGAACAGAAACTGTTTTGCTTTCGATGATGTTTTGGTCCCGATGTTACCATATTTCAGTTGCTATTGTTCAAGCGATGTAGGTATTTTATGCTATTTATGCTATTTATTATTGAATATGAAAATAAAAACCATAGTTATTAATTTTTCCATGCTATATTTTACTATATCAAATAAAACAATATACATTGTTGAAAATACATTTAAGAAAGGAAGAGAAGATGAGTTAGGTGCAAGACATTTTAAAAATAATTTGTATGGATTCCTATGGTAACACTGATGCAAATGTACGTGCGCCGTTGGTGCGCGTATGAGGCTTAGTTTTGGTCGCATTCCTTATTTTGATTTTTTTTGATACATGTATTGAACGCATGTGTGTATGTACATGCATCCATAGATATATATGACAAAAGGGTAAGTTTCAATTTCGGTCTTTTTGTTGTTTGTTTCTTTGTTGTCCTATGCAAAACGTAAGTTGCGTATTTTGTGAATTTAAACAGGTGTAGGTAGGTACTCATGTAAATAATTTCGATACAAAAAAGAGGCTCGGATGTGACCCACACTGATAACTTACTATTGATGCCCACTTAAATTTTTCAAAATTTATTTTTTTTATTTGGAAAAATTGTATTAGTAAGTAAGTATGCAAAAATATACATTTAAGCTGTTTTCTGTGGAAATAGATGTATCGAAAAGTTAAATTAATATACCTATTTTGAAAGAAGTTTGGTTTCTCTAAAATAAACATTGTCTTAAAATGTTACAAAACATTAACAACAATATTTCTATGGGATGAAACAACTTTAAAGTCAATATCTTTCTTTATTCAATTTAATTTATAAATTCAATTGGGTTAATATTTTTTTTTGCTTATATTTTTAATTATCTGTAAAATAAAAAATTTGTTGTTAATAACAACAATTTGTACGAGATCAAAACAATTCCTTCTTTCTTTTTTCTTTCTCCTTTACCCGATATTTCAGTTTAAGAATCAATTTCACGTTTTTTTAGTACTTTTTTTTTAGGTTTAAATTAAAGAAAAAAACTATCGGTTGATTAACTTTTTATTTTAAACTATATTTTCAACATTTTTTGTTTTAAATTAAATAAGTTTGAAGTCAATATCTTTCTCTGTTTTCAAGATGCTTTAGTAGAAACTATTTTTACCAGTTTTAGTAGTTTTCTGTAGGTTTTTTTCTAAAAAAAATAGTAAATTGGGATGTTAAAATAGGTCTGTTAAGTTTTGTTTAGAAGTTTTTTCATGTTTAATATATCACTGCTCTTAGCCTATTGAAGCAAAGGTGGTTTTATAAAAAGTTTAAGAGACAATTTTTGGCCTTGACAAATAAAAATTAAATATCGTAAGTATTTATAATAATTTATTTTATTATTGATCTTTTATAAAATTACCTTTGTTTAAATAGTTTCCAGGGGTCACGAACGGGGACGTGGCAGAATATCCACCCCCACCCACCTACCACCCGCTGAATTGTATATTTATATATACATATATATATGTAAATTTATTATGTATTTATTTTTTTTATTGTTTTTGTTTGAGCTACGCGTTCATAACATTTACTAATTTTTTTATTTTAGTTCTAAGATTTTTATACCTTTTATCTTTTGTGAAAATTACCCATTTACAATTTTTCCAAAGTAAGACTTTTATTAAAAAATGTATGATGTCAATTTTATGTGCATAGCATTCATCGGAATCATCGAACCAGCTTGGATATTGTCTGTTTGTTGCGTTTATACGTTCTCTTACAATGATTTCTTTTAATCTCGGTATAAAAGATGTTTTTTTGAAGAAAGTTGTAAATATTTTTACGTGAAGACTACAGACTTGGAAAAAATTTTCAGAAGGCCATATAAGAACTGTATTTTCTTTTGAGGTTTCGTATTCTCTCAATCTAATTAATATTTCCGTTAAATCAAATTGAAGCTTATCTTTTGACATTTGTTGAATACAGTTTTTACAGATACTATTCATTTTTTTGATCGATTTAAAAAGGCAATAGCCTGCATAGTATCTGGTAGCAAGATCGTCGATTTCCGGCACCTTTATCAATATCGTGTCTTCAGGCGGTAAAGCATTTAATTTATTATCAATATTCATGTCGTTTTCTATATTCTCAAATGATTCACTCTCCGGTAGCTCATACGAAATCGATATTTGTTCCTCAGCATTGGTTTGTAAAATAGCATTCCAATCAACTTTAAGATATTCTGTATCGTCTTCTTCACAGTTTGAACATTTAGATTTGAATACAAATTTCATAGCTATAACTTTTGCTAGAAGGAAGCCAAATTCAGCAGCATTTGGATTACTTTTATTAACATTTCTTGCTCTTATCTTTCCAAATAAATTTTCTAAGGGATCTTGGTTAAATTTGTTAATATTTAAATAATATAAATCATTATGGTCTATATATATGTATTGCTTTTTGTATTTGCAAAATGCTCTCAATACTTTAGGCAAAACCTTTGTAACAAAACGCTTTGCTTCTTGAATTAATAGGCTGAATGTTGAGAATATATGTATGTTTTCATTTCTCTTATGAATATTAGATTTTGATCATTTTTTTTAATAGCTGGTTTTCTATTTAAAAGGTCGAAAAGCCGGTTTATTTTGTTTATAAAATTAGCTGTTGGTTTTGCAAAATGCGCTATATTTATGCGCTATATTTAACCAAGATCCCTTAGAAAATTTATTTGGAAAGATAAGAGCAAGAAATGTTAATAAAAGTAATCCGAATGCTGCTGAATTGGGATCCCTTCTAGCAAAAGTTATAGCTATGAAATTTGTATTCAAATCTAAATGTTCAAACTGTGAAGAAGACGATACAGAATATCTTAAGGAACAAATATCGATTTCGTATGAGCTACCGGAGAGTGAATCATTTGAAAATATAGTAAAGGTTCGTGTTTTATTAAACACAATTAAACAACAAAGTTTAAGTTCATGAAGTTATTTTATTAAATTTAAATTACTTTAATATTTATCGTAGTACCCGTAGCGTGATGGTTAGTGCGTTGGACTGTCATGCAAGGGGTCTTGGGTTCAATCCCTGCCTGTGCCACCTAACTTTTTTCACGGGTACTGCCTCTTGCGAGGAATTGACAAATCCTCCAAGAGTAATTCTTGTCATGAAAAGTGCTTTCTCAAATTAGCCGTTCGGATTCGGCATATAAACTGTAGGTCCCTTCCATCTCTGACAACATTACTCGCACACAGGAATGGTTGAGAGTTGTAAGTCACTAGGCCCTGGTTCTTCATGGACTATTGCGCCACCTAATTTATTTTTTTAATATTTATCGTACAAATAATACATTTTTACAAAACATAACTTGGACGTCTTAATGAAGAGTGAGTTGGACGAGAAGTGAGCTTGGACAACCACACCACTTAAAAACGAGATGTTCAAGATAGAACATCAACTATCATTGGTCAATCGATAAGCGTCGGTTCGTTTCTAGGCTGGTAAGAAGGCTTACATTAATTATTGGTTGTTCTTCAGGTACATAATCATAGAAGATGAACTGAAGAAAAACCAAATGATAATAAATACAGTGTCACACTAAAGTATTTGTCTTGCAAGTACAAAGTATGGTGAAAAGCTATTTTATAGTATGTTCGTCAGGCAAATCGTGGGAGAACATTTTCTGTATATCTAATATATTATCAAAACGGCGCACTACAGCGCTAATTGGATCTCAGGCTAGGTCTGCCCTGAGATCGCCATTTCTACCTACCATTTCTACCTATATCTAATATATAAAATTCTCTTGTTAGTGTTAGTTGTCATACTCCTCCGAAACGGCTTAACCAATTTCAATGAAATTTTGCATATACATTCGCTAGGTCTGAGAATAGGTTTTTATTTATTTTTTATATTCCTAAGTGCTATTGTTTAGTTGCATCAACATCGTACACTGTGCAACAATCTTACGATAGTATTCAGTGAGGCTATGTACAATGAAGCATTGATTGCTATTGAGGATCGTTGCGTTATCATTGCCAACTTACCACTCAGTCATTTCGGTATGCATTCACCAAATCGAAATGCATCTGATTTAATAGACACTGAATTGAATAGCGAACTACAATACAATACTGTAGAAATGGCAGCGATTGTTGCTCGCTATGTCCCACTAATGAATGAAGAACAAAAAAAAACATTTTTGACCACATCATGCTCGCAGCTTCGGCAGGACAAGGTCGATTCTTTTTATTGGAACTGGGAAAACATTCCTTATTTCGCTAATTCTTGCTAAAATACGATTAAATAATGGTATCGCATTGGCTGTTGCATCTTCTGAGATTGCGGCAACTTTAATGGTTGGAGGCAGAACAGCTCATTCAGTATTTTTAAACTGCCACAAAATATTCAAAATAACCCAGACGCGGTGTGCAATATAAAAAACAATCATCCATGGCCACAGTACTGAAACAGTGTAAAATTATCATCTGGGATGAATGCACTAGACTATTTGGCGGCACTCTGTTACTCCAAACACTTCCCGTTATTCCGCGTTCAATGAACGCTGCTGATGAGATTAACGCGTGCTTAAAATTATCGTCACTGTGTCGTAATGTTGAAAAAGTACAACTGAAAGTAAACATGAGTGTTCAAATGCTTCAAGATCCATCCGCTGAAACATTCTCAAAACAACTGTTAGATATAGGCGACGGTAGAGTTACTACAGATGAAACTGGATGCATAAAATGACCGGTCGATTTCTGCACGATTATTGATTCACAAGATGCTCTCATTGACCAGAAATTTCCCGATTTACACAGACAATATACAAATCATGAGTGGCTGGCAGAAAGAGCAATTTTAGCAGCAAAAAATGTGGATGTCAACGAATTAAATCTCAAGATACATTTGTTACCAGGAGACTTGGTGTCATACAAATCTATTGATACAGTTTGTGATACTACCGAAGCTGTAAATTATCCAACTGATTTTTTGAACTCATTGGATTTACCAGGCACGCCACCGCATAATTAACAACTGAAGGTTGGATCTCCGGTAATTTTGTTTCGTAATTTGAACCCACCACGGTTGTGCAACGGCATGCGATTAGTAATTATCGAAGGCATTATTCTAAATGGCAAATTCCGAGGTGAAAATACATTATTACCGCGAATCCCTATTAAACCCACAGATGTGCCAATTCAATTTAAACGCCTTCAATTTCCAATTTGATTGGCAATTGAAATGACTATCAATAAGTCTCAAGGCCAAACGATGTCTGTCTGCGGCTTAGATTTGAGCACTTCATGTTTTTCACACGGACAATTATACGTGGCGTGCTCTCGAGGGGGCAAACCATCCAGTTTGTTTGTATTGGTGAAAGATGGGGTCACAAAAAATATTGTACACTCTGTTGCATTAAGGGATTGATATTGGTTTTTTTGTAGTATAGTCATAATTAGCGATATGTACATAATTTTAATAAATTAAAAAAAATGGTTTGATGATTTGTTATTTTAATATTTTGTCACGATTTACATTGCTCTATACCTCTCCCACTTATATACCACATCCTTACACACTAACAATAAGTTATTTATTTCTATCAAAGTTTTCTCTAGAAATTATTTATATGACAAAACAAAGTTTGTCGGGTCAGCTAGTAACAATATAGAAAACGACATGATATTCTGCCACGTCCCCGTTCGTGACCCCTGGAAACTATTTAAACAAAGGTAATTTTATAAAAGATCAATAATAAAATAAATTATTATAAATACTTACGATATTTAATTTTTATTTGTCAAGGCCAAAAATTGTCTCTTAAACTTTTTATAAAACCACCTTTGCTTCAATAGGCTAAGAGCAGTGATATATAAAACATAAAAAAACTTCTAAACAAAACTTAACAGACCTATTTTAACATCCCAATTTACTATTTTTTTAGAAAAAAACCTACAGAAAACTACTAAAAACTGGTAAAAATAGTTTCTACTAAAGCATATTGAAAACAGAGAAAGATATTGACTTCAAACTTATTTAATTTAAAACAAAAAATGTTGAAAATATAGTTTAAAATAAAAAGTTAATCAACCGATAGTTTTTTTCCACTATTTTAAACCTAAAAAAAAGTACTAAAAAAACGTGAAATTAATTCTTAAACTGAAATATCGGGTAAAGGAGAAAGAAAAAAGAAAGAAGGAATTGTTTTGATCTCGTATAAATTGTTGTTATTAACAACAAATTTTTTATTTTACAGATAACTAAAAACCTTAAGCAAAAAAAAAATATTAACCCAATTGAATTTATAAATTAAATTGAATAAAGAAAGATATTGACTTTAAAGTTGTTTCATCCCATAGAAATATTGTTGTTAATGTTTTGTACCATTTTAAGACAATGTTTATTTTAGAGAAACCAAACTTCTTTCAAAATAGGTATATTAATTTAACTTTTCGATACATCTATTTCCACAGAAAACAGCTTAAATGTATATTTTTGCATACTTACTTACTAATACAATTGTTCCAAATAAAAAAAATAAATTTTGAAAAATTTAAGTGGGCATCAATAGTAAGTTATCAGTGTGGGTCACATCCGAGCCTCTTTTTTGTATCGAAATTATTTACATGAGTACCTACCTACACCTGTTTAAATTCACAAAATACGCAACTTACGTTTTGCATAGGACAACAAAGAAACAATCAACAAACAACAAAAAGACCGAAATTGAAACTTACCCTTTTGTCATATATATCTATGGATACATGTTCATACACACATGCGTTCAATACATGTATCAAAAAAAATCAAAATAAGGAAGGCAACCAAAACTAAGCCTCATACGCGCACCAGCGGCGCACGTACATTTGCATCAGTGTTACCATAGGAATCCATACAAATTATTTTTAAAATGTCTTGCACCTAACTCATCTCCTCTTCCTTTCTTAAATGTATTTTCAACAATGTATATTGTTTTATTTGATATAGTAAAATATAACATGGAAAAATTAATAACTATGGTTTTTATTTTCATATTCAATAATAAATAGCATAAAATACCTACATACATCGCTTGAACAATAGCAACTGAAATATGGTAACATCGGGACCAAAACATCATCGAAAGCAAAACAGTTTCTGTTCTTCTTTTTATTATGGACATTGAATTGAGAGAAAAAACAACCTTAGAATTTTTTATAGTTAGACACATAGCTTTGAACAGGCATACTGGCAAGCCAATATGTGAAATCAAAAACAGCTTTTTGTGCTTGACGATCAACCGACAAAAAGCTTTTTGTCGGTTGATAGCCAAGGAGTAGTGAAAAAAATATGGGACATTTTCTTCTATGGGGATGAGACATCTGTATAGTTTCTTATCTGTGCCATGAGGTTTGTGAGATGATTGAGGGATGCTACAGTTGGCTGCAAAGCGGATTGCTCTAGTGATATTACCAGCTTCTCTGTTAATTTCAGTATAGAATGGTCTGACTAAGACCTGTTTTAAAAGCGCTGTTTGGAATATTTCCCATTTAGCGTAGTGAGTAAGGTATTTTGGTTGGGATTTGGGAATATGGGGATTGTTGCCCGAAAGAAGAGTTGTTAAGATTGGGAAGGGGTCACTTCCATGTAGGTCATCGGCGACCTCCCAGGTAAAGTTAGGAGCGAGATGAGGAGAGGAAAGTGTTAAGTCAATATGGGAGAAGGTTCCGTGGGTAGATAGGTGTGTTGGACGGCCATCATTTAGGATAATTAGTTTGTTGTTTGATATGAAGTTTTCGACCAACTTGCCTCGATTTTTTATTGAGGGTGAACCCAAGCGGGGTTCCAAGAATTAAAGTCTCCTGTAAGGATGATAGGAGTAGAAATATTTGAAATGATAGATTCAAGGTCAAGAGTATCAAATGTTTGGCTAGGTGGAATGTAAAGAGAAACAACTGTCAATTTGAAGGCCAATTCTATTTCAACAGCATTTGCAGAAATAGATGAAGTAATGTCGATAAATTTGTGGGGGATGTTTTTGTTTACAAGTAAGCAAATACCCTGTTTGGAAGTTAAGTTGGATGGAAGGTTGTGACATGAAACTGAATAATTTGGAGATTGTGAAGGTTATTTCAATAACCTTCACAATCTTCAAATCCTCATGAAAGAAATAAACCCATGCATAATATCTCTTCAAAAAACGCATCTTAAATACAATCAGACTTTCTTTCCACCAAAAAATTATTCAGTTTCATGTCACAACCTTCCTTCCAACTTGACTTCCAAACAGGGTATTTGTTTACTTGCAAACAAAAACATCCCCCACAAATTTATCGACATTACTTCATCTATTTCTGCAAATGCTGTTGAAATAGAATTGTTCTTCAAATTGACAGTTGTTTCTCTTTACATTCCACCTAGCCAAACATTTGATCCTCTTGACCTTGAATCCATCATTTCAAATATTTCTACTCCTATCATCCTTACAGGAGACTTTAATTCTTGGAACCCCGCTTGGGGTTCCCCTCAATAAAAAATCGAGGCAAGTTGGTCGAAAACTTCATATCAAACAACAAACTAATTATCCTAAATGATGGCCGTCCAACACACCTATCTACCCACGGAACCTTCTCCCATATTGACTTAACACTTTCCTCTCCTCATCTCGCTCCTAACTTTACCTGGGAGGTCGCCGATGACCTACATGGAAGTGACCCCTTCCCAATCTTAACAACTCTTCTTTCGGGCAACAATCCCCATATTCCCAAATCCCAACCAAAATACCTTACTCACTACGCTAAATGGGAAATATTCCAAACAGCGCTTTTAAAACAGGTCTTAGTCAGACCATTCTATACTGAAATTAACAGAGAAGCTGGTAATATCACTAGAGCAATCCGCTTTGCAGCCAACTGTAGCAAAAAATTCTAAGGTTGTTTTTTCTCTCAATTCAATGTCCATAATAAAAAGAAGAACAGAAACTGTTTTGCTTTCGATGGTGTTTTGGTCCCGATGTTACCATATTTCAGTTGCTATTGTTCAAGCGATGTAGGTATTTTATGCTATTTATTATTGAATATGAAAATAAAAACCATAGTTATTAATTTTTCCATGTTATATTTTACTATATCAAATAAAACAATATACATTGTTGAAAATACATTTAAGAAAGGAAGAGGAGATGAGTTAGGTGCAAGACATTTTAAAAATAATTTGTATGGATTCCTATGGTAACACTGATGCAAATGTACGTGCTCCGCTGGTGCGCGTATGAGGCTTAGTTTTGGTTGCCTTCCTTATTTTGATTTTTTGATACATGTATTGAACGCATGTGTGTATGAACATGTATCCATAGATATATATGATAAAAGGGTAAGTTTCAATGTCGGTCTTTTTGTTGTTTGTTGATTGTTTCTTTGTTGTCCTATGCAAAACGTAAGTTGCGTATTTTGTGAATTTAAACAGGTGTAGGTAGGTACTCATGTAAATAATTTCGATGCAAAAAAGAGGCTCGGATGTGACCCACACTGATAACTTCCTATTGATGCCCACTTAAATTTTTCAAAATTTATTTTTTTTATTTGGAAAAATTGTATTAGTAAGTAAGTATGCAAAAATATACATTTAAGCTGTTTTCTGTGGAAATAGATGTATCGAAAAGTTAAATTAATATACCTATTTTGAAAGAAGTCTGGTTTCTCTAAAATAAACATTGTCTTAAAATGTTACAAAACATTAACAACAATATTTCTATGGGATGAAACAACTTTAAAGTCAATATCTTTCTTTATTCAATTTAATTTATAAATTCAATTGGGTTAATATTTTTTTTTTTGCTTAAGGTTTTTAGTTATCTGTAAAATAAAAAATTTGTTGTTAATAACAACAATTTATACGAGATCAAAACAATTCCTTCTTTCTTTTTTCTTTCTCCTTTACCCGATATTTCAGTTTAAGAATTAATTTCACGTGTTTTTAGTACTTTTTTTTAGGTTTAAAATAAAGGAAAAAAATTTCGGTTGATTAACTTTTTATTTTAAACTATATTTTCAACATTTTTTGTTTTAAATTAAATAAGTTTGAAGTCAATATCTTTCTCTGTTTTCAAGATGCTTTAGTAGAAACTATTTTTACCAGTTTTAGTAGTTTTCTGTAGGTTTTTTTCTAAAAAAAATTGTAAATTGGGATGTTAAAATAGGTCTGTTAAGTTTTGTTTAGAAGTTTTTTTATGTTTAATATATCACTGCTCTTAGCCTATTGAAGCAAAGGTGGTTTTATAAAAAGTTTAAGAGACAATTTTTGGCCTTGACAAATAAAAATTAAATATCGTAAGTATTTATAATAATTTATTTTATTATTGATCTTTTATAAAATTACCTTTGTTTAAATAGTTTCCAGGGGTCACGAACGGGGACGTGGCAGAATATTATGTCGTTTTCTATATTGTTACTAGCTGACCCGACAAACTTTGTTTTGTCATATAAATAATTTCTAGAGAAAACTTTGATAGAAATAAATAACTTATTGTTAGTGTGTAAGGATGTGGTATATAAGTGGGAGAGGTATAGAGCAATGTAAATCGTGACAAAATATTAAAATAACAAATCATCAAACCATTTTTTTTAATTTATTAAAATTATGTACATATCGCTAATTATTACTATACTACAAAAAAACCAATATCAATCCCTTAATGCAACAGAGTGTACAATATTTTTTGTGACCCCATCTTTCACCAATACAAACAAACTGGATGGTTTGCCCCCTCGAGAGCACGCCACGTATAATTGTCCGTGTGAAAAACATGAAGTGCTCAAATCTAAGCCGCAGACAGACATCGTTTGGCCTTGAGACTTATTGATAGTCATTTCAATTGCCAATCAAATTGGAAATTGAAGGCGTTTAAATTGAATTGGCACATCTGTGGGTTTAATAGGGATTCGCGGTAATAATGTATTTTCACCTCGGAATTTGCCATTTAGAATAATGCCTTCGATAATTACTAATCGCATGCCGTTGCACAACCGTGGTGGGTTCAAAATACGAAACAAAATTACCGGAGATCCAACCTTCAGTTGTTAATTATGCGGTGGCATGCCTGGTAAATCCAATGAGTTCAAAAAATCAGTTGGATAATTTACAGCTTCGGTAGCATCACATCTTTACCGTCGCCTATATCTAACAGTTGTTTTGAGAATGTTTCAGCGGATGGATCTTGAAGCATTTGAACACTCATGTTTACTTTCAGTTGTACTTTTTCAACATTACGACACAGTGACGATAATTTTAAGCACGCGTTGATCTCATCAGCAGCGTTCGTTGAACGCGGAATAACGGGAAGTGTTTGGAGTAACAGAGTGCCGCCAAATAGTCCGTTGTTGTTTTTTATATCTTTCAATGTCCTGTTCAACGCCTCAAGTGAATGTTTGTGTGCCATAGTGCATTCCCAGATGATAATTTTACACTGTTTCAGTACTGTGGCCATGGATGATTGTTTTTTTATATTGCACACCGCGTCTGGGTTATTGTGAATATTTTGTGGCAGTTTAAAAATACTGAATGAGCTGTTCTGCCTCCAACCATTAAAGTTGCCGCAATCTCAGAAGATGCAACAGCCAATGCGATACCATTATTTAATCGTATTTTAGCAAGAATTAGCGAAATAAGGAATGTTTTCCCAGTTCCAATAAAAAGAATCGACCTTGTCCTGCCGAAGCTGCGAGCATGATGTGGTCAAAAATGGTTTTTTTGTTCTTCATTCATTAGTGGGACATTGCGAGCAACAATCGCTGCCATTTCTACAGTATTGTATTGTAGTTCGCTATTCAATTCAGTGTCTATTAAATCAGATGCATTTCGATTTGGTGAATGCATACCGAAATGACTGAGTGGTAAGTTGGCAATGATAACGCAACGATCCTCAATAGCAATCAATGCTTCATTGTACATAGCCTCACTGAATACTATCGTAAGATTGTTGCACAGTGTACGATGTTGATGCAACTAAACAATAGCACTTAGGAATATAAAAAATAAATAAAAACCTATTCTCAGACCTAGCGAATGTATATGCAAAATTTCATTGAAATTGGTTAAGCCGTTTCGGAGGAGTATGACAACTAACACTAACAAGAGAATTTTATATATTAGATATAGGTAGAAATGGTAGGTAGAAATGGCGATCTCAGGGCAGACCTAGCCTGAGATCTAATTAGCGCTGTAGTGCGCCGTTTTGATAATATATTAGATATACAGAAAATGTTCTCCCACGATTTGCCTGACGAACATACTATAAAATAGCTTTTCACCATACTTTGTACTTGCAAGACAAATACTTTAGTGTGACACTGTATTTATTATCATTTGGTTTTTCTTCAGTTCATCTTCTATGATTATGTACCTGAAGAACAACCAATAATTAATGTAAGCCTTCTTACCAGCCTAGAAACGAACCGACGCTTATCGATTGACCAATGATAGTTGATGTTCTATCTTGAACATCTCGTTTTTAAGTGGTGTGGTTGTCCAAGCTCACTTCTCGTCCAACTCACTCTTCATTAAGACGTCCAAGTTATGTTTTGTAAAAATGTATTATTTGTACGATAAATATTAAAAAAATAAATTAGGTGGCGCAATAGTCCATGAAGAACCAGGGCCTAGTGACTTACAACTCTCAACCATTCCTGTGTGCGAGTAATGTTGTCAGAGTTTATATGCCGAATCCGAACGGCTAATTTGAGAAAGCACTTTTCATGACAAGAATTACTCTTGGAGGATTTGTCAATTCCTCGCAAGAGGCAGTACCCGTGAAAAAAGTTAGGTGGCACAGGCAGGGATTGAACCCAAGACCCCTTGCATGACAGTCCAACGCACTCTTCCTTTTCTTCCAAATTCATTTTTATTAATTCATTCTTAAGACTATCTTAAAGCTAGACAAAAATTCATAAAACTAGCCTAATTAACCATAACTTACAACTAACTTACTGGTCCCATACGGACACTCTAAGTTAAACAATAATACTTAATGCTAATGCCTTTCGGCCCTAAGATCTATTTAACTTCAATTCATTTTATTTATTTTTGTCTTCATTAGAAAATTTAGAAAAAACTAATGTCAATATCCTTTTTTATTTTTACTTAAAAACTACTTAAAATAAGGTCCTTAATATAAAACTTAAAGCTAACTAAAACTACCTATTCTACCTATAAACTACTTAAAACTAGAACAACCACAGCAGCAAATCTAACTATCTAACGTTTTTTGTTTTTCATATTTTGTCTTTTTTTTTATTTTTTTTTTTTTTGATTATTCCATGTTTTTTTTGAATTTTTTTTTGTATTTTTTTGTATTTTTCCTGTTTTGTATTTTTTGTATTTTTTTTTGTATGTTTTTTTTTTGTGCCACCATGCCTATTCTACTTAAAACTAAACCCTAAAACTATAAAACAAGTATGTAAGCCGGCCAAGGCTTAAAACCCCATCCCGACTACTCACTATCCAGTGCCGATTGAAGCCACCAAAACTGGCTCTCCTGCTTCACCCTATCAGTTCGGTCCCTTTCGGACACAGCCCTACTGAACCGAAGGAGCTCTGCTCCGCCTTGTGCCATGACGTCCCGATTGTACAGGAGTCGCCTATCCACGGTTCGTCGTCTGACGTGGTAGATTAACGGAACTGCCAATCTATCCTGTATCAGACCGCATCTATCTAAAAAGAGGAATGCCTCTGGTGGAATGAAGCCGCTCAAGCGTGCACTTTCAAAATACTCGTCGTTCGGATAGAACGCCCCGAAAATTAAATTGTTGGTCGAAGACATAGCTCTTGCAATGTGACCTCGAACGAGTTTTATCACGAAATTGTCAATTCTGTTGATTCGAGCCCCGTTGTATAGGACCTCGTTGGAATAATAGTGCACGTAAGAAGATTCGGCTGTTCGATATAAGCCGGTACAGCGTCGTAAACACTGCCGCTCGAACACCCGAAACTTCTCCATCTGGGAAGGGGCAACGTTGAACCACACGGGACAACCATAAACGATCATCGGCCGTATGAGGGCCATGTAGCAAATTACCTTCACTCTGGGGTCAAGCCGACTGCTAAAAAACAGCCGTTTCGTCAGAGCGAAGGCTCCTCTGGCCCTGGTCAGAGCAGCATTTATATGTCTGTCGAAATATAAATACTGATCTAACCAGATACCGAGGTACTTCACTACACTTTTGCTCGCTAATGGCTGCCCGTGAAGATCAACGATAACCATCTTGCGCCAATTCTTGCACGTATCCCTCGTGGCCCTAGCCAACGGAGTCCGGAACAGAATTGTCTCCGACTTCTGGACATTTATTTTCAGTTTCCAGTCGTCGCAATATCGCTGAATCTTGTCGAAATCACGCTGCAAGAGAATTCTAATAACCTCAACCTTTCGGGCCGTTCTGTACGCAATAAGATCGTCGGCGTACGCAATTGCCTTTGTAAGACTACCTATCAGATCGCTGGTGTAAATGCTGAAGAGAATCGGCGAATTCACCGCTCCCTGTTGAAGACCATTTTTAATTAAGAATGTTGTGGTAGAAGTTACATTGCCACTTTTGACAACAAACTTTCTACCGTTAAGCATATCATAAAGTATATACAACAATGGCTTGCTTATGCCAAGCCTGCTCAGTTTTAGGTAAAGACCCTCTAACCATACGGTGTCAAAGGCCTTTTCCAAATCAACCAGAACAGCACCTGTGCATTGTTGTTTTGTTTTATTCCATTGGATATCAGAAACGAGCTTAGACGCAGCATGAATTGTGTCATGACCCGCCTTGAACCCGAACTGTTTATCCGGAATTATTTTGTTGTCCGCAGCCCACTTAGTCAGAGCCCTATTAATGATTTTTTCGAAAACTTTGCTGATGCTCGGAAGAAGACTTATCGACCGAAGATTTGACGGGTTGGAGTTGTCCTTTCCCTTTTTCGGGAGAGGATGAACCACAGCGGTCTTCCAATGCACTGGATAATATGCATTATTCAGTGCATTATTGAAGAGTGTGGTGTAAATGTCAATTGCCTCCATCGGTAAATGTCTTAGTACAACGTTGGATATACCATCGACACCTGCTGACTTTTTATTTTTTATTGAGTTGAAGATGAGCTGAAGCTCAACCTTCGTCACTAACAGGGGACTTGGACCCGTTTGCTCGGCGATTATGGCATTTGCCAAGGAATCGTCATTGAACCGCATGAAACCGCGGTTCTCAGATCGCCATTGTGTCATATCATTTCGAAGGTAAAAATGATTAAGTAGGGCTCTGTTTTCCAGGTCGTGGTTGGGGCGAGTGCTAGCATTCACCTTGTACACTTGCTGGAAAGCAGCTCCCACCGCCTCCACTTTTTCCTTCGGATCTTCAATTATATAAAAGTCATCGTCAAAGATGGCTTCTTCTGGATCTATTTGCGCTGTCATGAGTACGTCTCTGTTCTCTTCAGTTCTTTGGAGTTTCAGACACGGAAGGTCATTGTCGTTCTTTTTCCTGAATATTTTGTTGATTTTAGGGAACATACTAGGGTCACTGGAATTAACTGACCGGATCTTGCGGTCCCAGTACTTGTTAATTGATAACCTGTAGTTCTCCTTAATCAACAGATTGACATTTTTTATTGACGACTTCAGTGTCCTAACCTCCAAGTCGTGTGGGTCTGTAAGTCGTCTGTACAAGTTTTTGAGTCTTGTCAGTAAGCCACTCTTATGCTTACGTAGTGCGTCAATAGTCGAGTTTCTGTAAGCGTCCATTTGGTCCCGTTCTTTGTACTTTGGTATTGTCCGTTCCATTGTTTGTTTTATTGTTTCATTCATCTGTTGTAAATGTTGGTCAATTTCTGTATTTGTCAGGTTTCTGTTGTTTGGTGGGGCTATGTCACTCGAACGAAGTTCTCTCGCTAGGGCGTTGGTGAAACGAGGCCAGCGCATCTTACTGTAATTGTAAGAATGCGTTGCAACGTATTCCTCCAACTCCACGCGTTCGTTCGGAATCTGCATTACAGCAGCCAGTCCGCAGTGATCACTGTCGTACTCGATTGTCTGTAAGCAGTTTCGAGGGTGATTACCCACTTTGTCTGTAACTGTCAGTCTAGTGTCGTACAGCAAAAGATCCAGAAAGGAGTCGCTTCTTGGATACGATGGCTTTTCAGTAGCCAGCAGGTCGACGCCATATTCAACGCTGTAAAGATTCATCAAATTAAAAAGATGGTTACCTCTGGGATTACTATATTGATTTCCCCAATCTTCATGTTTTGCATTCAAATCACCGGCCAAGATGAAATAGTTTTCTTCCAAGCTCAGTTTAAGTTCCCTAAAAAGAATATCGAGTTCTGAAGCAAAGTAAGTAACCTGCGGAGCTCCAGCCGCATAAGCCGCAATCATATACATCCGCTTCCCTTGAGTGAGAGAGATGCATACAACGCAAACTTCTAGCGTCTTGAGCTTTCGCAATTCATTGTTGTATATGACTTTATAATTAATGCCTTTTCGTATAAAGAGAGCGACACCGCCCCCTTGAGTGGAGTCGGGCCGGTCTCTTCTTACGATATTGTAATTTTTATGAGTCAATTTGTGTTTGTGGTTTAGCTTAGTTTCGCTAGCCATAAACACATCGGGACTGTAGTCTTTCAACAATTGGAACATATTGGCTCTTCGTTCAATCCTAATCAGTGAATTTACATTCACAGCTAGGACTTTTAGGCGCGTCTCCGGCAGCGCGCCCATTATGGTCTAAATTGCGCCAGGCCAGGCAACAAAGAGTAGAGATGATCTACCCTTTTGCCTTGCTCCTTTATCTGACTTTGCAGCCCTGTAAGTTGACCTTGAATGCTCAACAACAAGGCTACAATGTCAGGCTGCACCTCTGGTGCCTTAGGCACGGGGGCCTTTGGGGCAACCGTTGGTGGAGCCTGTCTCGTGTTCCCATTCCCTGACACCATTTGGGCGTAGGAAAATTTGGGATCCACGAATTTTTGTATAGGAGCCTGTCGAACTGTTCGACTTCCTTCGGCTTTTTGACTGGCCTGTTTTTGTTTTATTTGTTGGACCTTAGGGCAACCCCTATAGCTAGCCGGGTGCCCTTGGTTTCCACAAAGGACACACTTGAGCTGGGTCAAATCCTCAACCCGCTCATTCCCCAGCTTGCAATCTCCCTTGATGTGGGTTTCGGAGCACCTGACGCAGCGCAACTGCATATTGCAGTTGGCTCCGGCATGGCCGAACCTCTGGCACTTCGTACATTGTAAAATGTCGTCGTGCCTTTTTAATGTCTCCCAGTGTATGGCTTGATAGTCGAGGCATTTGATTTCCCTCAGACTCTCAAACCTACTTTGGGGCGATAATGTTACGAGGAACATTGGCAGCCTGTAACCCCCTCGCCTGGACTTCACCGTAGTGAAAGGCTTGACCCCGATGAAATCGAGATCGTCGATGGCTTTTTGGCGGAGCTCAGCTAAGAGCGCCTCTGGTTCCGTGCAGGAACTTATGCCCTTCAGTAGGACCGTCTTTAATTTTTCACTTTTAGGCGTGAAGCTGAAGAACTCAGCTGTGGCCTCCTTAAGCACTTCTTTAACTATTTTGTATTCGGCCAGTGAGAAGCACTGTACCGAATACCGCTTTTCTTTTTCATTTAATATATTTATAAGAAAATTGTTTTTGGTGGCCGACTTACATACCTGTTTTAAGTCCTGCAGGTCAACCCGGTAGGTCCTAATTGGTGGCACCTTCTCCTTCTTGGGCTGTGGTTGTTTCTGGTGTTGCTGCTGTTTCTGCTGTTGCTGTTTCTGCTTCTGCTGTTTCTGCTGCTGCTGTTGCTGCTGCTGCTGGCTTTGTCGTGGCTGTTGTTGTTGCTTCTGCATTGTTTTCGCTGAAGTCGATGGGCCCTCAGAGCTTGGGCCTGTCACTGCTGATGGAGCCTTTCTATTTTGTTCCGCTCCTGTGTTTTTGGTTGCGGGCTTGGTTTGTGGTTGTTTTTGCTGCTGTGGTTGTTGTTGCTGTTGTTTTTGCTGCTGTTGTTTTTGTTGCAGTTGCCGTTGCGCTGCCTCTTGTTTTCGGCGCGCTTCTTGCTTCAACTTTAGCTGACTGAGGAGGGGCTCTATCTCCTCCTTGAGCTTTCTGAGGTTTTCCTCGAAATGGCTAATTGTTGCTTGTTTGGCTTGCAGGGCCTTTACAAGATTTGTCTCATCTTGGAGGTCCGCCTCTACCTCCAAAGCCTTCCTTGTAGGCGAGACTGGCTCTGGCTCCGATAGGATTAGATCCATATTCGGAGGCCTGAAGAGCCCCTCTCCACCTTCCGACACATATTCTGTTTTCTCAGACTCGGCGTAGTCTGAGAATTCACTCTCGGTGGTAATTCCTCCCTTACCACCCTCCATTTGTTTCCGCATATCCCGCCGCTTTGCGGAGTTGGCCCTCTCCACTTTGTTTGGGCTTTGCTTCTTCAGCTTCCTCTTTTTGTTCGTTGTTGCTGGTATCCACTGGTCAGATCCCTGACCAGATGTTGTTGCTGTTACTTCGGGTACCGCTGCTGGCACCACCGTAACATCACCTGATGTGTTGGCAGAGGTATCTTTCGATACCCCTGCTTTTCTCTCCTTCTCCATCTGCTTTTTTTCCCAATCAATAAAATCTACGATTTCACGATTGTGGAAAAAAGCAATTATATTCCTCGTAGACTCTGCCTGGGACTCGAACCCACGACCCTTCGATTTGTCTTCGGACGCCACCTCCACTGGGCCACCGATTACTTGTAAGTTATTGTAGCAAACTGCCGACTTAAAGGCAAAACCCTACAAATGCACTTTACTTTCCTTTTTAAATTTAAAATTAACTGGCAATCACTAATTAACACTTCTTCACTCGCTGGAAGTCAAAGAACGACTGACAGTCCAACGCACTAACCATCACGCTACGGGTACTACGATAAATATTAAAGTAATTTAAATTTAATAAAATAACTTCATGAACTTAAACTTTGTTGTTTAATTGTGTTTAATAAAACACGAACCTTTACTATATTTTCAAATGATTCACTCTCCGGTAGCTCATACGAAATCGATATTTGTTCCTTAGCATTGGTTTGTAAAATAGCATTCCAATCAACTTTAAGATATTCTGTATCGTCTTTTTCACAGTTTGAACATTTAGATTTGAATACAAATTTCATAGCTATAACTTTTGCTAGAAGGGATCCAAATTCAGCAGCATTCGGATTACTTTTATTAACATTTCTTGCTCTTATCTTTCCAAATAAATTTTCTAAGGGATCTTGGTTAAATATAGCGCATAAATATAGCGCATTTTGCAAAACCAACAGCTAATTTTATAAACAAAATAAACCGGCTTTTCGACCTTTTAAATAGAAAACCAGCTATTAAAAAAAATGATCAAAATCTAATATTCATAAGAGAAATGAAAACATATATTCTCAACATTCAGCCTATTAATTCAAGAAGCAAAGCGTTTTGTTTCAAAGGTTTTGCCTTAAGTATTGAGAGCATTTTGCAAATACAAAAAGCATTATATATAGACCATAATGATTTATATTATTTAAATATTAACAAATTTAACCAAGATCCCTTAGAAAATTTATTTGGAAAGATAAGAGCAAGAAATGTTAATAAAAGTAATCCAAATGCTGCTGAATTTGGCTCCCTTCTAGCAAAAGTTATAGCTATGAAATTTGTATTCAAATCTAAATGTTCAAACTGTGAAGAAGACGATACAGAATATCTTAAAGTTGATTGGAATGCTATTTTACAAACCAATGCTAAGGAACAAATATCGATTTCGTATGAGCTACCGGAGAGTGAATCATTTGAAAATATAGTAAAGGTTCGTGTTTTATTAAACACAATTAAACAACAAAGTTTAAGTTCATGAAGTTATTTTATTAAATTTAAATTACTTTAATATTTATCGTAGTACCCGTAGCGTGATGGTTAGTGCGTTGGACTGCCAGTCGTTCTTTGACTTCCAAACGGAGAAGTAGTATAGTTAAATTATAAATTATAATTTCAAAGTTAAATTAATACAAGTGTTAATTTAAAATTAAAGTTGGCAAGTTGCCAGTGTATTTAACAACTTATCGGTAGCCTAGTGGAGGTGGCGTCCGAACACAGCTCCAAGGGTCGTGGGTTCGAATCCCGTGCGGAGTGCACCAAAAATCTTGAAGCTTTTTTTCACAATCGTGAAATCGTAGATTTTATAGATTGGGAAAAAAAGCAAATGGAGAAGGAGAGGAAAGCAGGGGTATCGAAAGATACCTCTGCCAATACATCAGGTGATGTTACTGTGGTGCCAGCAGCGGTACAAAACATCACCAAAACAACATCGGACCATACAACGGACCAGGAAGCAAAAACAAAGAGGAAGAGGCAATCTCCCAATTTGGTGAAGCGAACCAATCCAGCCAAGCGGAACGCAAATAAGAAAAAAATGGAAGAAAAAACAAAAGGTGTGACGTCAGAACACGAAACATCAGAGAGTGACGAATCTGGGAGCCCAGATTACGTCTCAGAGGGTGGAGAAGGGCAGTTTAGGTCTCCGAAATATAGGAACAAGATCCTATCGGAGCCAGAACCGCCAGCAAGTAAATCGTTGGAGGTGGAGGTGGACCAAATCCTCCAAGAAGAAAATCAACTGATGGAGGCCCTGCAAACTAAACAGGCCGAAATCAGTAAATATGAAGAAGACTTGAAAAAGCTAAAGGAGCAAATAGAGCCACTCCTCAGCCAACTAAAGATAAAGCAGGAAGCGCGCCGACAGCAAGAGGTAGCGCAACGGCAACTGCAACAAAAACAACAGCAGCACAAACAACAGCAGCAAAAACAACAACAACAACAACCACAGCAGCAAAAACAACCACAACCCAAGCCCGCTACCAAAAACACAGGAGCGGAGCAAAAGAAAAAACCGCCATCAGCAGTGACAGGCCCAAATGTTGAGGGCCCATCGACCTCAACTAAATCAATGCAGCAGCAACAACAGCAGCAGCAACAACAGCAGCAGAAACAGCAGCAGCAGAAACAGCAGCAGCAAAAACAGCAGCAGCAGCAACACCAGAAACAACCACAGCCCATGAAGGAGAAGGTGCCACCAATAAGGACACACAGAGTTGACCTGGACGACATAAAACAGGTATGTAAGTCGGCCACTAAGGGCAAATTTGTCATAAAAATTTTAAACGAAAAAGAAAAGAATTATTCGGTCCAGTGTTTCTCACTGGCCGATTACAAGTTAGTAAAAGGGTTACTAAAAGAGGCCACAGCTGAGTTCTTCAGCTACACGCCTAAGAGCGAAAAGTTTAAGACGGTCCTTCTGAAGGGCATAAGTTCCTGCACGGAACCGGAGGCGCTCTTAGCTGAGCTCCGTGAAAATGCCAATGATGATCTCGATTTTATCGGGGTCAAGCCTTTCACTACGGTGAAGTCCAGGCGAGGGGGTTATAGGCTGCCAATGTTCCTCGTAACATTATCGCCCCAAAGTAGTCTTGAGAGTCTGAGGGAAATCAAATGCCTCGACTATCAAGCCATACACTGGGAGACATTAAAAAGGCACGACGACATTTTACAATGTACGAAGTGCCAGAGGTTCGGCCATGCCGGAGCCAACTGCAATATGCAGTTGCGCTGCGTCAGGTGCTCCGAAACCCACAACGAGGGAGAATGCAAGCTGGGGAATGAGCGGGTTGAGGATTTGACCCAGCTCAAGTGTGTCCTTTGTGGAAACCAAGGGCACCCGGCTAACTATAGGGGTTGCCCTAAGGTCCAGCAAATGAAACAAAAACAGGCCAGTCAAAAAGCCGAAGGAAGTCGAACAGTTCGACAGGCTCCAACACAAAAATTCGTGGATCCCAAATTCTCTTACGCCCAAATGGTGTCAGGGAATGGGAATACGAGACAGGCTCCACCAACGGTTGCCCCAAAGGCCCCTGTGCCTAAGGCACCAGAGGTGCAGCCTGACATTGTAGCCTTGTTGTTGAGCATTCAAGGTCAACTTACAGGGCTGCAAAGTCAGATAAAGGAGCAAGGCAAAAGGGTAGATCATCTCTACTCTTTGTTGCCTGGCCTGGAGCAATTTAGACCATAATGGGCGCGCTGCCGGAGACGCGCCTAAAAGTCCTAGCTGTGAATGTAAATTCACTGATTAGGATTGAACGAAGAGCCAATATGTTCCAATTGTTGAAAGACTACAGTCCCGATGTGTTTATGGCTAGCGAAACTAAGCTAAACCACAAACACAAATTGACTCATAAAAATTACAATATCGTAAGAAGAGACCGGCCCGACTCCACTCAAGGGGGCGGTGTCGCTCTCTTTATACGAAAAGGCATTAATTATAAAGTCATATACAACAATGAATTGCGAAAGCTCAAGACGCTAGAAGTTTGCGTTGTATGCATCTCTCTCACTCAAGGGAAGCGGATGTATATGATTGCGGCTTATGCGGCTGGAGCTCCGCAGGTTACTTACTTTGCTTCAGAACTCGAGATTCTTTTTAGGGAACTTAAACTGAGCTTGGAAGAAAACTATTTCATCTTGGCCGGTGATTTGAACGCAAAACATGAAGATTGGGGAAATCAACATAGTAATCCCAGAGGTAACCATCTTTTTAATTTGATGAATCTTTACAGCGTTGAATATGGCGTCGACCTGCTGGCTACTGAAAAGCCATCGTATCCAAGAAGCGACTCCTTTCTGGATCTTTTGCTGTACGACACAAGACTGACAGTTACAGACAAAGTGGGTAATCACCCTCGAAACTGCTTACAGACAATCGAGTACGACAGTGATCACTGCGGACTGGCTGCTGTAATGCAGATTCCGAACGAACGCGTGGAGTTGGAGGAATACGTTGCAACGCATTCTTACAATTACAGTAAGATGCGCTGGCCTCGTTTCACCAACGCCCTAGCGAGAGAACTTCGTTCGAGTGACATAGCCCCACCAAACAACAGAAACCTGACAAATACAGAAATTGACCAACATTTACAACAGATGGACGAAACAATAAAACGAACGATGGAACGGACAATACCAAAGTATAAAGAACGGGACCAAATGGACGCTTACAGAAACGCGACTATTGACGCATTACGTAAGCACAAGAGTGGCTTACTGACAAGACTCAAAAACTTGTACAGACGACTTACAGACCCACACGACTTGGAGGTTAGGACACTGAAGTCGTCAATAAAAAATGTCAATCTGTTGATTAAGGAGAACTACAGGTTATCAATTAACAAGTACTGGGACCGCAAGATCCGGTCAGTTAATTCCAGTGACCCTAGTATGTTCCCTAAAATCAACAAGATATTCAGGAAAAAGAACGACAATGACCTTCCGTGTCTGAAACTCCAAAGAACTGAAGAGAACAGAGACGTACTCATGACAGCGCAAATAGATCCAGAAGAAGCCATCTTTGACGATGACTTTCATATAATTGAAGATCCGAAGGAAAAAGTGGAGGCGGTGGGAGCTGCTTTCCAGCAAGTGTACAAGGTGAATGTTAGCATTCGCCCCAACCACGACCTGGAAAACAGAGCCCTACTTAATCACTTTTATCTTCGAAATGATATAACACATTGGCGATCTGAGAACCGCGGTTTTATGCGGTTCGATGACGATTCCTTGGCAAATGCCATAATCGCCGAGCAAACGGGACCAAGTCCCCTGTTAGTGACGAAGGTTGAGCTTCAGCTCATCTTTAACTCAATAAAAAATAAAAAGTCAGCAGGTGTCGATGGTATATCCAACGTTGTACTAAGACATTTACCGATGGAGGCAATTGACATTTACACCACACTCTTCAATAATGCACTGAATAATGCATATTATCCAGTGCATTGGAAGACCGCTGTGGTTCATCCTCTCCCGAAAAAGGGAAAGGACAACTCCAACCCGTCAAATCTTCGGTCGATAAGTCTTCTTCCGAGCATCAGCAAAGTTTTCGAAAAAATCATTAATAGGGCTCTGACTAAGTGGGCTGCGGACAACAAAATAATTCCGGATAAACAGTTCGGGTTCAAGGCGGGTCATGACACAATTCATGCTGCGTCTAAACTCGTTTCTGATATCCAATGGAATAAAACAAAACAACAATGCACAGGTGCTGTTCTGGTTGATTTGGAAAAGGCCTTTGACACCGTATGGTTAGAGGGTCTTTACCTAAAACTGAGCAGGCTTGGCATAAGCAAGCCATTGTTGTATATACTTTATGATATGCTTAACGGTAGAAAGTTTGTTGTCAAAAGTGGCAATGTAACTTCTACCACAACATTCTTAATTAAAAATGGTCTTCAACAGGGAGCGGTGAACTCGCCGATTCTCTTCAACATTTACACCAGCGATCTGATAGGTAGTCTTACAAAGGCAATTGCGTACGCCGACGATCTTATTGCGTACAGAACGGCCCGAAAGGTTGAGGTTATTAGAATTCTCTTGCAGCGTGATTTCGACAAGATTCAGCGATATTGCGACGACTGGAAACTGAAAATAAATGTCCATAAGTCGGAGACAATTCTGTTCCGGACTCCGTTGGCTATGGCCACAAGGGATACGTGCAAGAATTGGCGAAAGATGGTTATCGTTGATCTTCACGGGCAGCCATTAGCGAGCAAAAGTGTAGTGAAGTACCTCGGTATCTGGTTAGATCAGTATTTATATTTCGACAGACATATAAATGCTGCTCTGACCAGGGCCAGAGGAGCCTTCGCTCTGACGAAACGGCTGTTTTTTAGCAGTCGGCTTGACTCCAGAGTGAAGGTAATTTGCTACATGGCCCTCATACGGCCGATGATCGTTTATGGTTGTCCTGTGTGGTTCAACGTTGCCCCTTCCCAGATGGAGAAGTTTCGGGTGTTCGAGCGGCAGTGTTTACGACGCTGTACCGGCTTATATCGAACAGCCGAATCTTCTTACGTGCATTACTATTCTAACGAGGTCCTATACAACGGGGCTCGAATCAACAGAATTGACAATTTCGTGATAAAACTCGTTCGAGGTCACATTGCAAGAGCTATGTCTTCGACCAACAATTTAATTTTCGGGGCGTTCTATCCGAACGACGAGTATTTTGAAAGTGCACGCTTGAGCGGCTTCATTCCACCAGAGGCATTCCTCTTTTTAGATAGATGCGGTCTGATACAGGATAGATTGGCAGTTCCGTTAATCTACCACGTCAGACGACGAACCGTGGATAGGCGACTCCTGTACAATCGGGACGTCATGGCACAAGGCGGAGCAGAGCTCCTTCGGTTCAGTAGGGCTGTGTCCGAACGGGACCGAACTGATAGGGTGAAGCAGGAGAGCCAGTTTTGGTGGCTTCAATCGGCACTTGATAGTGAGTAGTCGGGATGGGGTTTTAAGCCTTGGCCGGCTTACATACTTGTTTTATAGTTTTAGGGTTTAGTTTTAATTAGAATAGGCATGGTGGCACAAAAAAAACATACAAAAAAAAAAAAATACAAAAAATACAAAAAAGAAAAATACAAAAAAAAAAATACAAAAAAAAAAAAATTAAAAAAAAAACATGGAATAATCAAAAAATAAAAAAAAAGACAAAATATGAAAAACAAAAAACGTTAGATAGTTAGATTTGCTGCTGTGGTTGTTCTAGTTTTAAGTAGTTTATAGGTAGAATAGGTAGTTTTAGTTAGCTTTAAGTTTTATATTAAGGACCTTATTTTAAGTAGTTTTTAAGTAAAAATAAAAAAAGGACATTGATATTAGTTTTTTTGAAATTTTCTAATGAATAAAAAAATAAATAAAATGGAATTGAAGTTAAATAGATCTTAGGGCCGAAAGGCATTAGCATTAAGTATTATTGTTTAACTTAGAGTGTCCGTATGGGACCAGTAAGTTAGTTGTAAGTTATGGATAATTAGGCTAGTTTTATGAATTTTTGTCTAGCTTTAAGATAGTCTTAAGAATGAATTAATAAAAATGAATTTGGAGAAAAAAAAAAAAAAAAAAAAAGTGCGTTGGACTGTCATGCAAGGGGTCTTGGGTTCAATCCCTGCCTGTGCCACCTAACTTTTTTCACGGGTACTGCCTCTTGCGAGGAATTGACAAATCCTCCAAGAGTAATTCTTGTCATGAAAAGTGCTTTCTCAAATTAGCCGTTCGGATTCGGCATATAAACTGTAGGTCCCTTCCATCTCTGACAACATTACTCGCACACAGGAATGGTTGAGAGTTGTAAGTCACTAGGCCCTGGTTCTTCATGGACTATTGCGCCACCTAATTTATTTTTTTAATATTTATCGTACAAATAATACATTTTTACAAAACATAACTTGGACGTCTTAATGAAGAGTGAGTTGGACGAGAAGTGAGCTTGGACAACCACACCACTTAAAAACGAGATGTTCAAGATAGAACATCAACTATCATTGGTCAATCGATAAGCGTCGGTTCGTTTCTAGGCTGGTAAGAAGGCTTACATTAATTATTGGTTGTTCTTCAGGTACATAATCATAGAAGATGAACTGAAGAAAAACCAAATGATAATAAATACAGTGTCACACTAAAGTATTTGTCTTGCAAGTACAAAGTATGGTGAAAAGCTATTTTATAGTATGTTCGTCAGGCAAATCGTGGGAGAACATTTTCTGTATATCTAATATATTATCAAAACGGCGCACTACAGCGCTAATTGGATCTCAGGCTAGGTCTGCCCTGAGATCGCCATTTCTACCTACCATTTCTACCTATATCTAATATATAAAATTCTCTTGTTAGTGTTAGTTGTCATACTCCTCCGAAACGGCTTAACCAATTTCAATGAAATTTTGTATATACATTCGCTAGGTCTGAGAATAGGTTTTTATTTATTTTTTATATTCCTAAGTGCTATTGTTTAGTTGCATCAACATCGTACACTGTGCAACAATCTTACGATAGTATTCAGTGAGGCTATGTACAATGAAGCATTGATTGCTATTGAGGATCGTTGCGTTATCATTGCCAACTTACCACTCAGTCATTTCGGTATGCATTCACCAAATCGAAATGCATCTGATTTAATAGACACTGAATTGAATAGCGAACTACAATACAATACTGTAGAAATGGCAGCGATTGTTGCTCGCTATGTCCCACTAATGAATGAAGAACAAAAAAACCATTTTTGACCACATCATGCTCGCAGCTTCGGCAGGACAAGGTCGATTCTTTTTATTGGAACTGGGAAAACATTCCTTATTTCGCTAATTCTTGCTAAAATACGATTAAATAATGGTATCGCATTGGCTGTTGCATCTTCTGAGATTGCGGCAACTTTAATGGTTGGAGGCAGAACAGCTCATTCAGTATTTTTAAACTGCCACAAAATATTCACAATAACCCAGACGCGGTGTGCAATATAAAAAAACAATCATCCATGGCCACAGTACTGAAACAGTGTAAAATTATCATCTGGGAATGCACTATGGTACACAAACATTCACTTGAGGCGTTGAACAGGACATTGAAAGATATACAAAACAACAACGGACTATTTGGCGGCACTCTGTTACTCCAAACACTTCCCGTTATTCCGCGTTCAACGAACGCTGCTGATGAGATCAACGCGTGCTTAAAATTATCGTCACTGTGTCGTAATGTTGAAAAAGTACAACTGAAAGTAAACATGAGTGTTCAAATGCTTCAAGATCCATCCGCTGAAACATTCTCAAAACAACTGTTAGATATAGGCGACGGTAAAGATGTGATGCTACCGAAGCTGTAAATTATCCAACTGATTTTTTGAACTCATTGGATTTACCAGGCATGCCACCGCATAATTAACAACTGAAGGTTGGATCTCCGGTAATTTTGTTTCGTATTTTGAACCCACCACGGTTGTGCAACGGCATGCGATTAGTAATTATCGAAGGCATTATTCTAAATGGCAAATTCCGAGGTGAAAATACATTATTACCGTGAATCCCTATTAAACCCACAGATGTGCCAATTCAATTTAAACGCCTTCAATTTCCAATTTGTTTGGCATTTGAAATGACTATCAATAAGTCTCAAGGCCAAACGATGTCTGTCTGCGGCTTAGATTTGAGCACTTCATGTTTTTCACACGGACAATTATACGTGGCGTGCTCTCGAGGGGGCAAACCATCCAGTTTGTTTGTATTGGTGAAAGATGGGGTCACAAAAAATATTGTACACTCTGTTGCATTAAGGGATTGATATTGTTTTTTTTTGTAGTATAGTCATAATTAGCGATATGTACATAATTTTAATAAATTAAAAAAAATGGTTTCATGATTTGTTATTTTAATATTTTGTCACGGTTTACATTGCTCTATACCTCTTCCACTTATATACCACATCCTTACACACTAACAATAAGTTATTTATTTCTATCAAAGTTTTCTCTAGAAATTATTTATATGACAAAACAACGTTTGTCGGGTCAGCTAGTAACAATATAGAAAACGACATGAATATTGATAATAAATTAGATGCTTTACCGCCTGAAGACACGATATTGATAAAGGTGCCGGAAATCGCCTTTTTAAATCGATGAAAAAAATGAATAGTATCTGTGAAAACTGTATTCAACAAATGTCAAAAGATAAGCTTCAATTTGATTTAACGGAAATATTAATTAAATTGAGAGAATACGAAACCTCAAAAAAAATACGGTTCTTATATGGCCTTCTGAAAATTTTTTCCAAGTCTGTAGTCTTCACGTAAAAATATTTACAACTTTCTTCAAAAAAACATCTTTTATACCGAGATTAAAAGAAATCATTGTAAGAGAACGTATAAACGCAACAAACAGACAATATCTAAGCTGGTTCGATGATTCCAATGAATGCTATGCACATAAAATTGACATCATACATTTTTTAATAAAAGTCTTACTTTGGAAAAATTATAAATGGGTCATTGACACAAAAGATAAAAGGTATAAAAATCTTAGAACTAAAATGAAAAAATTAGTAAATGTTATGAACGCGTAGCTCAAACAAAAACAATAAAAAAAATAAATACATAACTAATTTACATATATATGTACAGTGGAATCTCGCTAACTTGAACACCTACGAAACGAGGCCTGTTTAAGTTACTGGATTGTTCAAGTTACTGGAAAAAATAAAAAAGTCTTCGTTTTTATACGTTTTCATTATATTATTTTAAATGTTAGTAATTGACACAAAACACAATTGTATTTAAACCAACTTTGGAAAAAAATTTGTTATTTTACATTGCTTAGTTTTCTGCAAAACATTTTTTAGCGCACTTTCTTTGAGGTTTTGGAGTACTGTAAATTCAGATGATGTTCTGTTATTTTGACTGGCCCAATCGATCACTTTATCGATTGATTCGATGGCTTCGGTGTCAGTTACAATGTTTTGCACCATTATAACATCACTCGGGTCAGATTCATTTTCCGAATCGATGTCTTCATCTTCAACACCATCAGGAACATCTTCATCGCGTAACCATTCGTTTACTTCTTCTTCGGTGTAATGCTGTTGGATTGAAAAATAAAAGTTTGTTCATTAGGTACCTACTGTTTTGTACTTAAAGTCAAGAAATGTTACCTGATTATTGTCTATTTGTTCGAGCAAATGTATCAAGGGTGCTTCTTCCCCATCTGCAATCAAGTTTTCCCTCCAGCGTTCTCTGAGAGTAGATAATGGGACATCATCTTCGTCGTTAAAGAAACTGTTATCGACATCATTAAAAATGGGGTTCCAGCATTTTTCAAGAATTTGAGAAGTTACTTGGTCCCACGATTTTGACATCAATGTAATGGCTTGGCGCAAATTGAAGTTCTTTAGGGCAGAAATTATATCTTCATTTTTGTTGGCAATGACCAACGACAGCAAGTTTGACTTATAATGCAGCTTCGTAATTCTTATGCCATTTTGATCCATCGGCTGAACTAACGCAGTGACATTCGGTGGTAAGAACATTGTGCAAATGTCTCCGTTAAGATACCTTAACTCTTCTGCCGATGGATGGCATGGAGCATTGTCTATAATCAGAAGTGCCTTAAGTGGGAGATTTTGTTCTTCGCAGTGTTTCTTTACTTGAACTACAAAGCTCTTGAAAAACCATTCCTTGAAAATGTATTTTGTCATCCATGCATTCATAGAACTTTTGTATTCTATTGGCATTTCAAAATTTTTAAGACACCGTGGATTTTTTGACTTACCAATGATCATAGGAACGAGTTTGTGGACCTGTGGCGTTAGAACCGAGGAGTAAAGTCACTCTTTGCTTAGGAATTTTTCCTCCAAATGCACTTTTTTCATTAAACGATACATAGGTTTTTTTGGGCAACAACTTCCAAAACAGTGCAGTTTCATCAACGTTGTAAATTTGTTGTGTTGTCAGTTGAAGAGCGGCGATTTTATCTTCAAGTTTTTTTTTTGAATGGCTCAATAGGTCCTGGATCAGCAGCTAATTTTTCTCCACTAATAGTAAGCAATCGAATACCGAATCTTCTCTTCCATTTCTGAAACCACCCAGAACTAGCATTGAAAGAGCTACCTTCTTGACTCTTATACTTTATAAACAACTGTTTGGCTTTCTCTCTTAAAATGTTTCCGCTTATCGGAACATTTCTTTTGCGCTGATTCAGGAACCATTTGTAAAGGATCCTTTCCATTCTTGGATGCTCAGCTTTTTTAATTGTGCACATTTTGCCTGGTCCAGAAAAAGTATTCGCGATCCTTGCTGTGATTTGTTTCTCATTGCGCTTTATATTGCATATCGTACCTTTTGAAACACTAAATTCCTTTGCACAAACCGTAACGCTTTTTCCTTTCTTTATTTGTTCAATAATTGCTGCCTTTTGTTTAAGTGTCAACATTCTAATTTTTTGTCCTTTTTTTAAACCCATTTTGAATCTTTAAACAACTTAAACTTTAAACTTAATTTCCAAACACGCACTTCAAAATATTGCACAAAATTTACTGGAAAATTTTATTATCACGTTCCTGCTTGCACAAAACTTACTGCAAAATAAATAAAATCTTAAACACATACAAAATAGCAAATTCCGGGAATTCCCCTTGGATGAAAAAACAGTTTACAAACGTAGTAACCTGCAATGAGGAAATTCAAACTCCTGTTGATATAAAATTTATTTGTTTCAAGTTATAGAGTCCAAAATTTCTTAATTATTCAAGTTATAGAGTCAGCAATAAAAAAGTTTAAGGTAAAGAGCCTTACAAATTGCTTGTTCAAGCTACAGAGCACATAAAAGGGAAAATATCATGTTCAAGTTATTGGACTGTTTAAGTTATCGTATGTTCAAGTTAGCGAGAGTCCACTGTATATATAAATATACAATTCAGCGGGTGGTAGGTGGGTGGGGGTGGATATTCTGCCACGTCCCCGTTCGTGAACCCTGGAAACTATTTAAACAAAGGTAATTTTATAAAAGATCAATAATAAAATAAATTATTATAAATACTTACGATATTTAATTTTTATTTGTCAAGACCAAAAATTGTCTCTTAAACTTTTTATAAAACCACCTTTGCTTCAATAGGCTAAGAGCAGTGATATATTAAACATAAAAAAACTTCTAAACAAAACTTAACAGACCTATTTTAACATCCCAATTTACAATTTTTTTTAGAAAAAAACCTACAGAAAACTACTAAAACTGGTAAAAATAGTTTCTACTAAAGCATCTTGAAAACAGAGAAAGATATTGACTTCAAACTTATTTAATTTAAAACAAAAAATGTTGAAAATATAGTTTAAAATAAAAAGTTAATCAACCGATAGTTTTTTCCTTTAATTTAAACCTAAAAAAAAAGTACTAAAAAAACGTAAAATTGATTCTTAAACTGAAATATCGGGTAAAGGAGAAAGAAAAAAGAAAGAAGGAATTGTTTTGATCTCGTACAAATTGTTGTTATTAACAACAAATTTTTTATTTTACAGATAACTAAAAACCTTAAGCAAAAAAAAATATTAACCCAATTGAATTTATAAATTAAATTGAATAAAGAAAGATATTGACTTTAAAGTTGTTTCATCCCATAGAAATATTGTTGTTAATGTTTTGTAACATTTTAAGACAATGTTTATTTTAGAGAAACCAAACTTCTTTCAAAATAGGTATATTAATTTAACTTTTCGATACATCCATTTCCACAGAAAACAGCTTAAATGTATATTTTTGCATACTTACTTACTAATACAATTTTTCCAAATAAAAAAAATAAATTTTGAAAAATTTAAGTGGGCATCAATAGTAAGTTATCAGTGTGGGTCACATCCGAGCCTCTTTTTTGTATCGAAATTATTTACATTAGTACCTACCTACACCTGTTTAAATTCACAAAATACGCAACTTACGTTTTGCATAGGACAACAAAGAAACAATCAACAAACAACAAAAAGACCGAAATTGAAACTTACCCTTTTGTCATATATATCTATGGATACATGTTCATACACACATGCGTTCAATACATGTATCAAAAAAAATCAAAATAAGGAAGGCAACCAAAACTAAGCCTCATACGCGCACCACCGGCGCACGTACATTTGCATCAGTGTTACCATAGGAATCCATACAAATTATTTTTAAAATGTCTTGCACCTAACTCATCTCCTCTTCCTTTCTTAAATGTATTTTCAACAATGTATATTGTTTTATTTGATATAGTAAAATATAACATGGAAAAATTAATAACTATGGTTTTTATTTTCATATTCAATAATAAATAGCATAAATAGCATAAAATACCTACATCGCTTGAACAATAGCAACTGAAATATGGTAACATCGGGACCAAAACACCATCGAAAGCAAAACAGTTTCTGTTCTTCTTTTTATTATGGACATTGAATTGAGAGAAAAAACAACCTTAGAATTTTTTATAGTTAGACACATAGCTTTGAACAGGCATACTGGCAAGCCAATATGTGAAATCAAAAACAGCTTTTTGTGCTTGACGATCAACCGACAAAAAGCTTTTTGTCGGTTGAAAGCCAAGGAGTAGTGACAAAAATATGGGACATTTTCTTCTATGGGGATGAGACATCTGTATATAGTTTCTTCTCTGTGCCATGAGGTTTGTGAGATGATTGAAGGATGCTACAGTTGGCTGCAAAGCGGATTGCTCTAGTGATATTACCAGCTTCTCTGTTAATTTCAGTAAAGGATGGTCTGACTGAGACCTGTTTTAAAAGCGCTGTTTGGAATATTTCCCATTTAGCGTAGTCAGTATAAGGTATTTTGGTTGGGATTTGGGAATATGGGGATTGTTGCCCGAAAGAAGAGTTGTTAAGATTGGGAAGGGGTCACTTCCATGTAGGTCATCGGCGACCTCCCAGGTAAAGTTAGGAGCGAGATGAGGAGAGGAAAGTGTTAAGTCAATATGGGAGAAGGTTCCGTGGGTAGATAGGTGTGTTGGACGGCCATCATTTAGGATAATTAGTTTGTTGTTTGATATGAAGTTTTCGACCAACTTGCCTCGATTTTTTATTGAGGGTGAACCCAAGCAGGGTTCCAAGAATTAAAGTCACCTGTAAGGATGATAGGAGTAGAAATATTTGAAATGATAGATTCAAGGTCAAGAGGATCAAATGTTTGGCTAGGTGGAATGTAAAGAGAAACAACTGTCAATTTGAAGGACAATTCTATTTCAACAGCATTTGCAGAAATAGATGAAGTAATGTCGATAAATTTGTGGGGGATGTTTTTGTTTACAAGTAAACAAATACCCTGTTTGGAAGTTAAGTTGGAAGGAAGGTTGTGACATGAAACTGAATAATTTTTTTGTGGAAAGAAAGTCTGATTGTATTTAAGATGCGTTTTTTGAAGAGATATTATGCATGGGTTTATTTCTTTCATGAGGATTTGGAGATTGTGAAGGTTATTGAAATAACCTAGTAAATTCCATTGAAGAATTTTAAGATCATGGGAGGCGGTGGAAGTGCCATTATTAACGGTACATCTAGGTGTACGGGTGAAACGGCGACTTTCACCTAATAAATGATTATTCCCGCGGCACGAGCAACGATGCGGGCTCCCTCCAGTAAGGGGGGGACCCGCATCAACGCCCGGGCCGCGGGTTGAGAGTGGAACATTTGTTTTATTATGTGGAATCATAATTATCAATGTTCATCGGTGGATTTGTTTGTTTTAGTGATGATATTGATGAGGATTGAGAGTAATTTTTCTGAGTAGAGTAAATAGAAAGAGATTCGTTTTTGTCAAAAGAATTTTTAGTTGATTGAGAATTATTTGTCTTTTCAGAAATGTATTGATTTGAGCTAGAAGAGTCTGTTGTGATTGAGAGAGGATTTTGATGTTCTGTTTTTGAGTTAGAAATTGAGTTAAGTGCTATGTTAAAGGTTAATCGGTTATTTTTCGTTTTGTTTTCTTGCGAGTGCATTTCAGTGGAAGAAGGAGTAATATGAAGATTATGGATAACTTTAGGTGTTTGAACGATGGTGGGGGAGGTGGAGGGATAGGAAGTCGGATTTGTTGTATTAGTTTTTTTTCAATGTTGGA
The DNA here is from genome assembly GCA_920104205.1 of Eupeodes latifasciatus. Lineage (NCBI taxonomy): Eukaryota > Metazoa > Arthropoda > Insecta > Diptera > Syrphidae > Eupeodes > Eupeodes latifasciatus. The sequence continues at coordinate 269,343,830 of OV049924.1, read as the reverse complement.
AGGAACATATTCGGTGATTTTTGTTTTGTACCAAACAATCTCAATAGTCTCTGGTATTTTAAATAAGTCAAAAGTAAATAACATAAGACCTGTCGGTTTGTTGTTGTTGTCTATTGTTTTTGTAAATTTATAAACTTCGGTCACGTGTTGACTTCTTAGTTCTGAAATAATCTCGGTTTCTGGCAAATTAATTAAGCAGGGTGCGTAGGCAATGCCTTTTGAGGAATTGAGGTTGGAGTGGAGTTTTATGTTAACGGGACAGGTAGAATCTAAAGCATTGGAATTAATAAATCTATCGGCAATGTGTTGATCTTTGTGCTGATGGAGTTTATTTTTTTCTTTAGGACGAAAATACTTACTGATGTTAATGGAGTATTAGGATCTTTGGGAGTTATGTGAACAAAACGAGGATTTTTTAAGATTGAATTTTTAGGAAGGGTAGGGAAATCACTGAAAATGACACTGGATGTTTTATTTCTTTTGTGAGGGGGTGGAGGGTCGGGTGGATCGGAAAGGGAACACAAATCAAGCGAACCGAATCGATTGCCCGCACGGATTGGCTTGGGGGCCATCCTTAGGAGCGAAAAGAACGAACAACTTATTTATGCAAACAATTAAACGGTAAATTGGCGGAAAGGAAAAGGGGAAAAAAGAATATGAAGGAAAAATGAAAAAGAGAAACAGCGATTGGCAAGCGGACGCACTAGACTTAAGGAAATAGGTCTGAACGGTAGGAAGATCAGCCGATGACTGAAGAAAAAATTAAAATTTATTTTTATGATATTAATTTGTTCATTAACTTTCAACATATAATTTCGCAAGAAAATCAATAATTTCCAATGAAATAGTATGTGAGAGATACATTCAAAATTACTCAAAATCATACTTTCTTGAAGACTTTATTGCTCATTTCCCACAAGTTGCAATTTTTGAGTTAGGTAACTTTCATTCTAAGGCCGCGTTTCCATTTGCAAGAAAACTTCTGCAATAAATGTCCGATAGTCTGTCCGACAGTGAATTGCAAGTGGAAACGACCAAGCAAGTTCTATCGCGACAGTACTTTCATAACTTCTTGCGAGTATTTGCAAGTGCAATTAATTGCTAGTTTAAACACATTTGTATCGACTCGCGACAGTTCTTGCAGCTTATCGAAACAGTTTCGTATATCTCGCGCAAGTAGCTGGTTGACGTCTTTGCTTTACACATACAAAATGAGTAAAATAAAAGGTCGTGAATGGCCTCGCGAAGAAGTTATGCGTTTAATTGAAGTTTACGAGTGTAATCCATGTTTATGGAATAACCGGGACGAAAATTACAAGGACCGAATTAAAAAAATTCTGTTCTTAATAAGATCGCGGAAGAGTTTCATAAGGAGCCAGTGGCAAAATGAAAACAAAAAAATAAAAATAAAGAAAAGTGGAAGTGGCCAGGATGATCTTTACAAACCAAGCTGGTGTTATTTCTAAATAAATACATCAGGGAATGGTATGAGTCACCTGAAAAAAATGATTATCAAAGATTCAACCTGCTATTGTCGTTAAATTATAATTATATGTATGTACTGTACTTACCAGATGCTAAGAATCACAGAGTCAACAAGAGTCTTTCCTTCGGTTATATTGACTCACGGAATCGAGTGTCTTGTTTTTTTATAATAGGACCCACTTTTAATAGCAAAACTTCCAAATCAATTGCGGTCATCCGAGTGAAATTGAAGTATTGCTGAACATCTTCTATATTCAATTCATTTAATAAATTATAGAAGGCACCAGCTTCCCGTCTTTTTAAAATCCAATCTCGAACCCAAGTTGATCTTTTTTTCTTTTTTAATAATAAAATTATCATCGCAGCTGCTAATCTTTGACGTTTTCTCGCCATGACTTCACAATTTTAAGTAAACAACCAGATTTCTTGCGACATTAATTGCTCTCCTGGTGTAAATACATCTGCAATAAATTGCGACAGTATGTTGCGCGAGCTTCTTGCAAGACATTTATTGCAGAAGAAATTGCAAGAATTCACATGACAATGTAAACGCGACTGCAAGAAACTTCTGCAAGACTTCCGCGAGTTGACTTGCAAGTGGAAACGCGGCCTAAGGCTGCGAGGTACTATGAAAGGTATACAAAATTTTATGAAGGTAGTAAGTAAAGTGAAAAATGTTTTCAATACTAACCGCAGGAAGGCACCCCTGTCTTATTTCTATAGTGTTTTTTAACCATGTTTTGCAAGTTACATACTTTTTCTTCAATTTGAATTTATAACTGTGCGAATTCCAGCTTTTGGCTTGACAATCTTGTGCGGTTTTTTTATTAAAACAAATATTTATATATTTAATAATAATATGTTGTATAATATACATACATACATAATCTATAATAATTACCATTAAATTTAGTGGCTTTTAAAATTATTTATACATTCTAAATTGGTTTTAAAATTATTATAAAATTCGTTTTGTGCTGTGCAAAAACCTACTTTTTAGCAGTGAGTTTATTGTTATTGTGGGTAGATATTATTTAATAAGTTTACTATAAGCAGCTTAAATGTGATAATTGGTTGCAATTATAAGTTAGTTTAGTGTACTTAGTCTTTTAAATTCAATATCATTTTTTTTGTTTCATTTCAAATTTTGAGTACCTAGTGCGAAGATTTTCTTCATATATTTTTTTCTTCAATTCAATAGGGTGTTCCTGATAATTATCTTTATTTTTATTTTTTTGTTCTAAATCTAGTTCTTTGGTCCAAGCGAAATTGTCGCAATAAAGTGCCTTGCACATGAGCAACGAACTGCGAACTGCGAATGGACGAACAAACGTGATTTTACACATTTCAAAAAGTCAATTCCACACAAAAACACATTTAAATTATAAGAAACCAATTGACACTAATATTAGGATAATAAAATTTGCATTTTGTTCTCTAAAACAAGAGAATTTTGTAAAAACAATTTGGTAGTAACGAATTGCAGTGTGGTTGCTACGAACTGTCAAACTCTATTCGCGTTCCACATACCATCCACACTGCAACGAATAAATTGTTTGCGCTCAACTTAACCTCAAAATTATACCGCTCTTGTTTTGTTTTTGTGTGAAAGATCATGGCTGAGGAAAATATGGAGAAAAGGGTTGACAATTCGTCGCTGTCTGCGAATAGAAATAAAGCTCATGTGAAAGAAAAGTCAAAATATGCGTGAACGATCAAAAGACTTGACCGTCAACCCGGAGATCTCTATTATTCCCTTTGTCGAAAGGATAGGTAGATCCTGGTTGATGCGTTGATCGATTATCAACGGTAGCGAAAAAGCAACTTTAATTTGACCTTAATTTGTCTTAATACAATGAGGACTTTGAATGACTTTCGAACAAAGAACTTCAAAGCGAGCGAAATACAACGACGAGATTTATTTTTAAAGTAAAACGACAGCGATTTTCCCCTAAGGGTTGTACAATAAGAGTCATCAGATTTTATTTCGCTAACATGTATTTATACAAAAATTCATATAATTTCGAAAGAGAGATTACGTTACATTTCAGTAAAAGTTTTAAGGCGAATTTATAAATATAAAAAAGATGGCGATTGGTATAATTTGAGTGCCAGATTTGAATCTAAAAAGTAATTTTTGGCAGTTACAAAATTTGAATTTAAATCAAAGATATTGAAGAATTATTTACAAAATTTAAAAAGTTAACGATGATTATTGGTAAGATTTTCTGCTTCAACATTCCGCCTCCTTTGAAAGGACTTCCTTTCAAGACGGAATCGCTGCGAGTTTGCGAATGGGTCGCCTGAATTCTCCTCTTGACGTTTTTATATCGGCGACTCTGACTCGACCATCTGGACCTTCGATGATTTTCGTGACTCTCCCCAAGAGCCACTTTTGAGGGGGTAGGTTGTCCTCGTGAATAATGACGAGGCTACCAACTGTGATGTTTGGGCTGGACGATGCCCACTTTGCACGTCCTTGGAGTTCTTGGATGTACTCTGCTGACCACTGCTTCCAAAAGTGAGTTTGGACGGCATTTATTCGCCGCCATCTTTGTAGATAGCTGATGTCGGAGACGTCTTCAATTGGCTCAGGAATTGCTTTCAGTGATAACCCAATAAGCAGATGAGCTGGCGTTAGGGCTTCGACGTCATTGGGATCTGTGGACATCGGAGTCATTGGCCTGGAGTTCATTATGGCCTCGATCTCCACCAGCGCGGTTGACAGTTCTTCGAATGACAGCTTTGCACCTCCTAGGCTGCGATAGAGATGACCCTTTGCAACTTTAACGGCCGCCTCCCAAATTCCACCGAAGTGGGGTGCCCTGGGGGGTATAAAATGAAAATTTATGGTGGAATTAGAACAAAAATTTACAATGTTTTGTTGGTTAGATTTTTTGAACAACATATCGCGTAATTCCTTCAGTTTTGACTGTGCGCCAACGAAATTTGTCGCATTGTCACAGTGAATGTCTCTTGGAAGACCTCTACGACCTATCATCCTCTTCAATGATCCTATAAAAGCATCAGCTGAAAGGTCTGACACAGCTTCCAAGTGAACTGCCTTCGTAGAGAAGCAGACAAAAACTGCAACATAAGTCTTATACGGAACTTTGCCCCGAATTTTATAGTAGGTGTATATCGGACCACAAAAGTCCACCCCACAACACACAAATGGACGTAATGGTGTCAATCTTTCAGCACTCAAATTTCCCATAACCTGCTCATAAAGTTTTGGCCTATACCTTGCACAATGGGGACACTTTCTTACTACCCTTCGCGCTACCTCTCGAACATTTATTACCCAAAATCTTTGTCTGCTCAATGCGACAAGAGCTTTTGGACCAGCATGGTAGTTCGAATAATGAAGATGTTCGACTAGTGTCTTGCTGAAGATGCAATCTTTGGGCAGTAACAATGGATGCTTATTTTCCTCGGGCATGTTTGCATGCTTCAATCGCCCACCAACTTTCAACAAAAGAAGCCCATTCCTATCCTCGACGAAGGGACTTAGAGAATTTATGGATCCTTTAAGCGGTGCGTTTGATTGTATAGCTTCAATTTCCTTAGCAAAGTACTTCATTTGAATCACGTTAATGATGATTTGTAGTGAATATTCCAGTTCATTAGCTGTCAGAAATTCACTAGGAAACGGGATTCTCCATACACGTAAATTGAGGTACCTTGCAACAAACGCAAAGATTCTGATGAGTTTTGTATACGAACTCACTCTCTCTATTGTTTCCAAATAATAGTTTTTGTCTGGTTGTTTACAATGTAAAGCCGTTTTTCGTTTCTCCAACGAAAGGTCCTCTGGAGAAGGAAAGATATCTACCGTGGATGGCCAATTTTCCTCCTGTTCAACTAAAAATGCTGGACCCTTAAACCAAATCGAGTTTTGTAGTTCTTCTACGGAGCATCCTCGGGAAACGACATCTGCAGGATTATGGGCTGTTGGAACATGTTTCCAAACCACCTGCTTCGTTGTCTCCTGAATTTCTGCTACCCTATTTCCAACAAATGTGTTGAGCCTTGATGAGTGTGTGGATATCCAGTGCAAAACAATTGCCGAATCAGTCCAAAAGAACGCTTCCGAGAAGTTTTTGTCGATTACTTTTTGAATTTTCACCCAGAGTTTGCATAAAAGATGTGCTGCACAAAGCTCTAAGCGCGGAAGTTGTTTCTTCTTAGCTGGCGCAACTCTAGATTTGGCTACTAAAAGCTTCACTTCTACTGACCCGAAAGTATCTATGCTTCTCAGATATATACAGCAACCATATGCCTTCATAGAAGCGTCGGCGAAGCCATGTATTTGGTAGCTTGTTTTATTTTCTACAAACACGAATCGAGGAACAGAGAGATTTTGAAGAGAGTGAAGATCGATCATAAATTGACGCCACTCAGTGTCGATGTTTTGTGGAATTGATGCATCCCAGTCAACTTTATCAATCCAAAGCTGTTGTAGCAGGATCTTAGCTCGAATAATGATGGGGCTGAGCAAACCCATGGGATCAAAAAGGGACGAAGAAAGAGATAAAATGGATCTCTTAGTGTATTTTGTATACGTTCGATTTGGCTTGTAAGAAAAACTGAATTCGTCAGCCACAGGATTCCAAGCTATGCCTAACGTGCTAGTGAGATTGGATTCAGTTAATCTTATTTGTTTTTGTTTTGTTTCCTCGATTAAGGAAAAATGGTTACTATTCCATTTTGAAAGCTCTAATCCAGCTGAATTCAAAATGGAAACGACTTCGTTTCGTTTTTGGGTTAGAGTATCTAAGTCGTCTGCTCCAGTCAACATATCGTCCACGTAAAAATCAGACTTTAGAACAGAAGCACCTAGACTTAAATGCTTTTGATTTTTATCGGCCAAATACTGAAGACAACGAATTGCCAAAAACGGTGCTGATGATGTACCATATGTTATGGTGTTGAGCTGGTATGTTTTAATAGGAGTGTGTGCACCTTCTCTCCATAAGATAAACTGCAACCTCCTATGCGATGGATGTACTAAGATTTGTCGATACATCTTGACAATGTCGGCTGTTAGAGCATATCGATAGAGTCTAAAGCGAAGCAAAATTACAACAAGTTCGTCCTGTATCGTAGGACCGACCATAAGTATCCCATTCAAGGATATTTGTGACGATGTTCGGCAAGATGCGTCAAATACTACGCGCAATTTTGTAGACACGCTTTCAGGCCTAATTACACATTGATGTGGCAAGTAATAGTGAGCGATTTCGAGATTGGGATTGTGTACGACTGACATGTGACCTAAAGATTCATATTGTTTCATGAAATCTACGTACTCCGTTTTCAAAGATGAATTTTTAGACAACCTACGCTCAAGAGATAAAAATCTTCTGAAGGCTATATCATAGGAAGCTCCAAGACATTTGGGGTCTCGTTTGAGAGGAAGGTGAACCATAAGCCGACCGCTGGGTAGAACTTCGATGTTGTCCTTGAAGTGTTCCTCACATGTAGTTTGTTCTTCAGACCACCTCGACTGTTGACCTTGAATCTCTTCAAGTTCCCAAAACTTCTCTAAATATTTGTCCAAAGAACTATCTTTTGAATTGACGAAGCACGATCTATTCGATTCAATTACTTTTGATTTGTATCTACCAGATACTATCCAACCTAAAGCAGTTTTTTGCAAGTGTGGAAGTCCTTCACCTAATTTGACTTGACCTGTTTCCAGCAAATCAAAGAATGCTTCAGCACCTACCAACATGTCTATCTGAGATGGCTGGTTAAAACTCTCATCTGCCAAGTCCAAATTCGTAGGAAGATTCCAGTTGCTTATGTTGAGTGCTGCTTCTGGTTGATACCCTGTAATGGAGGGTGCGACTAAAAATTCTAAACAAATTTCGAAATTGTTGTATCTAGAGCGAATTGTCGATTGAGTTAGATACTTGGTTTGTGTTTCTGTATGTCCTATTCCCACTATATCGACGTTCCTTCTTTGCTTTTTAAGACAGAGCGAATTTGCAAACTTCTCATTAACAAAGTTAACTTGAGAACCAGAATCCAGTAGAATTCTACCCAACTGAAAACTACCCGATGAGTCCTTGACGAGAACTAAGGCGGTTGCTAAAATAACTTGATTGAGAACACGCTCCTTCTCCAATGCGGAATGTGCTGCAGCTGTTGTATTCGATGAACCTTTTGAAACTTCAACACTAGTACTATTATCTGTAGCTTGGGGCCTGTGCAAAAGACTATGATGGGATTGTTTGCAACTTTTGCATTTATAAGTCGACGGACATTTCGAAACATTGTGACCTTTTCCTAAACAATTTAAGCAAAGCCCTAATTTTTTCACTTTAAAATAACGATCCATTACTGAAAGCTCAGCGAAACCTTTACAGCCTGTAATTGAATGAGTATTGTCCCGACAAAAGATACAAGAATGTTGATTAGCAGCAAGTGAAGTTTGAGGACGACGATGGTTGACAAAAGTAGGTTTTGGTTTGTTGAATGATTTGTGAGAGGAATCCGATCGTAGCTGCTTGCTATCTCTAGCTTCCATGAACTGGCATCGTTTGTTGAGAATGGCTGCACACTCTTTCCATTCAGGTAACTTGCTATAGTCCAGCTGTTCATCCCATTTGGACTGCGTTTCTGGATCGACCTTCGACATGGCAATGTGTATTATTATCGCGTTACAAATATTTTCAAACGACCCTATCGAAAGAAGAGAACTAAATAAAGCAGAGATATTATCGACTAAAGTCCTTAATGAAGCAGGAGATGATTTGGTAACCTTTGGTAGTTCAATTAATTCGGATATATTTTCCAAAAATATTAGGCAATCATTGTCATAGCGCTCCTTCAAACTAAGAAGTGCCTTTGTGTAGTTGGCTTCCGTGACTTGGAAAGCCTTTACTGTACCAAGTGCTTGATCGGTTAAACACGAAAGCAAATAATTAAATGTTTCTATTTTAGATAAGCTTGAATCAGTTTCGACTAAATTGTTGAATGAATTTATAAAATTTTTGTATTCGGAGTATTTTCCACTAAACCTAGGTAGACGTTGTTTTGGAAGACGACTAGTTGAAGTTGGGCCACTACTTAACGTTATATCTGCAACACTGCATCGCCTACCAGATCCCAAAAGCGAAATAATTTTTGATTTAGCAGTGATATATAAGTCTTCGATTTCACCTCGACAAGTATCGGTCGGGGCTAAGGCTTCTATTTGGGTTTGGTAAACTAAAATTTGTTTGAAGTAAGATTCCAAAATTCCTAGGCGACACTCAAGTTCAGTTGACGTTAATGTATTGGTAGTTGATTCCACTATATTTTTTATACGAGTTATGCTTCCTTTAGTAGAAGACCGTTGTTGTTTTAATTCATCAAGAGTAGGTTTGGTTGCCATTGTAGAATTAATACCAAAAAATCAAAAAATGTTTTCAAACAGCAACGATAAAATCGAAAGAAATTTAACCCAATTTCTTAACTAAAAAGCTTATTTTAATTTTTATTCGAATTTAAATTAAAATAGCAGTAGGCAACCCTATTCCAAGTGAACTAATTTTAAGCAGGAACTATGTTTATTTTATTTTTCTTTCCCACGGTAGGTAGCGGCGAATTAAGTTATAGTAGATATACGGCAGAAGTATATAATTATCGATGTAATATAATACCTACGACGACGATAAGGCGATGTTATTTTGTTTAAATTCTGTGTTGTAATTTAAATAAGCGAATGTAGAATAATTCAAATCAAAGTTGTTTACTTTTGGTATGTGACGACGAAAATTCAATCAACCAAAAAAGCTTTCCTTCAGTGCATTGATCATGCAGCAAGATCTCCCGCGACGACGACGACGAAAACAAGCTCCTATGAGCTTTGAGCGAATGATGTGTGGGCGAAATGAGGATCTATGCACTGAAATCAGTGTGTACTGATTTTGATTTGAATTTTAGGTATTCTGCAACCAAATGCAAGAAGCGAGCGAGAGTACGAGTAAAAGAGTAGAATGAGGCGAAAAACGACGAACTAAGCAATGGTGTGGTAGTGGCGGGAGCGGCAAAAAGTAGTTTAGAGCGAAAGCTTCTAATTATTTTAACTATTGTGCGTGGGTGTGTATATTAGACACACAAGTGGATCGTAAGTATACTCTTTGTGGATTGTATATGATTTTTTCCAGCGAAAACACTATGCTATAAGCGGAAGATCGATAGACAATTTGACTGAAGAGTATTTTTGGTATAAATTCGTAGGTTTAAATTTATTTAAATTTTAAGTGTTTTATTTTATTTAAACGGCAAAAATCGAAATATGTTGTTCAATTATATAAATATATTATTTATGAGCAATATAATTAATTTATAGGGTCTGTTTTTTATCCAAGGTGCGTTTTACATTGAATTTAATTTATTATTGATTTTTTTTTTTTTTTTTTTGTTTTTAATTTAAATTGGAAAAAGCAACACACATTAGAGTAAAACTTAGACCACACATACCTTGGTGAGAGATATACTTATCTCCCACAATTTTTCTCTGGTGTTCTGTAGGTTGGTTCCAATTCCTCTTAGATGGTCGGTTGGTATTTTCGGGATATCAACTGGGTTCTCTCCTGGTGTTGTCTTTCCTTCCTCTCGAGGTTTTTAGCACTTCACCTACACCATGCACTCACGAAACCGAAACGCGGCGAGAAAAATGTATATAGGTAAAATAGTGTTCAATGTTTTTGCACTACCTATTATATTTCTTTGTGCACAATTTTTTCGCGAATAGTTCTAATGATTTTAATGATTTTACGATAAGTTTTTATGTCTTTTACCACTTTTTGCACGTTGGTTGGGCTCAAATTTAGCAACTTTTACATAGCTTGACACGAGGAGTACTAAACGAAATCTTTTATACCGTGTTTTAGACGAAAAGTTAACCACTTTTAACCACGTTAGTCAACAAAACCGACCTTTTTTATACTATTTTTACGTTGGGCGCCAAAAATGAACGATCAAAAGACTTGACCGTCAACCCGGAGATCTCTATTATTCCCTTTGTCGAAAGGATAGGTAGATCCTGGTTGATGCGTTGATCGATTATCAACGGTAGCGAAAAAGCAACTTTAATTTGACATTAATTTGTCTTAATACAATGAGGACTTTGAATGACTTTCGAACAAAGAACTTCAAAGCGAGCGAAATACAACGACGAGATTTATTTTTAAAGTAAAACGACAGCGATTTTCCCCTAAGGGTTGTACAATAAGAGTCATCAGATTTTATTTCGCTAACATGTATTTATACAAAAATTCATATAATTTCGAAAGAGAGATTACGTTACATTTCAGTAAAAGTTTTAAGGCGAATTTATAAATATAAAAAAGATGGCGATTGGTATAATTTGAGTGCCAGATTTGAATCTAAAAAGTAATTTTTGGCAGCTACAAAATTTGAATTTAAATCAAAGATATTGAAGAATTATTTACAAAATTTAAAAAGTTAACGATGATTATTGGTAAGATTTTCTGCTTCAACAATGCGAACATCCACAGTTCGCAGTTCGTAGCTCATGTGCAAGATGCTTAACAGGTAACTTCAAGGCCTAGAAAACACCTTATCTGATACAACTCCACTTGGAATACATTTCAAAAACGAATGATGATTTTCGATATTTTGAAACCTGGCACCAGCAATTTAACCATTATTAATGTAAATGGGACAATTATGTTATCTCCCACTAAAACACTGGAATCCACCTCTGATGATTTCAAATAAAATGAACAAAAAAATCCAGGAACTTTTTATTCCAGCATCTGGAAGCCTACTTCCGACCATAAATGCTTCTTCGCAATCTACATACAATCTTCTTTTAAGTCACCATATAAAAATACAGTTTTAATATCAAACTGCTTCAGATGCACGCTATTATTAACTTCAATTGCAGGAATCGTTCAAATAGACGCAAATTTGGCTAGGGGACTTAACGTCTCTTTGCAATCCCCATCGTATTACTGCGAAGACCCTTTGACAACCAACCTTGGTCGAAAACGTTCAGGTTCATAACTCGCAGAATCTTTTATCTCAAAAACACTTCGATTGTCTATCGCTTTTTTGTTCGATGGCAAAGTTACTAGATCGTACGTGCCGTTTTTGCTAGAGCGGCAATTTCTTCTTTCATCGCATCTTGCCATCTTTCCATCTTTCAACCTGACCACATCCTCATACGTTAAAGGCTCTGGCTTATTAGCAAACAAAAACATGCATATTCCGAACAGCTACCATTAACTTTGAACGAACGCGAAGCCGTTCTTTTAAAGGAATCCTTCGTACCCTAAAAGAATGCAAAACTTTCCCAACCTCATCATCAGCCTTTGACATCAGTATATTCCTCCTCATCAATTTGACACTCTTGACTCTTTCAGCTATTTCACCAACCAGACTATCATGACTTTAATCGAAATCACCATTAAAAGCACCGATAAAAAACTGGATTCTTTTAGCTTTTATTCGCACAATAAATGAAACAAAATATTAAAAACTAGACTACTTTCCTATTAAATTTTTGTTTTAGTTGTTACCATTACGTTAAATACCAAGGTAAGGAGAAACCTTCAATGACGAATATGTACTCACTTACATATTAATAACATGTTTACTCTTTATATCTGGAATCAAGTCGTGCCAATTGGCCGCCAATTCCTTTTAAAAGTACATACATATTTTTAAAACCCAAACAAGGATTCCAATAGCTGAATATTTACAGATACCTCGTCTTTTTTATCAAATGAGCGATTATTTAAACGAACAAAATTTTATCAATTTTATCAAATTTCAAATACCGATTTTCTCTTATGATCAAAAATTTATCATCATATTATATTCTCCAAATAAAAAAATCCAAAAGCTTAAACTTACGAATAATAAAACTATATAAGGGGCTACATACATACACTTCGTGTCACATGTATAGTGACAAGCTTTTTTGTTTTTTATTTGGCAATATTTTTCAAACCCTTAGGTTTTTTGGAAAAATCCAAATGTGGAATAAATGAGGTTTATATTAAGTTTATATTGAAAAAACAATGTTTGGATTAAGTTGATAAATACAAGTTTTATGGCTGTTTTTCCCAAGAAGGTCATAAATAGTAACTGTTTTTTGTGTCACATGTATAGGGACAAGATATAAACTTACCTGTAAGACCTTTTAAAGTAAAGAAAATAACAAAAAATCTTATGGTTTATGTAAATACGGTTTTATTGAATGGATTAAAATAGTTTTTAGTAATGTGCCTCCTGATTTCTGAATAACTTCACGTAACCTGTGGTGTATGGATTCATAGAGTGCTGTCTGATACTGCGGAAAAGCTCGTTTTAGAATCGATTTATTATATGCTATGCCTTCTGTATCACCAATCAACAGTCCAGCTTCTAAATTGAATTTTCAAATGGAAGCCTTGAGTTTGAAGCAATTCTCACTATCGCCCTCCTTTCCTAAAATGATTTGGCTTTCTTGACTCTTCCTTTGTAGTTTTTTCCATAAAGAAAAGGTTGGGATTTGTTACCGCAACAATGACTAGCCTTCGATTCCTTGACTTCCCTACTCCACTTTCTTTACTTACTTACTTGAGGTGGCGCTACAGTCCTGTGTGAACTAGGGCCTTATCCAACAAACTTCTCCATCTAGATCGGTCCCTAGTTAGGTGCCTCCAGTTTCGCGCTCCAAGTCGGGTGAGGTCACTTTCCACTTGTGCGCGCCACCTGATCCGCGGTCTTACTCTACTGCGCTGTCCTGTGGGTGTGGATTCGAAGACTTTCCGGGCCGGAGCATTGGTTTCCATGCGCTCTACGTGACCCAGACATCTTAGTCGTTGGACTTTTACCCTTCTGGCTAAGTCTACGTCGCTGTACAGCCCGTACAGCTCGTCGTTTCATCTTCTCCTCCACTCCCCTTCGATGCATACGGGACCGTAGATCATACGAAGAGCTTTTCTCTCGAAACGACCCAAGGTGCTTCCATCCGCTTTTGTCATAGTCCATGCTTCTGCACCGTATAGCAGGACGGGGATGATAAGGGTCTTATACAGCGACACTTATTGGTCCTTCATGAGAGGACTTTTCCACTCAATTGCTTTCTTAGCCCAAAGAAACAGCGATTAGCAAGAGTTATTCTTCGTTTGATCTCAGCGCTGGTGTTGTTTTCTGCGTTTACAGCGGAGCCTAGGTAGACGAAGTCCTTGACTACCTCAAAGTTACGTCTGTCGATGGTGACATTTTGACCAAGACGTCGGTGTTCTAGGTCCTTTCTTGACGACAGCATGTACTTTGTTTTGCCCTCATTAACCGTTAAAACCATTTTTGCCGCCTCTGCTTCAATACTCACAAAAGCCCCATTGACATCATGCTGAGTTCTTCCGATTATGTCAATGTCATCAGCTTATGCTAGTAATTGGACAGACTTTTGAATGATAGTACCTCTAGTGTTGACGTGTGAGCTCTGCACTATGCTTTCAAGTACGATGTTAAAAAAATTGGACAGACTTTTGAATGATAGTACCTCTAGTGTTGACGTGTGAGCTCTGCACTATGCTTTCAAGTACGATGTTAAAAAAATCGCATGACAGCGCATCACCTTGTCTAAAACCTTTTTTGACATCGAAAGGTTCTGTTAAGTTGTTTCCAACCTTTATGGAGCAGCGTTAATTTTCCATGGTCATCCTGCACAAACGGACGAGTTTGGCAGGGATGCCAAAACTAGTCATGGCTCTATACAGCTCGTCCCTGTAGATACTGTCATATGCGGCCTTGAAATCGATGAAAAGATGGTGGGTATCGATTTGATGTTCTTGAGTTTTTTCCAAGATCTGCCGTGATGTGAATATTTGATCGACTGTGGACTTTCCTGGTCTAAAACCACACTGACAAGGACCTATCAGGTTGTTGACGATGGGCTTTAGACGTTCACACATTACGGCAGAGAAGATTTTGTAAGCGATGTTAAGTAGACTGATTTCTCTATAGTTGGGGCAGTTTAAAGGGTCTCCTTTTTTTAGAATCGGGTAAACAATAATGAGGTTCCATTCATCGGGCATGCTTTCTTCCGACCATATCTTACAGATAAGTTGGTGCATGCTCCTAACCAAATTATCTCCATCTGCTTTGAAGAGCTCGGCATTCAAGCTTCAGCTTAGATATGGCAATCTATACTTCGTCTAAGTCGGAAGGACGGGATTGTTGGCTTTCGTCGTCTATGTTGAATGGATCATCCTGCCTGACAGCGGTATTCGGTTCGTCGTCGCCGTTATACAGTCTGCAGAAGTGGTCCTTCCATATCCTCAGCATTGACTGCTATTCCACTATGATGTTTCCACTTTCGTCTTTGCATAAGACTTTCGAACTTCATTCCTGCTTTTGAACCTGTCAACATCTTAGACCGCACGCTTCTCATGCTCTCTCTTTTTCCTTCTGAGAAGTCGGTGTTCCTCTCGCCTCTTCTGCTCATAGAGCTCATGAGCAGCTCTCGTCCTTCTATGCAGCGCCGCCTGTTGTTTGGCTGCATTTGCCTGCCGACATTCCTCATCAAACCAGGGGTTCCTTGTTGGTGGCTGCTTGAAACCCAGCACATCAGAGGCGGCTTCTCTGATTGCATCTTGGAAATGTTGCCACTCGTTTTCGATACATTGTGTTGGCGGCAGAGAACTTCGAGAGAGGTTACTTGTAACTCGGTCGGAGAAGGATTTGGCGATCTCTTGCGATTGTAGCCGTTCAACGTTGTAGCTTCTCCCAGCATCTCCCTGTTTTGCCTTGGGTCTGGAAACCCGAAATGCTACCTTGGCTACAACGAGGTAGTGGTCCGAGTCGATGTTAGCTCCTCGGAAAGTTCGGACATCCATGATGCTGGAAGCGTGTCTAGCGTCGATCGCAATATGGTCAATCTGGTTGACGGTAGATTGATCTGGAGAACTCCAAGTTATTTTGTGGATGTTGAGGTGTGGAAAACGGGTACTGCCTACCATAACGTTTCGCACGCAGCAAAATCTATGAGTCTGAAAGCGTTGTCGGAAGTGTTGCCGTGCAGGCTGTTTTTCCCGATTATTCAACCAAAGATGTCTTCCCTTCCTATTTTGGCATTAAAAGCGCCCAGTACAATTTTAATATCGTAGCTAGGACACTGCTCATATGTTTTGTCTACGAGCTCGAAGAACGTATCTTTGGTGTTGTCATCCTTCTCTTCTGTGGGGGCGTGTGCGCATATTAGGCTAATATTGCCAAATTTAGCCTTGATACGGATGGTCATGAGGCGCTCGTTGATGCACCTATAGCTCAAGACTTCTTGCCTAAGTCTGGCTCCAATGACAAAGCCGCATCCAAATAAGCGCTGTTGGTTTTCTCGGTAGCAGTCACCATAGTAAATGTCGCAGTTTTTCATCCTCTTTTTGCCCGGCCCATCCCATCGTATTTCCTGGATGGCGGTGATGTCTGCTTTATAGCAGTCTAGGGCCTCCGCTTATTCTTCGGCGGCACTTGGTCTGTAAGGGACCTAACATTCCACGTGCATATCCGAAGTCCGTTATCCTTAATTCGCTTGCGTGGGTTGTCAACAGTAAATCCGTCCGTGCTTCGCAACTGGGATATTTTTACGTGGTCAGGAAGTCACCCCTGCGGCACAACCCCCAACCTGGAGGGCCAGATCCTTAGTATAACTCCAAGGACGGAGAGCCGGATAAACCGCTCTTTATATGCCTGGGCTCCAAATAAGTCGTAGAAGCCCTATAAGGTGTCTTCTACCTGTGCGTCGAACTTGTCGAGTTGTAGAAGCTGAGTAAGGTAAATGATTCTCGGGAATTATTTCTCCAGAAGAGTCCTGAAACCAAAGGTCGCTCGCCCCTCCCCTTCCCAATCCTTTACCCCCTCCTCCGTCAGCTCTGTGCTATTATGCTGGCTAATGTCTCCTTATCCCCTGACTGTATGGTGTATACCTGTCTGTCAATGCCTAGTTTCCTTCCTGGGACGCTTATGGCTTAATTGCTGTACGTCTCTCCTTTTCCAAAACATATCCTTCTCTTAAACCTCCCAATTGGGCTGGATCTAAGGTGTTATACGACCCGTGCCGATGATCAGCCAGGCTGAGGGCCCAATTAAAAAACTAGCTCAGTCGAGAAAGGAGTATCCGGATATCTGGCGACCTCCGGATTAACCAGCCTTATCTGTATACACGGATCTCTGTACCGATGGACCACCCCTTATCCGCTACTCGTGGGACTCTAAATGGATTTAAATAAAACAAAACAAAGAAAACTAAAACAAAATTAAAAGACCGAACCGGCCAGCAGTACGACGGCAAAGTTGTCTGCTGTTCATCCCCCTTCCACTGGTGCCGACAAGGCTGTGGACACTCACAGCCCTGTTGTCGCCAGTGGAATATCGGATAAACAGGTAACATCACCTTCTTCCTGTAGTGAGGCAGTTGTGAAGAACGGCTCCTCTACTACCACGGAGAGTAAACCTCTCGTCTCTTCTACACCGCGTGTCGGAGGTAGTAGGGCTGTGGTGCCAGGTCCTTCTACCTCCAAAGCAAATAATCCTAAAGAAGGTCCTGGGGGAGATGGGCGTAAGCTCAGACCCTCCAAGGCCTACTACAGGGACATGCGTAATGCTAAGAGGATTCTCCAGACGTTTGGTGAACAACTAGGCGCTGGAGGAAACTCTCAGCATGACGCCAAGATAAAATGGGCCAAGAATTTCCTGGCCAAAAATAATTTGAAGACCAGCCAAGACGCAACGTCGAAGCGACAAAGGTCTATGGAAGGTAGTGTTTCACTACCTAAACGCCCCAAAGTGCTAAACACCAGCACTTCTCTTGACCCTCGCAAGGCAAAAATGTCCTTCAGTGACGTTCTGAAGGACAAAATGGTAGTCGCGATTATCGACAGAAATGATGTAGATGGCACGATCTCTGCCGAAAACTGGACATTGGCCAAAGGACAGCTGGCCTTCAGTTTTGTCGAGATCATGTCTGACAATCCGGGACCACCGCCCATCACAAAAGATGGCGGTTGGCATCAGGGACACATCAAGTTGATGGTCTGTGATGATCAGAGGTCGTGCGACCTACTGACGCTGGCGGTCAGCCGACTTGGAGAGGTCTGGCCTGGTGCTAAGCTGGAGGTTGTAGCAAAGGAGGATATTCCTTGCAGACCAAGAGCTCGCATCACGGTTCCGGCCATATTCAAGGAAGCAGACCACGTATTGAAGGTAATCCGGCTCTCCAATCCAACCCTTCCTACTCACAACTAGAAGGTTGCGAAATTGGAGGATCCAAAGGGACCCTACAAGGGTGCAATTGTAATCATCAATGCAGAGTCCCTTTCTCCTCTGGCGCAATCAAAAGGTGTGATTAGGTTTGGGTTCGATGAAATTACGCTGAGGGTCTATAAAAAAGATGGGGTCGAGGCACAAACCCTTCCCCCTCCCCCACCCACACAAGCGGAAACTGCTGCTGAGGAACCTGGTGCATCGGTCACACTTCCTTCATTGGAAGACGATGCATCTCAGGTATCCCCAGTAACAGAGGAAGCTCCCAACACCGACCAAGGTTTTTCCGCAATGGAGGCCGAGGTCTACGACAGCGGAGATGAGGACATTCTTTTAGAATCGTCCTCTGATATGGATGACTCCGACATTACTGTGTTGGAGGCTGATCGGGTGTGCAGTAGCAAAAATGCTGCGGTTACTCCAGATTAACCTCCAACACTCCATAAAGGCTTCGGCCTCCCTTCTTCTTCGCCTATCCAGCAGCGATGAAGATATTGTCCTGATTCAAGAACCCTGGATTGTTAAATCCATTGTTCGAGGAATCAGGACTCCCAGATACTGCGTGCTGTATGCATCAGGTGAGGATGAACCCAGATCTTGCATATTAGTAAAACGCAGCCTAAATGTATATTTACTCCCTAATTTCAGCGATCGAGATATCACCGCCGCAAGTCTGGAAACAGCCAGAGGAACATTCTGGCTGGCGTCGGCGTATCTTGGCCACGACCATCTTCTCCCTCTCCCGGGTGACACTCTGGAGAGATTGATAACTGAAGCACAAAGGCTCAACACCGGCCTCATCATCGGTAGTGACGCTAACGCCCACCATACAGTATGGGGTAGCACGGATATAAACGACAGAGGTGAGTCTCTTTTCGACTATATTCTAAACACTAACCTACTCGTAAGTAACGTTGGTAATGAGCCAACCTTTATTACTAAAAATCGACAAGAAGTTTTAGATATAACTCTTGTCTCCGAATTCATTAATAATAATATTTTGAACTGGAAGGTATCTAAAGATCACTCCTTTTCTGATCATAGATACATCCAGTTTGACTTTTTAAATGAACCACCTTGCCAACCGATCTTTCGAAATCTAAAAAGAACAAATTGGCCAAAATATAAGAGAACGTTAAATAGTTTAGTAAAACCTGAACTCTTTAATACTCCCTCCAACTTTGAAGATCTTGACGACAAAGTTAATAATCTAACATCAGCCCTAAACAAAGCTCTAGATACTGCATGCCCTCTTATACAAGTAAGAGGTAAAAAGAAGCCACACTGGTGGAACTCAGGGCTGGATCCACTTCGAAAAGAATGCAGAAAACTCTTTAACAGAGCGAAAGCTTCTAGAGACATGTCTGACTGGGATTCATATAAAGAATCACTGAAGATATATAAAAAAGAACTGAGGAAAACCAAACGATCGTCCTGGAGAAACTTCTGTAGCAACGTGGAAGATTGCTCCGAAGCATCCAGGCTGCGCAAAATCCTCTCCAAAAATCCAATCATGCCAAGCTGCTTGAAAAACGCCTCTGGCCTCTGGACCAATTCAAGCGAAGAATCGCTCAACTTGCTACTAGACGTCCACTTTCCTGGTAGCTCTAATATTATTAATAACATTGCACTTAATAATGGTAACAATACTTTACAACCCCCACAAGGTCTAGTCACTAGGGAAAAACTCAAATGGGCTATTAACAGCCTTAAACCATATAAATCTGCTGGTCCGGATGGTGTAATTCCAGCCGAACTGCAAGAAAATGCAAGTTTTCTAATACCCATCCTAGAAAACATCTTCAAGGGTTGCCTTAATTTGGCATACATCCCGATGTCTTGGAGACAAGTTAAAGTTGTTTTTATTCCAAAAGCTGGAAAATCCAGTCACGTAAACCCTAAAGACCTAAGACCTATCAGCTTATCATCATTCCTTCTCAAAACTTTTGAGCGTTTGATCGATATTCACTTAAGGGCAAGTATTGATAAGTCCCTCCCTTCAAAGGCTCAACATGCCTACAACAAAGGGAAATCTGTTGAAACGGCTCTACACAGTATAGTACGTACAATCGAATATTCCCTCCATCATAAAGAGTACACCTTAGTTGCCTTCTTAGACATAGAAGGTGCATTTAACAATGTCGACACATCTGCAATTGCACGTGTATTGACATCTCTGAAGGTAAATAAATCGATCAGCGAATTGATTAATCAGATGCTGATAAGCAGGATTATCAATTCAAAACTGCGCGATTTTACTACACAAAGGGGTGTCAGCAGAGGTACGCCACAAGGTGGTGTCCTATCCCCTCTCCTCTGGAACTTAGTAATAAATGAATTACTAACGACTCTAGAAAGAGAGGGAAACAGAGTGTTTGCCTATGCGGACGATGTTGCTATTGCAGTAACGGGTAAACATCCCAATATACTAAAAGAACTCTTACAAAACGCTTTAAATAAGCTCACCAGATGGGCTAATCGGTGTGGACTAGGCGTTAACCCACAAAAAACCGACCTCGTCCTCTTCACAAGGAAATACAAAGTCCCACACATTGACCCTCCCCTCATAAACGGTGTACCACTTAAATTCTCTGATCAAGCAAAATACTTAGGTCTCATTTTAGATAAGAAATTAAGTTGGAAACCTTATATTCAAGAGAGAATAAACAAGGCCACAGTAGCCCTGTTCTCCTGTAAAAAGGCCATTGGTAATAAATGGGGCCTACAGCCTCGCATTACACACTGGCTATACATCTCGGTCATAAGACCGATCCTTACTTATGGAGTAGTGGTATGGTGGACGGCGCTAGATACAGCGACAAATCGCGATAAACTCAGCAAAGTCCAACGAACAGCCTGCCTGTGTATGGGAGGAGCACTTCGCTCCACCCCCTCCGCCTCACTAGATGTTCTGTTCCATCTAATACCGCTGGACTTTTTCAGCAAACAAACGGCCGCTAATACTGCCATACGGCTTCAGGCCTCCTCTCTGTGGATCAATAATGGAATTGGCCACACCACTATTTTGAACTCGTTCAGAACTATAAACAGTAATATTGACTACACCATACCCCATCCTCAGTTTAATAACTATAGCTTCAAAGTGACTATACCTCCCAGGTCTTCTTGGGAGAATACATCATTTTTGAACAATGGTCCTATAAACTTTTATACAGACGGATCAAAAACGGAGGATGGGGTTGGTGCAGGCGTATACTCAGATAGACTTAACTTAAGTCTCTCCTTTCGTCTACCCGATCATTGTAGCGTGTTCCAAGCTGAAATCCTGGCTATAAAAGAAGTCCTATCCTGGCTTAGAGAAAACGTTATATCAACTAATGATATACGCATTTTCTCGGATAGCCAAGCTGCGTTAAAATCCTTAGACTCTGTCTCTACAAATTCACTAACAGCCCTAAATTGTCGATCATCTCTTACGGAGATGGCTACACAGTTCAACATTCACCTTTTCTGGGTGCCGGGCCATAGAGACATTCCAGGAAATTGCAAAGCTGACGAAGTTGCAAAAAGCGGAACAACTTTACCTCTGCTGGCTCACAATGCTAGCATAGGTATCCCCTTAGCTACATGTAAACTCATGCTAAAGCAAGATACCATAGAGAAAACAAACTTCAGGTGGAATAACACCACCACCTGTGTAGCGACAAAACGAATTTGGCCTAATCTTAGCGCCAGGCGCTCAAAACAATTAATCTCTCTGAGTAGAGTGCACATTAGCTACGTTATAGGTGTCCTGACTGGGCACTGCTAAATAGGAAGGCATGCTATTCGACTTGGAGCCCCTGCAAATGATTTTTGTAGGAGTTGCATGGACGAAGATGAAGAGGAGACAATCTCTCTGTGCACATGCCCTGCCTTATCACAAAGACGTAGAATCCACTTTGGAGACTACTACTTTAACGATACCAGTGATCTAAAAAATTCAGACATTACTTGTCTCCTACGCTTCATTCGAAGCTCCAATTGGTTCAACGAGTTAAGCTGATTAACTGTCCATGTGGTATCACAACGGACCATACTTTGGTCTAAGTGTGTTGGACGTCCGAAACCAACAGCCACTTTAACCAAACCTAACCTAACTTATAAGGTGTTTACTAAGCAGTTCAACCTTACTGCAACTGTACACGCCACCGTTGATTCCATCTCGGGAATTCCTTCGCTGCCGTCTGGATAAGGAGAGGTGTCTTAGTGGAAAAACCTCTCCCCCCCTCTCTCGTTTGCTGCCCCCAACAACTGGTGATTGGTCTATCTCCCCCCATTTGGCCGGGAGGGGTAATTTTAAAAAATATTACTTAAAATAGAAAAAAATATTTTTTAAAAGCTAAAAAATAATGATAATACTTTCAATTAAGTATTATACGTTTTTTTAAAGCAAACATTCTGTTCCATTAGCCAGTTTTTAAATCAAGTAAAAAGTATGCATATGTTTTTAAAAATTTAATCTTAAACTAAAAAAAATTTAATTTCAACATTTCAAAACCATAAGTTTATAAATAATTTTTAATAATTTGCTCTTATTAATTTTCAAGCAAAAACTAAAAACTAGATGATTTTATGCTTTGCATTTATATTTGAATAGTACTACGAGTATCATGGAACACAAAATTTTATTACGGAAGGCGAGCTATGGGGGCACTGCCTGTACGAAAATTAAGTGTGGAATCTAAGAGCGACTGGAAATATAAAATATTGAAATAAGTAAATAAAATAAATTACTCAAATGTAAACAAAAATCAGTCGTTGCCAACGTTACCTGAGATTTATTTTAGTCATACCTATCAATGTAAAGAAGGTATGCATATACAATACATTTTATTGTATATGTTTTAGATTTGTTTTCAGAAAATTGTATTCATTTGCTTTTAGATTTTCTATTTTTGTGAAATCTGAAAATTTAAAAGCAACGTTTTCAAATTTAAGTTTTGATACAATGCTTCGTTGCCATATTTTGAATATTTCTGTAGCAAATACAGTCGTTGTAGGTATTTTTTTAAATTTGTATTTTTTTTTTATTGCAAAGTGGGTAGTGGGTGGGTAGGTTTGTAGAAAAGTAGGTATTAAGGAGGATAGGTTGGTGTATATTAAGCAGAATTTTGAGGACTTTAGTTGTTTCGTGATTGCAGTTAAGCCATGACCCAAGCTAGAACTAAACGGTCAGAGTATAGGGTCAACTCGTTGACTCTCTGACGTCATAAAAAAATCTAAATTGTCTATGCCAACACACCGTCAACGCTCACAGCGTCAATGCTTAAAACTTTGACTATCATACGATTTGACAAAATAATGTTTATTTAAGCCAACGTTTTTTTTTTTATTTTTTTCATATTAGGGTGGGAAAAAATGTTAAAATTGGTACAATGTAAGCATATAACATAATTTTTGTGTAGTTTTAAATTTAAGGTTTACAAATGGAGTAATTTTTGAGTCAAAGAGTCAACGCGTTGAACGTATACTTTGACCTTCTTAAGGCAGCTTCAGACTTTTTTCTTTAATAGAAACAACTGTGTTAAAACTGAAAATGTATGACAGTCTGCCGACTTGTCTTGCTTAAAAGGTTTGTATTTTGCATATGATTAAATAGTTTGATTTCAAAATCTATTTTTGTAAGAGATTTTTAGTCAAAAACCAATTTTTACCAATTTATAGATTTTATTATTTTATGAAAAACTGACCGTTGGATTTATATAAAAAATAAGCTGAATGTCGAAAACAATATTTTCTGTGACATAAAATTAGTTTGAAGCCAATGTTTTTAATTTTTGAAAAGATATTTGAGTTAAGTAAATCTTTACCAAGTTTTAGTATTGTTTTTTTTTTAGGTTTTTTATTTTTTGTACAAAAACTGTCCATTCGATGTTTCTCAAAATGTTACTAGTTGGCGAAAACGTTATTTTTCGTTGCATACAATTATTTTTGACATAAAATCATTTTTTGTTCGTAAAATATTCAAGGGGACAATTATTTTTTTTCAGTTTTTTTTGATTTACAAAAAAAACTGTTTTATTTTTTTTTTTCAAAAATATACTTATTTGGTATCACGTTACAATATATAATATAAAATTTAATTCAAGATACTAGCGTCCTATGTTCACCTTTTTTAAATAGCTATGGTAAAAAAACCACCCACCCAATTTTTTGAGAGTCCTTTCTGCATCTTTCTGTATTATTATCTGTATAACAAGATTTATTTAAAGTCGATATCACTGGTTCTTGAGCTATGGAAGACGAAAAAAAGTTCCCGAACTTACGGACGCATGAACGTACGTACACACGCACGAGTTATAAACACTCAACTGTACCTCAAGCAGGAAATAAGAGGAAATAATAAAATAAATAAGATCGCTAATGATCTATTTACAAACATCGTAATAAAGATTACCACAGGTAATAAGATAAAATACATATTTATATTTTATGATCAACCAATCAAGATAATAATAACAAAACAAGATAAAATAAAATACATAACACATATTTTATGACCAACCAAATAACAAAATAAGATAAAGATACAAAAAGTAATTAACCAACACTACCATAAACCCTGGGGACAAGAAAACCAACTCATCAGGATAACGATATAAATAGATTCAACACGGAAGGAGTTTGCTAGTAGTTGCAGAGTAGTATGTAAGAACTATGTACACTCCGCTCCACTTGAATAGAAACAAACTTTTTTTTTACTATCAGACCGTGCAGCGCTTTGGTAAATATATAAATTCACCTTTTTGTTTTAGTTCTTATAAGATGGATCTATTGCAAATAAAACTACATAGACAGAATAATTCAGGAAAATACCATTAGCTTATTTTAACCACTTTTCTAATTACTTCATTAAAAACACTGTTTTTTTTGCGCCACTTGAAAAGAAACATTCGCTTAAATAAGGAAACAAATTGAAAAAATGCAGTAAAGAGGGTATTTTTTTATTTAAAATGATATTTTAATAATGTGTGCTACCACCTTTATTTGAAATAACTTCAAAAACCCTGTTGGGAAGTGAATCATACAGTTGTTTTAAGTAATTTAGTGAAATTGCACTCCATGCCTCTTTGATAGCAGCAGTAAGTGATTCTTTGTCATCATACTGTCGTCCAGAGTCGTACGCTCTACGAACCATCCATCCCCATACGTTTTCTATAATATTTAGGTCCGGGGAGTACAGTGGCCATTGAAGTAAGGAAACATTTTTCTCGGCTATCCAACTTTTAATGATCCTTGCGTTGTGGATTGGCGCGTTGTCTTGTTGAAAAGTCCATGGTATTGGTCCAAATACATTGGAAAGCTTCTTGCAATATTTGCTTGTAGGAGTTTGCCGTCATTTTCAACGTGGGAAACTCCAGATCAACTGTTCCAAACCAGGAAATTGCCCCCACACCATTAAACCGCCTTCTCGGGTATGGTGGCGCTCCAAAAACCTTGGTTCCTTTCTCATGTCATGAAAATAGAAATTATACCCGTTCGGGCCATCTAAATTAATTTTTTTTCGTCAGAAAATACCACTTTTGTCCACTGTTCCTTCCACGTCATATTCCTTCTGCAAAAATCTATTCTATTTTGTCGTCGTATTGGATTTAATGGTGGTTTTTTCTTCAATTTAAGGCGCTTCAAATGTTGTGACCTACGAATGACACGTCTAATAGTGTTAAGACTAGCTGCAATACCACTGTTCGCCTTGATTTTAGCAGCAGAGTCGCTTGAATTGGAGGCCAGCCTAATAATCTTTCTTCTGTCTGCTTCTGTTGTGGCTCTTGTTTGCCTGCCCTTCATATTTGTTCCATAGCTGTCTTTATTTCTAAGGTACGACCAAATAATTTTCACACTTCTTTCTATTTTGTTGACAATTGTGCGTAGGAAAAGCTTGTTTTCTGCGTATACTTCTATTTTGGGCTTTTCTGCAAGGTTTAATGGTTTTCCGCGGCCCATTTTTTCTTTGATCGAACAATTAATGCTTTTAATCTAAATTTCTATTACTAAAATAAGAATTTTTGTCGTAACCGTAAC
Organism: Eupeodes latifasciatus; assembly: GCA_920104205.1. NCBI lineage: Eukaryota > Metazoa > Arthropoda > Insecta > Diptera > Syrphidae > Eupeodes > Eupeodes latifasciatus. The sequence continues at coordinate 269,318,045 of OV049924.1, read as the reverse complement.
CAATAGAAACAAAACGCACACTGTTTCTATTCAAGTGGCGCAAAAAAAACAGTGTTTTTTAATGAAGCAATTAGAAAAGTGGTAAAAAATAACCTAATGGTATTTTCCTGAAATATTCTGACCATGCAGTTTAATTTGCAATAGATTCCTCTTATAGGAACTAAAACAAAGAGGTGAATTTATAAATTTACCAAAGTGCTACACGTTCTGATGGTAAGAAAAAAAGTTTGTTTATATTCAAGTGGAGCGGAGTGTATGTCAAAACTATTGAAATATTTTATTTGTTGAAAAGAAAATAAAGTTAACATTTAAAAATATATTTTTTTGAAGTAACCTTTTTTATTTCCGACGGATTAATATAATTCACGCACATACATCACTCTAAAAATCTTTTATCTAGACTCTAGGGACCTTGAAACGTCGAGAATGTCTAAATTTTCAATTCGACAAATCGGACCGATTACAAAAACTTCCTATGGGAAGTTAATAACATTTGGATTTTCTCATGAAATTTCTGGAGTTAATGTACCTTGTATAAGTCCTTCTTTTTATATTATTTATCCCTAATTGGGTGTGTGCAACAGTGGGGTGTATATGGGGGACATGCTGCCCCCTGCATGGGCTCACCATAGGATTTGGGGTGGGTGCAAGGTGGGGTGAGTGCAAGGTTGGCTGCATGCAAAGTTTCTTTTGCATTTAAATAAGCTAGATTTAAGACAAATTAATGTATTTTAGGTATCTTAATCCATATTCGATTATTACTATCAAAATAAGACTACGTAAATACTCAAGCAAGGAAAAACTAATTAATTTAAAATATTTTTTTTTGCTAATTTTCAATTTTCTCAAGAACTAGAAGACATAAAATCATCTAGTTTTCAGTTTTTGATCAAAAACAAATAAGAGCAATGAATTCTAAAAAAAACAATAAGTAGATAATCTTAAAGATTTGAAAAATTACCCTTTTTTTAATTACACCTCTTTTTTAACTTGTTTTGCCCACATTTTAAGTTTAATACTAGTTTTTTCATAAACTATGCATAGTTTTGACTTGATTTAAGAACAAACTAATAGAAAAAAGTGTTTTAAAAGTGGCTTCAAAAAAATGTATAAAACTTAGTTGTAAGTATAACCATTACTTTGTAATTATTTTTTTTTCCATTTAACGTACATATTTTTTTAAATTGTCCCTACCGCCTAAACTTCGATTCTATAGTAAAAAATGCTTGATTTTAACTGTTCTATACAAATCCGTCATTAAACTTTGTCGCCTGAGTTGTCACGCTCTCCCCAGCGAAGTTCTGGATACAAAAAGCTACAAATCTTCATTATCTGGTATTGGATATTCATTTATACGAGTAACTGTTATGTATATATATATTATATTGTGCTATATGCATAACCCCTAGATCCCAACTATAAGTAGAATCACAAGAATACATGTAATAGGTTAAGTATGTAATTATGTTAAGATTAGTCTTGTAAGTCATCTTATTAAATAAACATCATCTTAGCTCTTAATACAACTTCTTTTATTAAGCAAGTACTGTGAATGTACATGACATTTTTGGCGACGAGAATTGTGCGGTTATATACGAGTAGTATTTAATGATCATTAACTATAAGCCGAAAAAAAAATAGAAGAACCCGTAGCAAAGATCATGTGATGTGATCACGCCGTGTGTGAAACAGTTTGCAAGTCAGCATATATTTGTATTAATTGCGAAAAAATTAAGAAAACTATAAAATGACAACAGACAATAAAACTTTTCCAAGCATTGCTAATAAAATGAGTGTTGGAAATTTCCGTTGAAATATTGATCCATTTATAATCGATAAAGACGATTTTTAACAATATGCAGATCGATTAAAGCATATTTTTGTGTTGAATGCTATTGGCGAATCTGTGGCAGAGGAGAAGCAAAAAGTGTCAATATTTGTGTCTTTTGTGGGAGCTGATTTATATAAAATCCTCCGGACATTGATTGCCCCAAAATCAGAATGGGATTTCTCCTATGACGAGGTAATTAAAATAATGAAGCAGTACTTTAAACCAAAACTGAACGTGAGAGCCGAGCGTTTCAAATTCATGTCTCGGAAACTAAAAGATGGTGAAACTTTACAAGACTTTGTTGTGGAGCTGAAGTCTATTGCCGAGAACTGCGAATATGGTGCCTTTTTGGATCAGGCACTGTCTGACAAGTTCATTTGGTCTCAAAGAAGTGCCGATATCCAGCGAAAACTTCTCAATGAACCATTAAATAAAACATTTAATGAAATATTTGAGTCTGCACAAACAATGGAATCAACTCAGAAGGATGTGAAAGATATTCAGTCGACTCTTCCGTCTATGAATATACATGGTGACCAGAATTGGATTGGGAGAAGCAAATTTAGAATGGGAAATTCTAACCATCGACGCATCGCCTCGAGAAGCAAAGCAAGAAACCACGATCAAGATGGTAATCGTGCATCATCACGACCAAGAAGGTCCAACGAGAAAGTCACGTGCTTTCGATGTCAAAAAGAAGGGCATTACGCATATGACTGTGGTAACAATAGAGTAAGGTATTTAAATACTAACAATAGATATAGAAATAAAAATTAGAAAAAAATCAATCACGTTGATAGTGAACAACAAATGTTATCGAATTTAACTTTAGGTAATGTTACAATAAATTCCTTAGGTTCCGAATATTTAGAACGACTTATTATTTCATTCAAAGTAAACAATATTAATATAAATATGGAGGTTGATTCTGGTGCCTGTCTTTCTATACTCTCTGAACGCATGTACTTGAAGTTGTTTAAAAATTGCAGATTAAAGCCATTTGATAAAACTCTTAATGTCATTACAGGTGAAAATGTTGTTGTTGTTGGAGCTGTTGAGGTTGCTGTAAATGGTTTGTTTGATGATAAAATGTACTGCCTGGATTTGGTTGTGGTTAGAACCGAGAAGGATTTTACTCCTCTTTTGGGAAGAAATTGGCTAAGCACCCTTTTTACAGAATGGAGGAATCATTTTAAGGTAAATAGCATTAGTCCATCTCGTGATGAGGTCAAAAACGAAATTTTGAAAGCTTTTCCACAAGTTTTCGATAACAATTATTATGGAATAATTAGGGATCACGTTGCAGATTGTGCTTGATGTTGATGCATCACCTATTTTTCATAAACCATATACGATTCCATATGGATTGCGTGAAAAGGTTGAGAAAGAGCTGGGAAGGCTTGTGGAAGTAGGCATCTTGAAACCAGTTAGGTTCAGCGAGTGGGCCACACCAATTGTGGTTGTGGAAAAAAAGATGGAACCATACGAATCTGTATGGATTGTAAGTCGACCATAAACAGGTATGTTAGGGCTGATCATTTCCCGATTCCGCGAATCGACGACATTTTGTCTAGTTTTGGATGTTGCTCCTTCTTTTGCATACTTGATTTAGCTGGGGCGTTCCAGCAAGTTGCACTATCAGAGCAGTCGCAAAAGTATGTTACAATCAGCACTGATATGGGTTTGTTATTGAAACTAACTTCCATTTGGAATTAAAAGTGCACCCTCCATTTTTCAGTGTGTGATAGATGACATTTTAAAAGGTCTGAAATTTGTGAGAGGGTATATCGATGACATCATCATAGGTGGTAGCACACTAGATGATTGTAAGGCAAATCTGATTGAGGTTTTGCGAAGATTCAATCAGTTAAACGTTAAAGTGCGTATCGACAAGTGTCAATTTTTTAAATCATCGGTCGAGTATCTGGGCCATGAGATTAATGGCGATGGAATTTATCCAAAGGCTAATATGATGAAGGCAATAGTAAACGCTCCTGCTCCCGTTGATGTTTCTTCGTTAAAAGCATACTTGGGTTTGTTAAATTTTTATAAAAAAATTCATTCCGAATCTTTCTGCTCGATTAGCACCCTTGTATGAACTCTTGAAGAAAGAGAAATCTTTTGATTGGAATCAAGATTGCGAAAAGGTTTTTAACGAGAGTAAATTTTGGTTGTATGATAATAATATGTTTAGCCAGATAAAGCTCTCGGTATTGTTTGTGACGCCAGCTCATATGGTGTTGGTGGGGTATTATTTCACATAGAGAAAAATGGTGAAGAACGTCCTATAATGTTCGTGTCTAGCACTTTATCAAATGCTGAGAAAAATTATTCTCAAATAGAGCGTGAAGCTCTCGCGGTGATTTTCAGTGTGAAACGTTTTCACAAATATATATACGGGCGTAAAATTAGAATTTATAGTGACCATAAGCCTCTTGAGAACATTTTTGGTGACAAAAAGAATAATGCCATAGCTGCCGCAAGATTGCAACGATGGGCTCTGATACTATCACAGTACGATTATAAGATAGTTTATAGAAAAGGAAGCGCTATGAATAACGCTGATGCTTTATCACGTTTGCTCGTGAGCGAGCCAACTGATGTGTCTAGTTGCATGATAAATTTTTTTAATATAGCGGGTAATTTACCCTTGAATGCAAATGACATTGCAACGGAAACATCGAAAGACGATACTTTGAGCAAAGTTATTTCTTTTATGAGTTCAGAATGGCCAGCTTATTTTGAAAACAAGTTGTTGCAAAAACTAAGTAGTAGAAAATTAGAATTTTCTATTTCGGATTAGGGATGTTTATTGTTAGGTTGTCGAGTAGTTATTCCAAATTCATTGAAAGGAAAAATGCTAGAACTCTTACATGAAGGACACTTGGGTGTTGTCCGCATGAAAGAGCTCTCCCGAGGTGCAATGTGGTGTTAAATTTAGATCGTGACATTGAGCACTATGTCCGAACGTGCGATGCGTGTCAGCAGGAAAGTAAAAGACCTGGATTTCTTCCGTTGTCATCTTGGCCAGTTACTTCATTTCCTTTCGAGAGAATACATATAGATTTTCTATATTTTAAAAACAAAACATTTTTACTAATGGTAGACACTTTTTCGCGATGGATTGATGTCCATATTATGAACAAAACAACAGCAGTTAATGTGATATCAGTGTTTAGAAAAGTTTTTTGTATTTTTGGCTTACCAAGGAAATCGTATCTGACAATGGTCCACCATTTTCGTCAGTGGAACTGCAAAATTTTTGTAAGGCAAACAACATTATTTTGACTAAGACTCCACCATATAACCCTCAATCAAACGGCAGTGCTGAGAGAGCAGTTCAAACTTTGAAATCAAGTTTAAAAAAATATTTTCATGATCATAAGATCAAAAATTTACCTATAGAGAACCATGTTGAAAATTTTTTATTTAAATACCGAAATGTTCCTTCAACTACAACAAATAATACACCAGCTAATTTAATTTTTAGATATAATCCGCGAACTATTTTAGATGTTATCAAACCAATAAGTAGCCAAGTAAGCAAACAACCGTTAATTAAAAATAATAGAACCGAGTCTAACGAAAACCAAAACCAAAAATTAATTAAATATATAAGTAAGAAGCAACAAAAACAACAACAACAGAAACACAAAGTAACTCAGATCAAAAATAATGAATTCAGTAAAAATCAAACCGTTTGGTATCGATGTAGTTATAACAACTTCGGCGATGGACACCAGCAATTATATATGACAAAATTTAAAAAGTTGTATATCTCGTAAGATTAAATGGTACTATTCGAAAAGCTCATGGTCACCAGTTGAAACCAAGAGTTTTAAGAAAGGTAACATTTGATTCTAGTAGAAATCAGAGTTATAATAATTCAGAAACTGATTTCCTAAATCCACAATTAAAAAGGGAGGAAAGCTCGGTATATGAATATAATGCAGAGAATAATAGAAAGGACAGTAATCCGAATACACCTATAGCTTTGAGTACAAGTGTAAGAACCAGAAAAAAACCCATAAGGTATCCTAACATTTAAGTTTGAATACTGCTGAATATTTGGAAGTTATGAAGTTGATTAAATTATATACAAATTAATAGAATGAGAATAATGTATTTGAAGTAAATTTAAAATTATAGTGGATATATGTTAAAGTAAGAAATAATAAACAAAATAAGAAGTTATTTGAAATAAAAAGAAATATTTAAATTATTTTTAAAATAATTATTATTTTAAAAGAATTTAAAATTATTTATAAAATAATAAAGATCCTTTTAAATATTCTAATCTTATAACAATTGAATTTAAATATTATACAAACATTGTAACTAAGTAAATAAGAAACTTAAGGAGAAAGGAGTGTTATGTATATATATTATATTGTGCTATATGCATAACCCCTAGATCCCAACTATAAGTAGAATCACAAGAATACATGTAATAGGTTAAGTATGTAATTATGTTAAGATTAGTCTTGTAAGTCATCTTATTAAATAAACATCATCTTAGCTCTTAATACAACTTCTTTTATTAAGCAAGTACTGTGAATGTACATGACAAAAAAAATATTTTTTAAAAGCTAAAAAATAATGATAATACTTACAATTAAGTATTATATATTTTTTTAAAGCAAACATTCTGTTCCATTAGCCAGTTTTTAAATCAAGTAAAAAGTATGCATATGTTTTTAAAAAATTAATCTTAAACTAAAAAAAAAATTAATTTCAACATTTCAAAACCATAAGTTTATAAATAATTTTTAATAATTTGTTGCTCTTATTAATTTTCAAGCAAAAACTAAAAACTAGATGATTTTATGCTTTGCATTTATATTTGAATAGTACTACGAGTATCATGGAACACAAAATTTTATTACGGAAGGCGAGCTATGGGGGCACTGCCAGTACGAAAATTAAGTGTGGAATCTAAGAGCGACTGGAAATATAAAATATTGAAATAAGTAAATAAAATAAATTACTCAAATGTAAACAAAAATCAGTCGTTGCCAACGTTACCTGAGATTTATTTTAGTCATACCTATCAATGTAAAGAAGGTATGCATATACAATACATTTTATTGTATATGCTTTAGATTTGTTTTCAGAAAATTGTATTCATTTGATTTTAGATTTTCTATTTTTGTGAAATCTGAAAATTTAAAAGCAACGTTTTCAAATTTAAGTTTTAATACAATGCTTCGTTGCCATATTTTGAATATTTCTGTAGCAAATACAGTCGTTGTAGGTATTTTTTTAAATTTGTATTTTTTTTTTATTGTAAAGTGGGTAGTGGGTGGGTAGGTTTGTAGAAAAGTAGGTATTAAGGAGGATAGGTTGGTGTATATTAAGCAGAATTTTGAGGACTTAAGTTGTTTCGTGATTGCAGTTAAGCCATGACTCAAGCTAGAACTAAACGGTCAGAGTATAGGGTCTCTGACGTCATAAAAAAATCTAAATTGTCTATGCCAACACACCGTCAACGCTCACAGCGTCAATGCTTAAAACTTTGACTATCATACGATTTGACAAAATAATGTTTATTTAAGCCAACGTTTTTTTTTTATTTTTTTCATATTAGGGTGGGAAAAAATGTTAAAATTGGTACAATGTAAGCATATAGCATAATTTTTGTGTAGTTTTAAATTTAAGGTCTACAAATGGAGTAATTTTTGAGTCAAAGAGTCAACGCGTTGAACGTATAGTTTGACCTTCTTAAGGCAGCTTCAGACTTTTTTCTTTAATAGAAACAACTGTGTTAAAATTGAAAATGTATGACAGTCTGCCGACTTGTCTTGCTTAAAAGGTTTGTATTTTGCATATGATTAAATAGTTTGATTTCAAAATCTATTTTTGTAAGAGATTTTTAGTCAAAAACCAATTTTTACCAATTTAAGCATCATTTGAGTACTATTTTTTATAGATTTTAATATTTTATGAAAAACTGACCGTTGGATTTATATAAAAAATCAGCTGAATGTCGAAAACAATATTTTCTGTGACATAAAATTAGTTTGAAGCCAATGTTTTTAATTTTTGAAAAGAAATTTGAGTTAAAAGTAAATTTTTACCAAGTTTTAGTATTGTTTTTTTTTTAGGTTTTTTATTTTTTGTACAAAAACTGTCCATTCGATGTTTCTCAAAATGTTACTAGTTGGCAAAAACGTTATTTTTCGTTGCATACAATTATTTTTGAGATAAAATCATTTTTTGTTTGTAAAATATTCAAGGGGACAATTATTTTTTTTCAGTTTTTTTTGATTTACAAAAAAAAACTGTTTTATTTTTTTTTTCAAAAATATACTTATTTGGTATCACGTTACAATATATAATATAAAATTTAATTCAAGATACTAGCGTCCTATGTTCACCTTTTTTAAATAGCTATGGTAAAAAAACCACCCACCCAATTTTTTGAGAGTCCTTTCTGCATCTTTCTGTATTATTATCTGTATAACAAGATTTATTTAAAGTCGATATCACTGGTTCTTGAGCTATGGAAGACGAAAAAAAAGTTCCCGAACTTACGGACGCATGAACGTACGTACACACGCACGAGTTATAAACACTCAACTGTACCTCAAGCAGGAAATAAGAGGAAATAATAAAATAAATAAGATCGCTAATGATCTATTTACAAACATCGTAATAAAGATTACCACAGGTAATAAGATAAAATACATATTTATATTTTATGATCAACCAATCAAGATAATAATAACAAAACAAGATAAAATAAAATACATAACAGATATTTTATGACCAACCAAATAACAAAATAAGATAAAGATACAAAAAGTAATTAACCAACACTACCATAAACCCTGGGGACAAGAAAACCAACTCATCAGGATAACGATATAAATAGATTCAACACGGAAGGAGTTTGCTAGTAGTTGCAGAGTAGTATGTAAGAACTATGTATGTCAAAACTATTGAAATATTTTATTTGTTGAAAAGAAAATAAAGTTAACATTTAAAAATATATTTTTTTGAAGTAACCTTTTTTATTTCCGACGGATTAATATAATTCACGCACATACATCACTCTAAAAATCTTTTATCTAGACTCTAGGGACCTTGAAACGTCGAGAATGTCTAAATTTTCAATTCGACAAATCGGACCGATTACAAAAACTTCCTATGGGAAGTTAATAACATTTGGATTTTCTCATGAAATTTCTGGAGTTAATGTACCTTGTATAAGGCCGCGTTTCCATTTGCAAGTCAACTCGCGGAAGTCTTGGAGAAGTTACTTGCAGTCGCGTTTACATTGTCATGTGAATTCTTGCAATTTCTTCTGCAATAAATGTCTTGCAAGAAGCTCGCGCATCATACTGTCGCAATTTATTGCAGATGTATTTACACCAGGAGAGCAATTAATGTCGCAAGAAATCTGGTTGTTTACTTAACGATTAGCAGCTGCGATGATAATTTTATTATTAAAAAGAGGCTGGGATGCGACCCACACTGATAACTTCCCATCACGTCTGTCGATTTGTCTTGCTTAAAAGTTTGTAGGTTTTCGTGTTGGGTTAAAAAAGTTGTTAGTTGAATTATTCTTAAAAATTTTAAAATTACCAACAATATTTTTCATATAAAGAAATAGTTTAGTTTGAAAATCTAGTTTTATTAAATAGATTTTTAGTCGAAAACAGATTTTTACCAATTTAAGTAGCATTTCTTAAATTCTTAAAAATTGGATGAATGAAATTAATTTGAGAGATATCAAGAACCGAACATCAATTTTTACCAAATTTGCGTACTATTTTTTGTAGATTTTATTTTTTTATGAAAAAAACGGACTGTTGGATTTTTATAAAAGAAACTGCTGAATATCGAAAACAATATTTTCTGTGAAATAAAATGAGTTTGAAGACAATATTTTTAATTTTTGAAAAGCTATTCGATTCGTAAGTAAATTTTTACCAAGTTTTAGTATTGTTTTTTTGTTAGGTTTTTATTTTTTATAAAAAAACTGTCAATTCGATTTTTCTCAAAATTTTACCAAATTTTGAAAACGTTATTTTTCATTGCACAATATTGTTTTGGTGATAAAACCATTTTGTATTCGTAAAATTTTTTTTTTTTTCATTTTTTTTTGATTTATAAAAAAACCGTTAATTGTATTTTTTTAAAAAAATATACTTGTTTGGAATCACGTTACAATATATAATATAAAATTTAATTCAAGTCTCTAGCATTATTGGTTCGTGAGATATTTAGGGTTAACCAAAATTCAAAATCAAAATGACAGGTAAAAAACCACCCACTCATTTTTCTTGAGAGGTCTTTCTGCATTATTATCTGTATAACAACATTTATTTGAAGTCGATATCTCTACTGGTTCTTGAGCTATGGACGACGAGCTACGGACGTACGAACGTACATACATACGTACACACGCACGCACAGAAATCTTTCTAAAAATCTTTTATTTCGACTCTAGGGACCTTGAAACGTCGAGAAATGTCAAAATTTTCAATTTGACAAATCGGACCCATTGGCTGCGTTCAATCTCGTGTTGAATAGGGTATCTTGGATAGGTGGATTTTTAGATACCTTGTTGAACGAGTTGGATAGCTGTATTGAGATAGCTGTCAAAAAATAAAAACAACTTTCAGCTGTTCACAAAAAGCAGAGAAACATTTAAGCTTCGAAGTCAAAATTGTTGTCAGATAAAACATTTAATGGATAATTCAACTGATTCGTCGGACGATGATGAATTGATAGGTGCGTAACAATTTAATAAATAAGAGATAACCTTAATCTGTAATCTATGTTAAATTTCCTCTTAGCTCAATTGGAATTCTATACGATTAATAATTTACTTGCGAAATCTCCGGTTTTAAACGATTTATGTACGTTTAACACAAACCTTTCCTAACAGAAACGAGGACTATTATGAAGGCAAATAGCTACTTCATCGTCTATTATGTACAGAACATCCTCAAATACAACTTCAACTAACATTTTGTATCTTTTTGTTTACCAACAAATACAAAAAGCTGAAATCAATTTTCAAGTTCTGTCAGATACCTACATACCCCAGAAATTCTTGGATACCTTTGGATTCCTTTTTTGACATCTCAGCTGTTTTTGATCAGCTGTTATTTTACACGTAAAACACTAACAAAAAGGTATCCGGATACCCTATCTGTCTGAGATTGAACGCAGCCATTACAATAACTTCCTATGGGAAGTTAAAAAAGAAAAAAAGATCAACTTGGGTTCGAGATTGGATTTTGAAAAGACGGGAAGCTGGTGCCTTCTATAATTTATTAAACGAATTAAATATACTCGTAGAAGATGCTCAGCAATACTTCAATTTCACTCGCATGACCGCAATTGATTTGGAAGTTTTGATATTGAAAGTGGGTCCTATTATAAAAAAAACAAGACACTCGATTCCGTGAGTCAATATCACCGAAGAAAAGACTCCTATTGACTCTGCTTTTATATAAAGCAAAGACGTCAACCAGCCACTTGCGCGAGATATACGAAACTGTTTCGATAAGCTGCAAGAACTGTCGCGAGTCGATGCAAAAGTGTTTAAACTAGCAATTAATTGCACTTGCAAGTACTCGCAAGAAGTTATGAAAGTACTGTCGCGATAGAACTTGCTTGGTAGTTTCCACTTGCAATTCACTGTCTAACAGACTATCGGACATTTATTGCAGAAATTTTCTTGCAAATGGAAACGCGGCCTAAGTCCTTCTTTTTATATTATTTATCCCTAATTGGGTGTGTGCAACAGTGGGGTGTATATGGGGGACATGCTGCCCCCTGCATGGGCTCACCATAGGATTTGGGGTGGGTGCAAGGTGGGGTGAGTGCAAGGTTGGCTGCATGCAAAGTTTCTTTTGCATTTAAATAAGCTAGATTTAAGACAAATTAATGTATTTTAGGTATCTTAATCCATATTCGATTATTACTATCAAAATAAGACTACGTAAATACTCAAGCAAGGAAAAAATAATTAATTTAAAATATTTTTTTTTGCTAATTTTCAATTTTCTCAAGAACTAGAAGACATAAAATCATCTAGTTTTCAGTTTTTGATCAAAAACAAATAAGAGCAATGAATTCTAAAAAAAACAATAAGTAGATAATCTTAAAGATTTGAAAAATTACCCTTTTTTTTTAATTACACCTTTTTTTAAACTTGTTTTGCCCACATTTTAAGTTTAATACTATATAGTTTTTTCATAATCTATGCATAGTTTTGACTTGATTTAAGAACAAACTAATAGAAAAAAGTGTTTTAAAAGTGGCTTCAAAAAAATGTATAAAACTTAGTTGTAAGTATAACCATTACTTTGTAATTATTTTTTTTTCCATTTAACGTACATATTTTTTTAAATTGCCCCTACCGCCTAAACTTCGATTCTATAGTAACTGTTCTATACAAATCCGTCATTTAACTTTGTCGCCTGAGTTGTCACGCTCTCCCCAGCGAAGTTCTGGATACAAAAAGCTACAAATCTTCATTATCTGGTTTTGGATATTCATTTATACGAGTAACATTATATTAACTCTGGTCTGTGGTTACTCCTTATGAAGTTATAAGATGTCTTAGATATACTACTTGGGGTCGCAAAAAGTTACATTTCTTTGGATTTTATTTCAGATTGTATTTTCGTAATCTTTTAAATACTTCTTTAATCCAGTAATTCTATAACCCGTTCTTCAAATTCATGCAGAATGGCATGTGGTAACCTGTAGATTTGTATTTTATCTATTAATGCTATTTTTTGCTCGTAAAAGCTGTTTTACTTAATTCTTCTCCTCCTAAATAAAATATACTTTGAAATTGTTTACATATTTTAAAAGCTTCTTTTACAATATAACCTATATTGTCTACTTTTATTTCACTTTTTATTTTTTTAAACCTATTTTCGTCTTCTAAACTATTTTTAAAACGTAGTCTTTGATAGATTGGTTCTATTCTTAATGAAATACATTTTTTTTTTTGTGATAATTTTTTTCAAAAGCCTATGACCGCACGTTTTACATTCAGAGATATGAAATGTATTTTCTTACTACTGAAACATTATTTAACGAAGAAAAATAAAATAAATAATAAGTACATTTTTAATAGAAGGAAAACACGATTGAAAAACCTCCATTTAGTTTAGAAAAAAAATGTTCAATTAATAAAATAATATGTACATATGTATACGATAATATACATACTTGTAAACTCTAGTATACATACATGACATTTAAAGAGTTTATAGCTCGAAAGTACATACTATTGCAAAGTGATCATTACATCAATATAATTGAACAAGTAAACATTTATAATTATTACATTAATAACAATAACAACGTAATACTAGTTAAATAAATAACAAATAAATAATGATAACAAAACATAAAGAAACAATAAATAACTCAAAGATAGTAATAAATACGATAAAGAAATACACAGCAAATAGACAATGGGCCTTACCAATAATTATTGACTAAACAAGCGTTTAGATACACGCCACGTTAAACTTTAGAGACGAGTTTATTTGTGTGTAAACCAATAACCAAATTAAACACGTCTTTAACTAAACTGTGCTCTATTACATTATCTACTACATTTGTTGCCAAACAGACAGCTGCTGTCGAAATGACATTTGTTTTATTTATGAAAAAATGTCAGCATAAAAGTTTTTAAGTGAAATTATTAAAAGTACAAAATAATTATGAGTTCCGACGATACAAATATTATTAATGATATCAACATTTTGGAGGAGGTGTCACAATCCCGAAGAAGGAAAATTTACAGGAAAAGGATAGATCCATTCGCTGATTATGACGACAAAGTTTTTTTTCGGCACTACAGGTAAGGTTTTTTTGTCCCAGTAAAAATCATTTTTGTAAAATAACAATTTAAGGTTTGATAAGTCCACTGCGAGGTACATAATTGATCTTGTCCGGTCAGATATTACCCCACTTTCTAACAGAGGTGGGGCAATTTCAACCGATGTTATAGCACTTACAGCAATCAGGCCTCACCCAACAAACTTCTCCATCTAGCTCGGTCCCTAGCTAGATGTCTCCAGTTTCGCGCTCCGAGTTGGGTGAGGTCACCTTCCACTTGTGCGCGCCACCTGATTCGCGGTCTTCCTCTACTGCGCTGTCCTGTGGGTGTGGATTCGAAGACTTTCCGGGCCGGAGCATTGGTTTCCATGCACTCTACGTGACCTAGCCATCTTAGTCGTTGGACTTTTACCCTTCTGGCTAAGTCTACGTCGCTGTACAGCCCGTACAGCTCGTCGTTCCATCTTCTCCTCCACTCCCCTTCGATGCATACGGGACCGTAGATCACACGAAGAATCTTTCTCTCGAAACGACCCAAGGTGCTTTCATCCGCTTTTGTCAAAGTCCATGCTTCTGCACCGTATAGCAGGACGGGGATGATAAGGGTCTTATATAGCGACACTTTGGTCCTTCGAGAGAGAATTTTTCCACTCAATTGCTTTCTTAACCCAAAGAAACAGCGGTAAGCAAGAGTTATTCTTCATTTGATCTCAGCGCTGGTGCTGTTTTCTGCGTTTACAGCGGAGCCTAGGTAGACAAAGTCCTTGACTACCTCAAAGTTACGTCTGTCGATGGTGACGTTTTGACCAAGACGTCGGTGTTGTAGGTCCTTTCTTGATGACAGCATGTACTTTGTTTTGCCCTCATTAACCATTACACCCATTTTTGCCGCCTCTGCCTCAATACTCACAAAAGCCCCTGTTGTGACAACAACAGAAACAATCCAACGAAGATGACACCACCCACAAACAGCACTGCGTTGTAACAACAACAGCAATATTAAAACCAATATGACACTACTAACAAAACAGCACTGCACGCGTTGTCGTTGTCGTCGTCGTCGTCGCGACGCAACGGCATGCACTTTCAAAAGCAACATAATCATATTTCATTGAATTTTGACATTGTATCATATTCATTTTTTGTCAGTATTTATTTAGTTTAAAATAGTTCAGTAAGCATTTATTTTGTATAAAACTAGGAAATTCATAATAATAAACTTCACTTGCTATTAAAACGGCAACCTACCAGTTCGTTATTTTTACTTCCCCCCACCAGTGGTAAGGAGTTTTTAATTTACGAATTGTCAGATTAACATTGGTCCTTCGAGAAGAAGAAACAGTGAAGCGTTACCAAGGCTTCTGACATTGGTATATATTTTAAATAACAAATCTTCAAAAAGTTATCTAAATCGAGAAAAATTACCTACAAATTACGAACAAATACAAGTGAATCTATTATATGAAAATAAAACTACGACACGATAAAAATACATAAAAAAAAAAGTGCTATAATCATGTTGGACGAAACTGAAGTTTTCATTATTGTAGCCAAGCAAAAAACCTTGGCTGAAGATATCGAAACATTGAACAGAAATGTTGGTAAGGACAGTGCGTCAAGGATACATATAACCGAGTAAAATCGGTGTACGAAGAACTAAGGAAAAAATTAGATGCAATTATCCCAGAACTGGAAAAAAGGAATGAAAGTGAAGGAAAGCCCAAAGACAGTGCAGATGTTCTTCAGATGCAAAAGTTGAAAAAACTAAGGCTTAAAGTCACCGCCATAGTAGAAAACTTGGAAGAATTTGAGCAAACTTTCGATGACTACTCCAAGGAAATATATGAGTACCAACAAAAAATGTTACTTGAGCAACTTCGAAACATCACCGATCTGCATGAAGACTTTATTGCAAATGCATCGGAGGAAGATCTGAAGGTACCCTATGTGGCAAACAACGAGTATAAGGGTGTAAAACAGGACATTAATAGGTTCCTTCACCAAATGGCATCCAATTTAGTCAATGGCAACAATTATAACAAGCCAAAAGAAGCGAAACCCGAATAAATGCTTCCGAGGCTGAAAATTCCGACCTTCAAGGGAAATTTCTTAGAATGGCAACCATTTTATGATCTTTTCTCCACAATCATACACAATAGAAGTAGCCTCAACACATCAGAAAAAATGGAATATCTGAAAACACATCTAGAGGGAGAGCCGCTCCTTTTAATCAAACATCTTACATATTCAAGTGAAAACTACAATAGTGCGTGGGAAATCTTAAAAAACCGTTACAATAACGAAAGAAAAATTGTATCTATTCACCTAGAAAAGATGTTTAAGGCTGGACAGCCCAGTAACATTCCATCAGCAACGTCGATCAAAAACATTTTTGATGCCATCAAAGAAGGACTGGCAGCACCCAAAAACATGGGTTTCGATACCACATCATGGGACCCAATTATAGTACACATGACGACTAAAATGCTTGATACCGAAAGCAGAAACCTGTTTGAACAAGGGCTAGCAGAACCAAACAAAATGCCAATTTTGAAGACACTTTTGGATTTTCTAGAAAGGCGTTACCAAGCTCTTGATGTCCTTGCTCCCACAAAGAAGCAAAACAAATCTTTTGATGAACCGAAACATACACTTCGCAACTTTCACATCGATACCAAGAACCTCCAATGCCCCATTTGCAAAGGCGAACATGTGATATACACATGTCAAAAATTCTTAAGTGCGACACGAAAAGAAAGATGGCAGCTTTCCAAACAAGCTAAGCTCTGCGTAAACTGCTTACGACATGACAAGCAATTACAATGCTTTAGCAAAAGAAATTGCCATCATTGCAACAAAAAGCATCATTCATTTCTACATATGGATTGGGCTGAGCGATTCCCAAACAAGCAAACAGAATCAGCTCCAAAAGACGTGATAAAAACAACCAGACAAGTTAACCACAGTGAGCAGGACCAAAATGTAATAATTGCAACAGCCATATTACAAATAAACAATGAAGACGGACTTGGCCGCAGTATAACAATACGTGCACTGATTGACCCTAGATCACAGGCGTCTTTAATAACTGAATCAATAGCACAAACACTCAAACTAAAAAGACAAAATGTTTCTGTTGAAGTAAGTGGCTTGGGTGCAACAAATGCAGGAACAGAAAAAAACAAGGTCAATGTCAAAATAAGGCCTCACTTTACCTCACAATTTAGTCTCGGATTAGAAGCTCTTGTACTTCCCAAACTTACGAGACAACTTCCTTCCAAAACTACAAGTTGCCTTAAAATTGGAAATTTAGATCAGTTAAAACTCGCTGATCCTACCTTTAATGTTCCTGGACCGATTGACATGATAATTGGTGCTGATGCATATGGTGACATAATTCTTGACGGAATAAAACGAGATGATTCAAATTCACTAATAGCACAGAAATCACAGCTAGGTTGGTTAATATCTGGGCGAACTTCAAATGAAGAAACTAACAAATATAGTATCACTGGACTAGTGACACAGATTTCAGTCGATGAACAACTTGAAAAATTTTGGGAGCTAGAAGAAGTTTCCCAACCAAAAATTCAGAAAAATGAAGACAAACAATGTGAACAATTTTACAAGGAAACACATTATCGAAAACCAAATGGGAGATACATTGTCAAAATCCCATTCAACCAAGAAACAATGCAAACTATGAAACTAGGCGAATCCAAAAATCGAGCATTAGCGAGATTCCGTCAATTAGAAACTCAATTGAACAAGAACCAGAATCTTAAACTTGAATATACACAAGTAATAAATGAGTTTCTAGAGCTAGGGCACATGAAAGAAGTTGACTATAACGACCGGAACCGAGAGAATATTTTCTACATGCCTCATCATGCCGTCATTAAACCTTCAAGTACAACAACAAAACTAAGAGTTGTATTTGATGGGTCGGCAAAATCTACTACAGGAGTGAGCCTAAACCAACTAATGTTAAAAAAAAATAAATTGGGTGGCGCAACAGTCCGTTTGAGAACTAGGGCCTAGTGACTTACAACTCTCAACCATTCCTGTGTGCGAGTACTGTTGTCAGGGATGGATGGAAGGGACCTACAGTTTTAAGCCGAATCCGAACGGCAAATTTGAGAAAGCACTTTTCATGACAAGAATTACTCTTGGAGAATTTGTCAATTCCTCGCAAGAGGCAGTACCCGTGAAATAAACTTTAGATGGCATAGGCAGGGATCGAACCCAAGACCTCTTGCATGACAGTCCAACGCACTAACCAACTAATGTTAGTTGGCCCAAAACTACAAGACGACATTACAACAATTCTGATGAGATGGAGGAAACATAAGTACGTGTTTACTTCTGACATAGACAAGATGTACCGCCAAATCGAACTACACGAAGACCACCAAGACTATCAAAGAATTTTGTGGAGGAGTTCTAATGATCGACCCATTAAAGAGTATAAGCTCACTACTGTCACTTATGGAACGGCATCTGCTCCATACTTGGCCATTAAGACTCTTCAACAACTAGCTTAAGACGAACAACAGAAGTACCCTATCGCTGCAGAAATAGTCAAACATGACTTTTATGTCGATGATGTTATGTCCGGAGGGGATACGATGGCAGAGTGCAGAAAAGCTCAAGAGCAACTTAATGAAATGTTAAGTGGTGCAGGCTTTCATCTCCGAAAATGGGCTGCAAACAACAAAAAACTGCTTCAACATATACCCCTGGAATTACAAAATCAACACAAAATAGACGTCATGAAGGAAGAGACAATAAAAACTTTGGGAATCCACTGGAATCCTTTAAATGACACTTTCCAGTTCAAGGTCAGCTTGGACACAAGCATCGATACCATGCTCACAAAACGAAAAACCTTATCCGAAATAGCCAAACTGTTTGACCCCCTTGGCTGGTTGGCCCCTGTGACTGTTAGCGCAAAAATCCTAATGCAGCGTATTTGGAAATCTGAAATCAACTGGGATGACCCACTTCCAATAGAACTTCAAAAACAATGGAACAAGTAGAAAAGGAATTTAATATCAGTTGAAGACATCAGAATCCCAAGGTGGATAGAAACTACAAAGAATCAACATTTTGAGCTTCATGGATTCTGTGATGCATCCGAAGCAGCATATGCAGCAGTGATCTACGCAAGAGTGGCTCTACCAACTGGTTACTTTGCTACAACACTCTTAACTGCAAAAACAAAAGTAGCACCAATTAAAAAGAAACTTCCTCTTCCAAAACTAGAGCTATGTGGTGCTCATCTGCTGTCAAAACTACTGGCAGAAACTTTGAAAACCTTTGGCTCACAAGTCGAAAAAATATTTGCCTGGACAGATTCCACGATCACATTAGCTTGGATTCAAAAATGCCCATCTACTTGGAAGACATTTGATGCAAACCGAGTTTCAGAAATACAAGAGGCAACAGACACAACTTGCTGGAGGCATGTACGATCATCCGACAATCCAGCTGATTTTGGTTCAAGAGGCTGTTTCCCAGAACAAATGTCCAGCAATCAGATATGGTGGTTTGGACCTGGTTGGCTGCAATTCGATTCAGATCATTGGCCCTCACAAGAACAACAAACGAATACAGTGATTGATATTCCTGAAACAAGAAAAGTCCTAACAATTGCAGCAGAGGAAACTAGTGACATCACCAAAAGATTCTCTAACTACTATAAGTTAATAAGAGTAGCTGCTTATTGCAGGCGATATAAAAACAACTGCAGAAGCAAGAAACTAAACAATCCAATTAAAACTGGTGTTTTAACAGTTCAGGAGTTAAATATCGCGACAAAAGGAATTATACGATATATTTAAGAAAAGGTATATTCCGAAGAACTAAAATGCCTACGAAGTGGAAAGAACATCAGCAAAAGGAGTAAAGTACTCTCCTTAAACCCACTTTTAAACGAAGACAATATCCTTGTTGTTGGCGGTCGACTACAAAATGCGGAGCTTAATAACACAGAAAAACAACCAATCATCCTGCCTCACGAAGAGTGGTTTACAAAACTGCTAATTGAAGATGTCCATGAACGAACGTTGCACGGTTGTATCAGACTTACACTTGCAAAACTAAGGCACCGCTATTGGGTCATTCAAGCTAAAAGATGTATTCGACAAATTATACATAAGTGTATGAAATGCTTCCGTTTTACAGCACAGCCAAGAACTCAACAAATGGGACTACTTCCAGCAGCTAGAGTAACACCATCAAGACCGTTTACACACACAGGTGTTGATTATGCTGGACCAATTCAAATATTAATCTCCAAGGGGCGAGGAAACCGATCGACCAAGGGTTACATCGCCATATTTGTTTGCTTCGCTTCCAAAGCTATTCATATTGAACTTGTGAGTGACCTTACCACAGCAGCATTCATGGCTGCATTGAAACGATTCACTTCAAGAAGAGGTCTTTGTTCGCATTTCTATAGTGACAATGGTAACACATTTGTTGGGGCCAACAAGGAAATCCAAAAACAAATGCAAACAATCATCAAGCGTCATGAAGAAGATGCATCATCAAGACTTGTGAAAGACGAAATCGAATAGCATTTTATACCACCCGCATCACCTCACTTTGGAGGACTGTGGGAATCAAGTGTCAAGTCGACAAAATTTCATCTTAAAAGAGTAATTGGTGAAACCAGGCTTACCTTTGAAGAACTGTCAACCTTGCTGACACAAATAGAAGGTTGTTTAAACTCTCGACCACTTACGGCAATTGAAAACGATGTTGATGACACCACAATTCTGACTCCTGGGCATTTTTTGATAGGAGCTGCTCTTAATGCAGTACCCGAACCTATTATAAATGAAAAGAAAACATTCCGATCTCGATGGCAGTTGATCCAAAAAATGACTCAAGATTTTTGGAAGATCTGGTCATCCGAATACCTTTCGCAGCTGCAACAACTTCCCAAATGGAAACAAAAAGAAGAAAACATCAAAGTTGATGACATTGTGCTCATTAAAGAAGACCGGCTACCACCAACAACCTGGATGATGGGAAAAATAGCAGAAGTTCACCCCGGCACCGACAAATGTGTTCGAACAGCTACAGTGTTTAGTAAAAATAAACACTTTAAACGGCCCATCACTAAACTGTGTCGATTGCCCATAGAAAATGAACAACTAAAAACACAAGTCCGACAAGTCCACTTATCAACGAATATAGCTCAGCCATTCTTTTTGCTATTCATACTACTCGGAATGCTGAGCTTGACTACTTCTTTCCCCACAACCCGTCAGCATGAGGTCGAAATCACACCATTTGAAAGTCAGCCAGGAATTTATTTTGAAGATGTGGGACAAGCCAATTTGATTTCTAGTTCTTGGAAAATGATTGTGTTTTTCAACATGAGTAATTATTGGAACAAGTACGAAACGTTCACAAAATTAATTAACTCAATGGAATTATTTTGTGGATCAACAGACCTTGTTGAAGTCAAATCAACATTATGTGACAAAACGTTGATTCAATTCAAACATCAACTTCAACAAATCAAACTCAACAACGAAATCCTTCTTCATGCTAATGATGACTCGGCAAGAAGACAAAAACGGTCACCATTTGATTTTATTGGAACGGTGACCAACGAACTTTTTGGAATACTTGATCAAAGATTCGCTGACAAGTATGAGGAGACAATTGCAACGGTAAACGAAAATGAAAAAGAGATAATAGACCTAATGAAAAATCAGACGACCATTATTGAGTCAACTGTTAACATTTTTAAGAAGGAACAATTAGAAAACCAGAAAGAAATCCAGCTATTAATTACAATTGTTTCCAAACTTTCAAACGAAACAAAAAGGTACGAAAACCTGAAATTGTTTTCCTCAGCAGCTCTAAATGCCATCCTTATAATGATAAATTATAAGTCGACTCAAAACATATTACTCGAGATGTTGCTTTCAACACACACTGGAAGGATACATCCACTTATCCTTACAGTGCAACAATTTAAAAACGAACTAACAAAAATTCATGAAAATATCCCCCGGACATTGATGATTCCTGGAGGGAGGCATCACGATTCAATCCTACAACTATATAAAACATTAAGTTTGAAAGGAAGGGTAACTGGTAGCAATATTATAATGGAAATTACCCTACCTTTGCTATACAACGAAGAATTTAAGCTATATAAGGTGCTCGCAGTCCCAACCTTCAACAATGGAAATTTCACTTGCATCGTTTCATCATCAGACTATTTGCTGGTTAATTTACAACGAAACCACTACTATCCAATTAACAAAGACGAATTTTCGCGTTGCAAGGAAAGGCCATTTGAAACTTACTGGTGTACTCTCCAACACCCGCTGTACACAAGTGGATATTCAGACAGTTCATGTACCAACCAATAGATTCATGTCTGGTAAAAGATATCCCACTAAAGACGTACTGGATTGAGATGCATCAACAGAACACTTGGATTTATAGTGTCCCAAATTCTACAACAGTTAACATCAATTGCGACTTCGATTCAGTACCTACTATCTTAAGAGGTTGTGGGATAATGAAGCTGCCATCAAACTGCTTGATACATGACCAGACTACAACTATTATTGGAACACAAATGATGACAAGCAGATTGAAATCCTCAGTTTTGCCATCATTCAACCTCTCTGAGCAGTTAACTTCGCTTATGTTTAAAACGGAGCAACAACAACCGATCTTACGGCAGTCAAATATTTCTTTGGAAATATCAAGCTTGGAGCAGGCAATAGAGCTTCAAAGAAGTCAAGAAAATGTCTTGAAAGAAATCAGGACCCACCGAATTCATCAGTACTCACTATTTGGATCTACTGGGTTTCTGGTTATAATCTGCCTCATAACTATGGTTATCATAGTTCGAAGAAGACCTCAATTACCTAAGCAAACAAAAAGAACTGAAACAGTAGTGAAGGAACCACCAATAACTGATGCTGCTTTTGAAGATATAGATTTCTCTGTGTCTCCAGTCTGAGTGGCCCAGCATGTTGTGACAACAACAGAAACAATCAAACAAAGATGACACCACCTACAAACAGCATGTTGTGACAACAACAGAAACAATCCAACGAAGATGACACCACCCACAAACAGCACTGCGTTGTAACAACAACAGCAATATTAAAACCAATATGACACTACTAACAAAACAGCACTGCACGCGTTGTCGTTGTCGTCGTCGTCGTCGCGACGCAACGGCATGCACTTTCAAAAGCAACATAATCATATTTCATTGAATTTTGACATTGTATCATATTCATTTTTTGTCAGTATTTATTTAGTTTAAAATAGTTCAGTAAGCATTTATTTTGTATAAAACTAGGAAATTCATAATAATAAACTTCACTTGCTATTAAAACGGCAACCTACCAGTTCGTTATTTTTACTTCCCCCCACCAGTGGTAAGGAGTTTTTAATTTACGAATTGTCAGATTAACAGCCCCATTGACATCACGCTGAGTTCTTCCGATTATGTCAATGTCATCAGCATATGCTAGTAATTGGACAGACTTTTGAAAGATAGTGCCTCTGGTGTTGATGTGTGAGCTTTGCACTATTCTTTCAAGTACGATGTTAAAAAAATCACATGACAGCACATCACCTTGTCTAAAACCTTTTTTGACATCGAAAGGTTCAGTTAAGTTGTTTCCAACCTTTATGGAGCAGCGTGAATTCTCCATGGTCATCCTGCACAAACGGACGAGTTTGGTAGGGATGCCAAAACTAGACATGGCTCTATACAGTTCGTCCCTGTAGATACTGTCATATGCGGCCTTGAAATCGATGAAAAGATGGTGGGTGTCGATTTGGTGTTCTTGGGTTTTTTCCAGGATCTGCCGTAATGGGAATATTTGATCGACTGTGGACTTTCCTGGTCTAAAACCACACTGATAAGGACCTATCAGGTTGTTGACGATGGGCTTTAGACGTTCAGATATTACGGCAGAGAAGATTTTATAAGCGATGTTAAGTAGACTGATTCCTCTATAATTGGTGCAGTTTAGAGGGTCTCCTTTTTTCAGGATCGGGCAAACAATACTGAGGTTCCATTCATCGGGCATGCTTTCTTCCGACCATATCTTACAGATAAGTTGGTGCATGCTCCTAACCAACTTATCTCCAGCTGCTTTAAAGAGCTTGGCATTCAAGCCATCCGCTCCAGCGGCTTTGTTAGACTTCAGCTTAGATATAGCAATCTTTACTTCGTCTAAGTCGGGAGGACGGGATTGTTGGCTTTCGTCGTCTATGTTGAATGGATCATCCTGCCTGACAGCGGAATTCGGTTCGTCGTCGCCGTTAAACAGTCTGTAGAAGTGGTCCTTCCATATCCTCAGCATTGACTGCGGTTCCACTATGATGTTTCCACTTTCGTCTTTGCAGCCTTCGGTTCTAGGTTTATGTACTTGTGAATTTCGTTTCACCTGTTCATAAAACTTTCGAACTTCATTCCTGCTTTGTAACCTCTCAACATCTTCGACCGCACGCTTCTCATGCTCTCTCTTTTTCCTTCTGAGAAGCCGGTGTTCCTCTCGCCTCTTCTGCTCGTAGAGGTCATGAGCAGCTCTCGTCCTTTTATGCAGCGCCGCCTTGCGTGCCTGTTGTTTGGCTGCATTTGCCTGCCGACATTCCTCATCAAACCAGGGGTTCCTTGTTGGTGGTCGATTGAAACCCAGCACGTCAGAGGCGGCTTCTCTGAGTGCGTCTTGGCAATGTTGCCACTGGTTTTCTATACATTGTGTTGGCGGCACAGAACTTCTAGAGAGGTTACTTGTAACTCGGTCGGAGAAGGATTTGGCGATCTCTTGCGATTGTAGCCGTTCGACGTTGTACCTTCTCCCAACATCTCCCTGTTTTGCCTTGGGCCTGGAAACCCGAAGTGCTACCTTGGCTACAACAAGGTAGTGGTCCGAGTCGATGTTAGCTCCTCGGAAAGTTCGGACATCCATGATGCTGGAAGCGTGTCTGGCGTCGATCGCAATATGGTCAATCTGGTTGACGGTAGATTGATCTGGAGATCTCCAAGCTCCTTTGTGGATGTTGAGGTGTGGAAAACGCGTACTGGCTACCATGACGTTTCGCCCCGCAACAAAATCTATGAGCCTGAATCCGTTGTCGGAAGTGTTGTCGTGCAGGCTGTTTTTCCCGATTATTCCACCAAAGATGTCTTCCCTTCCTAGCTTGGCATTAAAATCGCCCAGGACAATTTTAATATCGTAGCTAGGACACTGCTCGTATGTTTTGTCTAAGAGCTCGAAGAACATATCTTTGGTGTTGTCATCCTTCTCATCTGTGGGGGCGTGCGCGCATATCAGGCTAATGTTGCCGAATTTAGCCTTGATGCGGATGGTCATGAGGCGCTCGTTGATGCACCTATAGCTTAAGACTTGTTGCCTAAGTCTGGCTCCAATGACGAAGCCGCATCCAAATAAGCGCTGTTGGTTTTCTCGGTAGCAGTCACCATAGTAGATATCGCAGTTTTTCATCCTCTTTTTGCCCGGCCCATCCCATCGTATTTCCTGGATGGCGGTGATGTCTGCTTTATAGCAGTCTAGGGCCTCCGCTAATTCTTCGGCTGCACGTGGTCTGTTAAGGGACTTAACATTCCACGTGCATATCCGAAGTTCGTTGTCCTTAATTCGTTTGCGTTGGTTGTCAGCAGTAAATTCGTCCGTATCCGAGGCTTGTTGGTGCTTCGCAGTGGTCAGGAAGTCACCCTGACGGCACAACCCCCAACCTGGAGGGCCAGATCCTTAGTATAACTCCAAGGACGGGGAGCCGGATAAACCGCTCCTTATAGGCCTGGGCTCCGAATAAGTCGTAGAAGCCCTATAAGGTGTTCACTAAGTAGTTCAGCCTTACTGGAACTGTAGACGCCACCGTTGATTCCATCTCGGGAATTCCTCCGCTGCCGTCTGGATAAGGAGAGGTGCCTTAGTGGACGCACCTCTCCCCCCCTCTCTCGTTTGCTGCCCCCAACAACTTTCCACTGGGGTTGGAACCCAATCTCCAGTTGAGGTACTAGGCACCCGATGTTCACCACGGGGAGGTGAGAGTAGGAGTTGATAGAAAGAGGTTAGTTTTGAGAAAAACCTGTGGACGCTTGTGTCCTCTTGAATGCACATGTCTACCATTTGAACATTGAGAAATGTCTTAATGTATCCAGACAACCCTCACTGTAACTTCTAAACTACTCACTCTATTTCGATGATTGAAAGGTTTCCAAGTTTTAATTTAACTCTTCTACGTGCTCTTAGCCCGGTTTTAAATTTTAAGAAGTATTTTAAAAAAAATCCATCTAAAAGTAATTTTTTCGTGTTTTCGAAAAACGAAACGAAATACTTTTAGATGGATTTTTTTTTAAATCCTTGTTCGATTTGAAAATGAGTTTGAGAACCACTCAGAGGACTTAAATTAAGACTCAGAACCATTTAAAGCCATCCAATGAAGAAACTATTTTAGAAATTACAGGGTGGTTTATCTGGCTATATTGAGAAATGTCTTAATGTATCCAGACAAACCTCACTGTAACTTCTAAACTACTCACTCTATTTCGATGATTGAAAGGTTTCCAAGTTTTAATTTAACTCTTCTACGTGCTCTTAGCCCGGTTTTAAATTTTAAGAAGTATTTTAAAAAAATTCCATCTAAAAGTAATTTTTTCGTATTTTCGAAAATTATTTAAACGAAACGAAATACTTTTAGATGGATTTTTTTTTTAAATCTTTGTACGATTTGAAAATGAGTTTGAGAACCACTTAGATTAGATAAATTATTAAATAATTAATTTTAAATGCTTTTTTTAATCTTAAATATTTATTTATTTTAAATAGATTGTATGTGATGCGAATCAGCGCATAACTGATGTTGTGGCACGTTGGAGAGGATCTGCACATGATTCTCGAATATGGAGAGAATCGTCTATTTGCCGCCGCTTACAAAGCATGGATTTGCAAGGAGAAGTTATTCTTGCTGATGGTGGGTACCCTGCTTCAAAAATATTGCTGACACCTTTTAGAGTGTATGCATCACTCTCCGAACCAGAGAGGCGATATAATATAGCCCATATATTATATATATATATTGAACGCTTGTTTGGGCAGCTGAAAAATAAATTTCGATGCTGCTTCAATGGTATTCAGCTCAATTACGAGACGTCTAAGGCCTCTATTGTTGCTATATGCACACAACATATCAAAGAACTTTTCAAATGGTTGGTTTGTAATGTAAAGCAATGAAAACAAAATAATTTCTGATAGATTTCTTTCTTTACAGTGGGATTTGTAGATGACTCTTCTCCAGCAAGCATCTCCGATGAAGTATTTGAGTCTGATGATGGAAATGGTGATGACTTGGTTGTGCTGCCAGGTAGAAGATTAACAGGACGATTTTATAGATCACAGTTTATACTCAAACATTTTACGTAAACAAAATAAACCATGTAAAAATAAAACATAAATTAATGTTTGAAACACATTTAACTATTTTTTTTATTAACTTAATTATATAAATATATTTAATTCTAAAGGAACGATGGATGGAAAAAAAATCTTAGTACTACTTTAACATCATACAAAAAATCACAGTTCAGTCTGTTTTCAGGTTTTGTTTGTACCTACGTTTTTATTTTTTTATTTATTAAGACCGTATGTAGGTACAAACCTAGCTTAAAAAAACTTAACCATAAGAAAATAAAAATAATAATTCACTCTTTTAAATTTCCCTTTAGGAGTTATAAACGTTTGACAAAAAACAAAAAGTTAACAATCACAAAAAAATAAAATTACACTTCAGTCATTGGCAATCATTGGCTTAAAAAAAACTATAAACTCTAAAAATTGTTTTGCTCCATGTTTTGGATTTTTAAATTAACCAATACGAGCTTTCTCTCCTGCACCTCCAATTTTTTTAATAACACCCGTTCCTTAAGTATCAGGATATTTTTGTTTTTGTCTGTCTCCATTTGAACTTGTTCAATTCTTTTTTTTTATTAACTCTTCTGATGTTAATATTGTTGGCTTTCTTGCTTTTCTTTTTATTGCTGCTCTTTTTGGTGGTGATTTGTCCATATGTGGTGACCTTGTTTTGGGTGACTTAAATTTGGGTGGTGTTTTAAGGGCATGTCTCATGTAAAAAAATTGATTGGTGCTTTGCGCTTAGCTTTGTAGCGTTCACATTTTTTAAACATTTAAGCGAAATAAACGGGTTTTGATTGAAAATATATTGGGCTAAATATTTATAAAGGAATACAAAATTTAAAAAAATTTGTTGTTCCTTAACAGCATTAGAATCACTAAAAAATCATTAAATTCAGGTAGTTACTTGCGAAAAGCAATTGGGCAGTGTGTTAAATATAATTTTTTATTTTTTTTATATTTTTTTCCAAAAAACAATAAATTTTTATAAATAGCACCGATTTTTTTTTTTTAATTTATTTATTTATTCCAAGAAAAATTGTAGAAAACTATGAAAAATAGGGCAAATTTGCATTGTGGCATAGGTGCAATATTTGATAAAACTTCCAAAGTATAACAGCCAGCTAAGTCAATTCAACTTTTTTTTTCAAATTCTAAAGATATGTGCAGATATTTGCTTTTTAATTTTTTTGTTTAAATAGTTATAGTAACTTTTTTAGACAAAAAATCCAAAATGCATTCTTTTTTTTCCAATATTTTTTGCGAATTCATGGGGTGAACTGATTTTTTTTTTAGTTTTAACTTTTTTTTAAAAAAAGGACCATATATATTACTCATACTTGCGACTTTGAAAAAAAAAATATTTGTCGCAACATAATTAAAAATGCATTTCATTATAACAACATTTGTGGTGCAATTGTGAGGGATTGGGAGCTTATATCGGGTGATTTTTTAAGAGCTTGAGAACTTTTTTTTAAAAAAAAACGCATAAAATTTGCAAAATCTCATCGATTCTTTATTTGAAACGTTAGATTGGTCCATGACATTTACTTTTTGAAGATAATTTCATTTAAATGTTGACCGCGGCTGCGTCTTAGGTGGTCCATTCGGAAAGTCCAATTTTGGGTAAGTTTTTCGAGCATTTCGGCCGGAATAGCCCGAATTTCTTCGGAAATGTTGTCTTCCAAAGCTGGAATAGTTGCTGGCTTATTTGTGTAGACTTTAGACTTGACGTAGCCCCACAAAAAATAGTCTAAAGGCGTCAAATCGCATGATCTTGGTGGCCAACTTACCGGTCCATTCCTTGAGATGAATTGTTCTCCGAAGTTTTCCCTCAAAATGGCCATAGAATCGCGAGCTGTGTGGCATGTAGCGCCATCTTGTTGAAACCACATGTCAACCAAGTTCAGTTCTTCCATTTTTGGCAACAAAAAGTTTGTTAGCATTGAACGATAGCGACCGCCATTCACCGTAACGTTGCGTCCAACAGCATCTTTGAAAAAATACGGTCCAATGATTCCACCAGCGTACAAACCACATCAAACAGTGCATTTTTCGGGATGCATGGGCAGTTCTTGAACGGCTACTGGTTGCTCTTCACTCCAAATGCGGCAATTTTGCTTATTTACGTAGCCATTCAACCAGAAATGAGCCTCATCGCTGAACAAAATTTGTCGATAAAAAAGCGCAAAACACATTTCGAACCGAACACTGATTTTGGTAATAAAATTCAATGATTTGCAAGCGTTGCTCGTTAGTAAGTCTATTCATGATGAAATGTCAAAGCATACTGAGCATCTTTCTCTTTGACACCATGTCTGAAATCCCGCGTGATCTGTCAAATACTAATGCATGAAAATCCTAACCTCAAAAAAATCACCCATTATAATTCCAAAATATTTTTTTTATTTTTTTTGGCATTTTGTTTATTCTATTTAATAAAGTAAAAAGTTCTTGCGTCCACTATTTATTTAATTGAATTTTTATAAAAGAGGTCTATTTAGCATTTTTTAACAACAAATTTCTTTGTAAACGCACACAATGAAGTTTCCAGTTCCCAAGAATGCCACTGCAATATCAGCGCTTAGGAAGAGAATTCTTTGCAAAAGTATTTCGGCCGCCCATTCTCTCTCAGATTTTTTTTGTTTTTTTTTTGTTGTTGTTGTTAGTCTCATGGCTCATTTAGTTTTGTATTCTTTGTTTTATAGGCTTGCGATATACAATAACAGAAAATATAAAAAAATAGTTTTCTTAGAAATATTTTTTTATTTCTAGTATGTGGTATGATGTAAGGTCATGGAATCGTGATTTGGGTGTTACGTAGTCAATCGTATAAGCAGAATTTGATTTTTGGTTCAACTTTCGGCAAGTTTTGTGTTTGCACATTGTAGTGTACATAGGTATAAAAAAGGGTAAATAGGTATTGTAGGTTAGGTATCGTGAATTCACTGTCATATATTTTGTTTTCTTGATTTTTGTTGCGTACTATCACTCCTGGGTATTGCATTTTTTTTGTGATTTTGTTCATGGTCAACTGCTTTCCTTAGGTGGAAAAAGCAGAAGTCATATAAAAAAGGAAGGTAACTATGTAGGTATGTATGTCTCTTTTTTTTCAACGCATATGTAATACACCTACCTACTTGATGGAATTTCGCTGTCACTTTGCATTGTGGGATCGTTATTTGATTGAATATTGTGTAATACATCTGTATGTACGTTACGTATGTATGTATATATACCTATATATTTTTGTTGGGTCATCTCATCTGTTGGAAGTTAAAACTACAAAAAAATAATAATGCTTTCTTATCTAAAATAATGTTTTTTTAAATTTCTGAGTGGCAGCACTGTATACTAGTGAGCCTACTCCGATTCTTATGTTTTTACCAGTTCACGAAAAAAATTCTCAAAAAAATATTAAAACAAAATAAGTATTTTCAATAATTAGAAAATGTCGACCAACAAAAGAAATTCAAGAAAAAAACATCTCCATCGATAACAAAATACCCACTTGCTTTATAAGATTCGAACCATATGTAAAACACAACGACAAAATATCTAGGTAGAAAGCAAGAACCTATTTACAAACAAATTCAAGAAAAAACATTTCCATGGACAGCAGAAATACCTACCCATTTGCTTTATAAAATTCGAACCATATGCAAAAGACAACAACAAATCTACCTAACTAGACATACAAAAAAAAAACCGGTTTATCATGCATAGTTGTTCATCCATATATCTTGTTGTGTGAATGTGTATATCTATTTCTTATTTCTTTGATTGGATGCTTGAGTGCTTGTGCGGAAATATATCCCTCGCTCTGAGAGACAAAAAAGATCAAGAGGCAAATATAGAGTAATTGGAAATTCAAATTTTGAATTTGATAATGAAGAGAGTAACGTTCTTTCACTAATACATTCAAATACATTTACATGAGTTCTGAGTTCGCTTCTGCGGGAGACATACCCTTAACTTGTGGTGGTGGTATGTTTTCGCTGGAATATAAAAAATGATTTATGTCAACATAAATTTATTTTGAATAGAAAAATAAATTTACATTTCATATGACTGAATTGCATCGCTATCAAATTCCGCACTATCCAATTGGAAGTCCACTGACGACATTGCAGAAGGTTCTTTGGGGGGTGTTGCCGCACCAGTTTCCTTCTGAGACCGACTGAACGCACTTATTTTGCTCCTGGCTTGCGTTTTTAGCCGATTCCATTGCTCTCTTATTTGTTTGGCTGTAAAGCAATAGCCAGTGGCATTAAACATTTCCTGAATGCTCTGCCAAGCTTCAAATTTAGCTTTGAGCGTTTTTCCATCGTTGAGTTTACTCTCCACTGTCATAGAAAACGGCTTCACTGCTTCAACCAGCAACTCCTTCATTGCTGGCGTCCAGTTAACGGACCGACTTCGCTTTGTTGCCATTGGAATAACATTTTACTCTGAAATAAATTGAAGTGTTACTTATATATTTAAATAAAAAGAAATTAATCTATTTGTTTATTTTAATTACCTTTTTTTAGTTTTGTTAATTTTTATGAGCTCACGGTCACGGCCAAAAATAAATTTGCAACAGATAAAAGAAACATACGAAAAATTTCTTTTGCTACCAACTGTCAGAATGACAGCACAAACAGGACGTTTACACATCACGAAGTTAAACACACGTTTCTCTACTCTAAAATTTAGAGTGACGTTTAGCGTTAAGCTGTCTATTAAATTGATTATTGGTATGGTTCATTATTTAGAGTCCACTTAAATATTTAAGTCGTCACTAAATTTGATTATTGGTAAGGCCCAATGTACATAATAGTATACAAAAATTTAAGAACGTGAATGAAAATCAATACATAAATTGATAATTAAATAAATAAAAAGATAAATAAATAAAAAAATAAACAAATAAATAAATAAAAGAACAAATATATAAATTAGTAAATAAATAGATATGTATATAAACAAAAAATTAAAGGATAAGCAAAAAGATAACCAAAATAAATAAATAAATTACATCAATTAAACATGTAGCACATAAAGTACAAAAATAAATAGTATTGAAAGAGCAAAACGAAATAAGTTAATTGTTTGTTATCACAGGTAAGCAGGGCCGGACAAAGCATATGTGCAAGATGTGCAAATGCACAGGGCGCAGAATTCTGGGGGCGCATTACCAGGAGCAAGAAAATGTAATCTGATCTTGCGCAAACAAATATGTACTACTATTTGCCATTCTTTAACCACAAACATTCTTAAAATAATCTCAAAAAAACATCCATCACAACTGTCCTAACTCTCTTGCGCACTAACTAACATCACTTTAATTGTTGCATTCAATGAAAATTTAACTAGAACTAAAAATCCTACCTACCTCATTTCCAAATATTTCACCCTGTCGTACAAGAGAAAAAAAGAAAAAATCTCAACACAAAAAAGTTCCATGCAAGAGAAAAAAAGAAAAAATCTCAACACAAAAAATTTCCATGCCACCTCATATGTGCAAGATTTATTTCATGCACACCGAGTCCCAAAATTAACATAGAGAGTATGACAAAGCAAAATGGGCTAGAACGTGCAGGTTTTGTATCACGCACCGTACCTGAATGTGAGTTTTCATCTACAAAAAAAACAACAACAAAAAACACTCCATATATATGCATACATATATGGAGTGTCTTCGATTTGTAGTAGACTGTAGCACAGCAACCTACTCGGTGTGCATGAAATAAATCTTGCACATATGAGGTGGCATGGAAATTTTTTGTGTTGAGATTTTTTCTTTTTTTCTCTTGCATGGAACTTTTTTGTGTTGAGATTTTTTCTCTTGTATGAAAAGGGTGAAATATTTGAAAATTAGGTAGGTAGGTATCTTTGCTACAAATGGTCAATGGATGTGCACGTTTTCTTTTTTGCACACTGAGTATCGAAACCAAAAACACTCTAGTAAAGATATAAATCCTCGGTAGCTATATTGGTTTGCCTACAAGCTAAACCGGAACCTGACCTCATAAAGTATTTCTTAGTGTGCGTGAAAACACGCACACTAAGACACAATTAATGAGGTCCGGTGCGTGGTGAGTTGTTGTTGGATTTCACATTTATTCATGGACATAATGTCAAAATTACAAATACAACAATGTAAACAAATGGGTTTTGGAGGGTGATACGTACGAAGGATTTATATCTTCATTAGAGTGTTTTTGATCGAAACTAACATGGGAGATATTTAAAAAAAAATTATTTATAGGGAATCATATGGGGCAGAGCGTGCAGGTTTTCTTATTGCACATGCACACTGTGTAAGAGTTAAGTGCCTGATTAGAGGAGATGAAATTTTTAATAGAATGGAAAAGGAGCATAGAGCTTAAAAATTAAAGAGGGATGATTCTATGTGGAGTCGAATTGTTCTTGCGCAGGCAGGCAGTTTGTTTTTTTTTTTTTTTAAAGTTAATGACTGTTGTAACGGCTACTTTTAATGTATATCTAGTCTGGTGCAGAATGCAGATTGTTTCAATTGTTTTTTCGCTTTGTTGGTTAATTAATATTAAATAAATAGCTATCAGTTTTTAATAGAAGTGACGTATTTTGTGACAAGACCGTAATGTGACTGACTCAGTTGATTTTAGACAAGCTTGAATTACATGAAATTTTAATAAGTAACTCTGAAGCCAAAGAAGCGGGTGTTCAGAATCGAATTAGAACCCTGGAACCAAGAGCATTTTTCGTTCCATGTTGCTCGCATTCCTTAAATTTAGTGGTTAATGATGCTGCTCGGTGCTCATTATATGCAGTTAAATTTTTTGATACAATTCAATGTTTGTATAACTTTTTTCCACGTTCCACAAGGAGGTGGGATATTTATAAGAAAAAAATTCCAAGTCGTACTTTGAAACCCCCTTCTGAGACTAGATGAGAGAGCAGGTTAGATGCATTGATGCCTTTAAAAACAAATTAAGAAGAAATATATGATGCCCTTATAGCATTAAGAAATCTAGAGGCAAAAAACATTGCAGAATCTTTAGGAAGTAAAATGTTTGATATTACATTTATTTGCTGCCTGCTAATTTGGTTTGATATTTTAGAAAATATAAATTAAACTAGTAAATATTTGCAAAGTCCGTCCGTTAATCTGTCAACTGGCATAACAGTTTTAGAAAATACAAAAAACAGTTTGATTTTAATGCGTTCCGATGAAAAATTAAATGAATAGGTATGTTCAATTAACCGAGCGTATTGCTAATTCCTTAGAAATTTAAAATTTATCATTTTGTATACAAGACCATCGTGCCATACAGAATCGAAAGCTTTTTCTATATACAACACTATCATTCCTGTAGACTGCCCATGTAAACGATGTTCTTTAACATGGTTACAAATTCTTTGTATTTGAAACAAAATTTGAAATTTGATCTTTTATGACTTATGACATAAGTAAAATATATGAAATATTTTGCTTACGCTGCTTAGTAAGCTAATAGGTCTTTAGCTTGAAGAAACACCTAGAGGTTTACCCGCTTTCAAAATAGGCACAACTTTAGCTTTTTTCCAAACATTAGGGAAATATTGAAGTTTAAGATATGAATTGATTATAAATGTTAAGTACCTAATTCCATTCTGCAATAGGTTTTTTAAATAAACATTTTTGATACAATCTAAGCCTCCGACTTTTCGTGTTTTAAGGATTTTAATAATACTCGCTATGTTTTCTTCGTTAACAAAAGCATTTGATGGTGTTGTCACGTCTAGAGCATTTATACTTTGAATTTGTCATCTAAGCTTTGTGAAACCAAATGGTTTTTTGAAAAATTCCTTGCAAGTTTAAATATTTCCTTTTCATTGTCGATGAAGTATATTGACATCGAGTCCTTCAGAAATGGAAAAGTTCTATTTTTATTTTTAACGATTTTAATGATATTCCAAAATGGTTTATCATTTTTATCTACAGAACTGAGCTTTTTATTCCATTCATGGTTGCGATGTTTCATAAGTTCATTTGAAATCATTTTACTGAAATGCAAAACCATTCTTCTCAAGAAAGGTTGACGATAACGTTGCCAATCCCTTTGATGATGATTTTTCAATTTAATCAGGGGTAAGTTCAAAAATGTAGTACCCGTGGCATTATGGTTAGTGCGTTGGACTGTCATGCCAGAGGTCTTGGGTCCGATCCCTGCCTATGCCATCTAAAGTTTTTTTCATGGGTACTGCCTCTTGCGAGGAATTGACAAATTCTCCAAGAGTAATTCTTGTCATGAAAAGTGCTTTCTCAAATAAAACTGTAGGTCCCCTCCATCCCTGACAACAGTACTCGCACACAAGAATGGTTGAGAGTTGTAAGTCACTAGGCCCTAGTTCTCAACGGAATGTTGCGCCACCCGATTTATTTTATTTAAGTTCAAAAATGCAAC
Source organism: Eupeodes latifasciatus (assembly GCA_920104205.1). NCBI lineage: Eukaryota > Metazoa > Arthropoda > Insecta > Diptera > Syrphidae > Eupeodes > Eupeodes latifasciatus. The sequence continues at coordinate 269,282,541 of OV049924.1, read as the reverse complement.
TAGTTGCACATGTCAAAAAATTCATGCAATGCATTTATGAACAGAAAAACTACTGCAAGAATGCGGCAGATATACAATATCAAAAACCAGTTCATAAATGTCAATTATTTTACCTACTCATCTTGTTCTGACATTTTCCTGCAGAGCGGCAACAGAAATAAAATGACTGCAGGTTTGATCGCATTACAGCTGTCAGACTGTTTTTTTGAACAGAGTTACCGACTGCAGTAATGCAGTGTATTTACATTTATGAACGCAAATCTTGCATTACTGGTGCATTTTTACATTAATGAACTAACCCCAGTTCTAGTATGTTAGATGGTAAATTTGTGTGTAAAGTTTCTCTCTTTACTCTTTTAGACACACTTTCATCTATTGCAGATAGGTAGATAATCGCCCTTATTGCGATAGTCGTTTTACTAAAACGCCAATTGTCGTTTTTGTAGTCGTGTCGTTTTTAAATCGGTATTGCGTAGCTTAAACGCCAGAGTCCTCGTCGCTATTAAATTCCAAATGCGATCCACTTAAACAGCTGACATTTTGACACAGACATTTTAATTAATTTAATTTTGTTTTTGTTATTTTGTGAAATTTTTGTTTACAAATACAAATTCTTAAAAGAATGTTTAGTGTGGCCAGCTATTTTTCATGGAGCAGCAGTGAGGACGACGAGCAGCAAGAGGAAAAACGAAGAAAGAAAGATTTAGTTTTGCAGAGGCGATGGATTCGATCCACAGCTAACCCAATGGATTTGCCTGATTCAAAGTACTCGTAGTTGTGCTCACAAAATTTTTACTGGAACTTCAATATTTAAAATATTTTCCAGGTTTAAAATGTATTTCCGACTCAATAAAGAAGCTTTTCTATATATTTTAAACCTGATGGAAAGTAATTTTCCTGAGAGACTTTCTGTCTCAGTACCGAATATTTTAAAATTAGCGGCCACCTTAAGGTTTCTTGCTAAGGGAGGTTACCAAAAAGGCGTTGGGAATGATTTTAATTTGGGACTAGCACAGCCTACATTTAGCATCATTCTTAAGGAAGTGATAAATTTTCTTGAGGAATATCTGTGTCCATTATGGATAAAGATGGAACTCTCCGAGGAAGAAAAAATTTAAGCTAAATTACACTTTTTCCAGCAGGCTGGAATTCCTGGTATTATTGGCGCAGTCGATGGGACCCATATCAAAATGTTGGCACCGAAAAAAGCAGATCAACATATGTACTACAACAGAAAAGGATATTTTAGTCTTGACGTTATGCTAGTAAGCTTGCATCAATATAATTTTGTCACACCTAAACTTAAAAATATTTAAGGTTTGTGCTCATCGGATGCGCATAAGATACGCAGATGCAAGACATGCTGGAGCAAGTCATGACTCACTGGTTTGGAACTCAAGTGAGCTAAGGGGTACTATGCAAAGGAAATATGACGAGGGAGAAAGAAGTACATGGCTACTGGGTATGTCATCATGTGATAATAATTTACAAGGGAAACTTGTTTTACTACATTTTAGGTGATGCGGGGTACCCTCTGGAGCCATTCCTCATTACTCCTTTTAGATCACCAGAAGTAGGTAGCAGGCAAAGTCTTTTCAACACCAAACACTCAAAAACGAGAAATATCATCGAAAGATCGATAGGAGTGTTGAGAAATCGATTCCGCTGTCTCCTCGCTGCAAGACAATTACACTATTCTCCGCAAAAAGCAACGCAGATTGTGAACACCTGTGCAGCTTTGCACAACATTTGTATTTATTACAAATCGGAGCTTCCTAAAGATCTAGTACTGATTGATGCTGAGCCTTCTCTAAGTCTAGATGAAGATAATTCACTTTACAATGATGACCAAACTGCTGTTCGAATATGAAACCAAATTTTGAATTGCATTTCATAAATTTTATTGTAGCGAACGATCTTAAAAATACTCTACTTCAATAAAATTTAAATAATTTATTAATAGTAATAACAAAATTGAATTTAATTGTTGTTTGTTTCCATAAGATTAATTTTTCTCTCCTCTATATCCAGTTGTCTGTTCCAAATTTCCATATCCATAATTTTTAAACTATTTTCCTGAAGGCGTTGTTTTTCATTCCGCTCCATTTGAAGTTTCAACATCTCTAACTGCTTCTCTTTAAAATTGAAAAGTTTCCTTTGAAATCTGGCACTCTCTTTCAAATGGTCATTCATATTTTTCATAGAATTCTTTATTTCTTTAAATGAACTAACATTTTCTGTAAGTTTGATTTCTATGTTGTTCAAACAATTTCTTATATCTGTGAACAATTCCTCTTGAACCACAGTGTTTTTCCAAAAGCTTTTGGAAAACATTTTCTTTTGGTGCGTTTGGTGTTTTTTGTCTCACATCTCTTAAGTCCTCTTCAATGCTTACATGTGGTGATGGAGGAGCAGAAAGTTGAGCAGCTTTGGGCGTCGATTCATCGACATTTGATTCATTTAGAATTTCAGCCAGCGCCCCCGAAATTAGATCGTCGGCGTCGTTTAAAGTTGAAGCGATGATTCCGTTGGTTGGTGTGGACGAACAGAGAACCAGTTTATGAGACGCAAAATCATATGAACCACCTGCCACATATCCGGTAGGATTAACAATATCATGCAACGACAAAAGCCTTGCAATCGCTTCCTCAACGTCATTCAAACATTTTTGTTTGAAACCTCCTCCACCTGTGGCTTCGATTTCTTTTTTGTTGAATATCAGCTTTTGTTTGACCTTGAATTTGGCGTCAAACCTAACCTAAAAAAGCATTTTAATTCTTTAATCAAAAGTTAAACAATTTCTTAGTTTCTGCCATTCCTTTCCATTTCGTGTGGGTGGTCCAATGCAATTTAGCTCCTTTGCCAAGGACTCCCACCCCAACTTTGTTTCTTGATTTGCGATTGCACCTCTTTTAAAATTTTTTGCGAGGTTTTCATTTGCCTCCATCAGCTCAACAAGGCGTTTCATTTGTTTTTGACTCGTAACTTTAACCCTAAAAAAACTTTGTATAACAATTATAAAAAACAAAAGAAGAAAACCTACATTTTGAGATTAATTTAAGCTCCGTGTCGTTTGCAATTTTGTGAACTTCGAAATTTGGCTTTTTAAGAGATGTTGTTGTTTTCAAAACGACTTACATAATACGAAAAATAACTGTATTAAGACAAATGTCACTAAATAAATGCTTTCCACATAAACAAAAACGCCAATTGACATTAAACGCCATACGTAATTTCAAATTCTTTTGTCGTGTTTTGATATGTCATTCAACGACTACCGCAATAAGGGTGAATGTTTTCTGTAAAGTCATGAATCAGAAGATCCACATCATCTTTACAGTTAATATTTGCGAACTGTGTAGGACAACTTTTGATTTTTATATTAATTTTTCTTCTAAAGCAAGACCAGTTTGCTTTTTTTAAATCATTAAGGTTTGCACATTTTGTTCACCCGACCATAAAAGGTCACAAAAAAACAGGATTATGGTCAGAGCTGAGAGCTTGGAAACTGGTTGGTTGGGTTATAAGACATGGTACATTTGACACAAACAAATCAAGAACGGAATGCCTACCATGTGAGCCTGAAGAATATGTTGGACAAGGAGGTTAAGAAATATTAATTGGAATTGACAGATTTGCTAAGATATTTCCCTACGCATTTGCTCTTAAACATCCCCAGTCTCTATGGCGACAATCAAAGTCACCGCCTATCAAAAAACCACCACTAATTGTAAAAAGCTTTTTTAAATCTTGGGTAAACCATTTTCTTTTGAGGTCAGAAGAAGAACTGCCAGGAAAGTACACAGACAAAATTTGTATTGCTGTTTGGTTTTTAAGCATAATTTCAATACCAATACTTTCAACAACTCGTGTCGGAATTATTGGTAAAAGTGAATGTCGAATTGACTTCGTTACTAAAATTGCAACCCCACCTCCCATTTGGTCAACTCTATCTAAGCGATAGTATTTGAAATTGGATGATGGAAGTTTGATTGCAGAACTAAGCCAAGTTTCAGTTAGTAGAGCGACCGACGGCGACGTCAATGTCGTTACTATTCAAAAAATTTAAAAACTCTAGAAACTTATTTCGAATGCCTTTAGCATTCCAAGTTACAATTTGTATATATGTATCTGTCATATTACTTAGCATTTGATTTTGATTACAAAAACTTATTTGCTAAACGTGCAATCGCATTAAAGTGTTCTACTCTAGTTTTACAAGCCGATAAACTATTAATCATTTCAAAACAGAGAGCGTTTAATTCATCTATAGAGAAGAGATTAAAACTCGTATCAACATTGTTGTTGTCAGCCATGTTGCTAGTTGTGGCTACATTGAGTGTTGAGTGTGAATCCCATGCGATATGAGTGGGAGAAGAGTTGGGAATATGCGAGCTTGATTTCGTGCAGCTTTTATTCGGAACACCAACACGTCGCTTGTGCGGGAGTGGGAGCATGGGAAAGTCATTTATTGAGGAGAAAGAAACCGGTTTCAGAACAGAGTTCAGTTTGATGTTCGCCCAGCTGATTTGTCTCTTATTTGCAGGTATTTAATTCTTCTGATGCATGATGAGTCAGTAGACTAATCACTTCCATTACAGTTGGCACATTTTACAGCATCAGCATTGTCGAATTCAGAAGTGTTATGATGGCCAGCGCAATTGGCACAAAAAGTTTTAATGTGCCAATTTCTTTGCCCATGCCCAAACATTTGGCAATTATGGCATTGTGTGAGCTTATCTTTGATTTTCCTTTGGAAGCTCCAATTTACTTGAAAGTGAAGATTGGATCGAAAATTCTTTTTAAGATCACTCAATTTAATAGATCCATTTACAAGAGAAACAAGATAAAAAGTATCGATGTAATGATCATAGTTCTTATTTATTTTTTTTACTTCAATGCCCTGAAAACCGAGTGAAATTAGTTCATTTTTAAGAGAATTTATCTCTAAATCTTCTAAGCCGTATAGCACAACTTTAAGTGATTTTGTTTCTTTCAAATCATGAGTCGAATATTGACAGTTTTCGTCTTTTAGTTTATTAATCACTAGATTAAAGGACGCAAGCGATTCACACGCTACCTTTAAGTAATATTCACATGAGCACGACCAACGACCAACGAATGAACGAATATTCGTCGATTTTGACATTTCTTTCACATGAGAGTTTTTAATTCGTCGCGAATAAAGTTTGACAGCCGAACACCATTCACCACCGAAACCAAAACAAGAATGATTTTTTTAGGTTAAGTACGCGCGATTATTTTATTCGTTGCGAGTGTGGATAATGTGGAACGCGAATAAAGTTTGACAGTTCGTATCAACTAAAATTTTTTTCGCGACGAATAAATTTGTTTTCTTAAATTTATTAATATATGATATTGAAAAGTAAAAGTATGCATCATAAATCAAATAAAAACTATATTGCTATCGTTTTGTTAAGAATTTGTGTGGAAATATGTCTTCAAACGTATATAAACTCACATTTTGTAATTCATTCGTCGTTCGTTGGTCGCGCTCATGTGAATACTACTTTATTCCGATTGAGTTTTTTTTATTGAATAATCGTTCACTTTTAATGATTTCATTAGCACATGAATATATTCTGACGATTTTCGCAGAACTTTAATTGGTAGCACATATACATTTTTAGCGGGAGATGGTTCTAAGTCCTCCATATCTGAATTGGCGGTATGTGGATGACATTAAAGGGGTGTAAATTTATTCTTATAAATAGGTTTCATTAAGGAACACAATTTTTTATCCGAGGACAAATGATTGTCCCCGGGAACCGACGATCTTATAAGTTTGGAAATGGTGTCTAACGAAAGGTTACGAATGGAAAAGAACACGTCTTATGCAATCGAAAGCACGGCTTAAACTGAATGAAATACAAATGCTTCAAATAAACCTCATTTTCTGTTCTATTAAGTATTTTCATGAGAATTTCCTTTTTTTTGGGAATAATTGCGTTAGCTATAAATATATATTAAATTAAAATGCTTAAAACCTTTTTTAGGTTTTAAAATAACTTTATTTAATTTTAAGCTAAACTACACACTTTCAATATAAGAATTATCATAAAGTCATTGCACATATTTCTGCCCTATTTATACTTCTTAAAACAAAGACATCTTATTCATGCCAATTACTCATACTAATTCACAAATATGTTTTCTATAATTGAAATTTGAGAACAAATTTGAGAACATATTGCTTTAGTTCTTACTAATTATAAATTAGATTACTTAACATATGGTTCTTTCGGTAACCATTTTCATGTAAATTACGTTGACATTAACTCTCACCTTCGTTTAGAGAAGAACGTCCCGCTTTTTCTGTCAGCTTCGTCATTCTTTGTATAAGATTACTAAATCGTATTTCTTGTTGTTGCTGTAATCTAACTGATCTAGCTTTATCAGATATATGATACATATTGTTGAGCTTATTATTATAAGTATTGATACAAAAGATGTGAAAAATGGGCTTTTGATTGCCTCTTCTTGTAATGATTCTATAAAGTTAATATTTTCAAATTTTAATTCTTTATTATATGATTCAAAATAATTTTTTATTTTAAGCTTATCTAATGTATATGTTCTCAAATAGTTTTGGATCGTAGATGTTGGATTTTCATAAATTTTGCCATCTATGTATTACTGTTTTATTTTGAAAATTAATTAAATGTGTTCCATTTATTGTTACATCATTTACAGCATGTTTCTTTGATAATAAAATTGATCCATCTTTTATTATTTCTATGTTTAAATTTCTTTCTTTAATTTTGTTACAAACAGCTTTCTTATTATTTAATAAATTAGATAAACATGTTTCGTTACTTAGTTTACAGATACAGAAGTTATATTTTAACTCTATTTAACATTTCTTAATATTAAAAAAATTATTTTCACATTTAGCAATTTCTTTCTCAATTTCTAATTTACCATCTGGTTGCCTTATGGCCCTAGCCTCAAATTTTTTACGGTTTTGTTTTTTAAATTATTGGATATTTAATTAAGACTACTATAACTTCATGGTAAAATTTCAAATTCTGAAACATCCATTAAGTCGGTCATTACCAGTCTTCCATATTCATGTCTTGTAATTTCCTCAATGTCTTGTAAGTTTAAAATTGCAGGATTCCTGTTCCTGTTCCTGGGTTCCTGTTTTAGCTAAAGCAATAGTTTGAATAATATTTTGTAATTCGATTGCACTCAATTTATTCCGTTCATTTTCTATCTCGTGTAGAGATTCTGATAATTTTTGAATTGCACTAAAAATACCAGAGTTTGTTACAAACTGTTTAGTATTATTCGTAATTAGTTCAGACATTTTATTGTCTATGAGGACTAAATCGTCATGCTCAGGAGATCCTGATAACCATTTCCAAATTGTACTTATTTCATTAATCCCTCGTTTGTATCTATTTGGGATGAATTGAAGTAAGGATTTCTTTCAATCTCAGCGGTAGTTTCCAATATTATTCTTTCAAAGTATGAGAGATGGGTAATATGATAAATGTTTCCAAAATCTGTATAAAGAGCTGCGTTGCCGTTTTCTAACAACAAATAATTTTCTCTTGTATAATCCACTATATCAGCTTTTGCATATGTTAAAATGCCATTTCCCTAAAATGAAAATATCTAACTTTTGATATTATCCTTATGCATAATTCATCTTCTAGTTTGTATCTTTTTCCCAAAATCTAATTTTACTTTTTGTTTCCTACACCTATTCATCATTTTATTTTTATTTCTAAATTGTAAGATTTTGTCATAAATAATTTACTTTGGTTTGTAGATCTTAATCTTCCTTTTATAATTAAATCTATTTAACATATTTTGTTGGACTTGTTCTAATTTTACTGCGACTTCATTATGATATTTTGTTAAAAAGAATATCAAATGGTTTTGCATCTGTTATTGAATGTATGCATTGATTTTATTGTTGAGCTGCCCTTTATAACGCTTCCGTTGCATCAATTATCTCATATTCCTCTTTTAAACATTTGGTTAATGCAATGAAAGTTGAATGTACTCTTTCCACTTGACCATTTGTAAGGGCATGACCTGGGTCACAAAAATAAAGCTGAATGCCTTATCTGTCCATTAAATTCTTAAATATTGCCGATCGAAATCCTCTTTCATTATCTAAAGTTATCTTCCTGCAGTTAGGAAAAGTTTGAAGAAATTCTAAGACTTTGTTTTCCGAATTAAGTTTATTCTCAAGAGTTTTAAGTAATACAAATTTTCAATAAGCATCAATACAAGTAAGATATTTTTGTTGTTCCGCGGAAAAAATATCGATGTGGAGGAATTCCCCCTCTTGTTTCGGAATTGGAGCCTCTCCAATTGGAACTAATTGTGGATGCCGATCGTATTTTGTTTTGTTACCAATTTCGCAATTTCTGGCATATTCCTTAAACTGTTTATACATATTTGGCCAATAGTATACATCATGAATTTGCTTCATATTTTCTCTATAATTTCTATGCGCTTTACAATGCGTTTCATTTTAATATCTTAGCTCTTCTTTGCTTATTATGTCCTTAGGGAATAATTTAGTAACAAGAAATTTGTTATTGAAAGTTTTTAAAAGCATGGATTTTATATCGTAAAGTAAATTGCTATTACTCCTGGTTGCAAAAATTCTTTTAGTATAACCATTAAGTTATCTGGTGTATCATATTCTATGATATGACGTGTCTTATTAGGAAAATTTTGAATTCTCTCATGTGCTGTAAAATTACCTGAAGCTAACAGTATTTGTTGCTGAAAATAATTTAATGGTTTATTCAAATTTTGAATTTGTTCATTATCGCTACTTTCTGCAGAATGCACTGTATTGTCCGTCGAGGAACTATCAGTTATTCGGTTTAAATTTTGTCGTGATAGTGCGTCAGCTACCACATTTGTTTTACTTGATTTATAAATAATTTTTGGAGCATATTCTTCTATTACTGCGTGCCATCTTTTCATTTTTGTGTTTGGGTTTCTTGGAGAAACTGCAAAGGTTAAAGGTTGATGGTCAGTATGGATTTCTAGATTGGAAACTCCGTAGAGGTAGTTTCGATGGTTTTTAACGCCCACACAATTGCATATAATTCTTTTTCATTAGTTGCATAATTTTGTTCGGCACTGTTTAATGTTTTTGACATAAACGTAATAGGTTTATTTTCCGGTGATAACACTCCGCTTATTGCGTCGTTGGATGCATCAGCCGTTAAAACAAATTTCTTATTGAAATTTGGCTGAGCTAACTCAATTTCAATTATTGAATGTCTCTTAAGATTTTCAAAATATTGCGTAGCTTTTAACCATATTTTTGTTTTCTTTGATATGTATTGGGATTCTTTTCAATTTTCTCTCGCTAAATACTTTGTCAAAGGTTTCGCTATTCCTGCATAGTTTTTGATGAATTTCGTGTTATATCCAATAAGTCCTAAGAAACTTTTTAGTTGTCTAAGCGTTCTAGGAAAAGGATAATTCTTTATTGTTGCTATCTTATTTGGGTCTGTTTTAATTATATTATAGCCTACTTTATACCCTAAAAATTCAACTTCTATCTCGTTAAATTTCGAATTTTCTAGAGAAATTTTCATATTTGCTTCCCGTTAAACGTTTATTATCTTCTCCAGAACTTTAGAATGTTGCTCTAAAGTTTCAGAGTATACAATTATATCATCAATATCAACATGAAATATCTTTCCGACATATTCTCTTAATATATCATCCATGGCTCTTTGAAATTTGCCCAGCACATTTTTCAATCCAAAAGGCATTCTTACAAACTCATACTTACCATTATTCACAGAAAAGCTTGTCTTTTCTATATCCTCGGATTTCAATTTTATTTGGTGGAATCCAGATACTAAATCTAATGTGGTAAAATATCTTGCTTTTCTTAGATTCGATAAAATAACATTAGTATCGGGAATAGGATACTTATCAGAGACCGTTTTCTCGTTTAACATTTTCTGTGTCCCGTCTTCATTCGTTCCTTTTTTTAAACAACCCACACAGGTGAGTTATATGGACTCTAAGAAGGCCTTATATTTCCCTCCTGAAATAACTTCTTTAATTCTTTATTAATAAAATTATTTGCTTACAGTGGCTATGGATACTGTTTACTATATACAGGAGTTTCAACAGTTGTACGAATCTCAGCTCTAACGTCTGTTCTGAATGGCAATTGTCTATCTATTATCGAATGAAGATCCTAAATTGTTTTTTTATATTTTCATTTAACGCTTCGATATTTTCAGTTTTTTGTATTGAATTTAATTATCCACCTTTATCTTCTTTTATAAACAGTTTTTCTAATTTATTCCCGTAAATTAGTAATTCTCTTTCAAAATCTATTTTTACTCCACAAGTTTTTAGTAAATTACATCCTATTAGTAAATCTGATTCTAAATTATATATTTCATAAAACCTAACATATTTATCAAACATTAGAACATTATAGTAATGCATAATTGTTGTGAAACCATTTATTGTCTTAACTCGTTTATTTATTACTAACTTTTCTCTGTATTTTAAAGTGAAAGGCCTACAGTAGCAACTGGTAGCACCTGTATCTATTAACATTTGTATTCTCTTTCCGTTGGGACCGTTTCTGAATACGAAGGGTAATCTGGGCGCTTGTCTAAAAAAGCTTCTTAATTTATATTGTCGAATCGTTCCAATTTTATTGGAGGTTGTGCGCTACGTTGTGCACTCTCATGGGGTCTTTTGTCGCCTTAGAATGGATTTCGGGGTTGATAGTTATTTTTATACACTGGTCTGGTGTATTGACGGAAATGGTTATAATTATTTTGAGCAAATGGATTGAAATTTCGCTTCTGTTGCTAAAAATTCCTTTGCTCCTGCCAAGTTATCGGTCGATGAGCTGAACTACTCAAGTTCATTGGCTCTGATCTGTTGTTCCTAGCTTGGATCTGATTTTGATTCCGTGGAGGTAATCTCAGATTATTGTTTGAGTGAATATTTTGTGGATTTTGATTCAAATTACTGGCATGAGTGCGATTGAATTGAAGAGCGAAGTTTGTTCTTATATTATTAGACTCTAACTCCTGTGCTTTAGCTAAGGCTGAAGGTAGGTCTTCAGGTGAAATAAAAAACATTATTTTAGATAATTGACCGTTTAGGCCAGTCATGAAAATTCGTAAAGCATTTTTCCTGTTCATTTTATTCGATTCCTTTGTTAAAGGTGTATCTGTTTCATGGGTCATTATTGTATTGTTAATTAATTGTGTCAGTTTCTTATTTACCTCATTGTAAAATTTAAGTATGGACAAATTACCTTGTCGCAGAACACTCATTTCTTGTTCAAAGAAATGAGCGGGGGACTTATCGGCATAAGCGAAGTCAAGTCTTGAAATTATCGCATCATAATATAAAACGGTGCCATGATTAATAAGAATGTCATTGGTATTATTCGTAATCATTACATTACATACTACTCAGCACAAAATGTACAGAGTAGAGAACACAGCACCTTGACCGACTAGACTATATAACGTGATAACAACACAAGACATTAATACAAGGACAGAAGAGAAAGAACAACAGACAGAAAGAACACATGACAACAAACTAAACTAGCCTAATTAACCATAACTTACAACTAACTTACTGGTCCCATACAGACACTCTAAGTTAAACAATAATACTTTATACTAATGTCTTTGGCCCTAAAATCTATTTTATAAAAAAAAAACTAATTTCAATATCTTTTTTATTTTTACTTAAAAACTACTTAAAATTAGGTCCTTAAAATATAACATAAACTAACCTAAACTACCTATTCTACCTATAAACTACTTAAAACTAGAACAACCACAGTAGCAAATCTAACTATCTAAGACTTTTTTGTTTTTCATTTTTGTTTCCCTTTTTTATGTATTTTTTTATTTATTTTTTTTATTATTTTGTATTTAATTTTTAATTTTTTTTTTATTTTTGTAATCATTTTTTTTGTGCCACCATTCCTATTCTACTTAAAACTAAACCCTAAAACTATAAAACAAGTATGTAAGCCGGCCAAGGCTTAAAACTCCATCCCGACTACCCACTATCAAGTGCCGATTGAAGCCACCAAAACTGGTTCTCCTGCTTCACCCTATCAGTTTGGTCCCGTTCGGACACAACCCTACTGAATCGAAGGAGCTCTGCTCCGCCTTGTGCCATGACGTCCCGATTGTACAGGAGTCGCCTATCCATGGTTTGTCGTCTGACGTGGTAGATTAGCGGAACTGCCAATCTATCCTGTATCAGACCACATCTATCTAAAAAGAGAAATGCCTCTGGTGGAATGAAGCCGCTCAAGCGTGCACTTTCAAAATACTCGTCGTTCGGATAGAACGCCCCGAAAATTAAATTGTTGGTCGAAGACATAGCTCTTGCAATGTGACGTCGGACGAGTTTTTTCACGAAATTGTCAATTCTGTTGATTCGAGCCCCATTGTATAGGACCTCGTTGGAATAGTAATGTACGAAAGAAGATTCGGCTGTTCGATATAAGCCGGTACAGCGTCGTAATTACTGCCGCTCGAACACCCGAAACTTCTCCATCTGGGAAGAGGCAACGTTGAACCACACAGGACAACCATAAACGATCATCGGCCGTATGAGGGCCATGTAGCAAATTACCTTCACTCTGGGGTCAAGCCGACTGCTAAAAAACAGCCGTTTCGTCAGAGCGAAGGCTCCTCTGGCCCTGGACAGAGCAGCATTTATATGTCTGTCGAAATATAAATACTGATCTAACCAGATACCGAGGTACTTCACTACACTTTTGCTCGTTAATCGCTGCTCGTGAAGATCAACGATGACAATCTTGCGCCAATTTTTGCACGTATCCCTCGTGACCCTAGCCAACGGAGTCCGGAACAGAATTGTCTCCGACTTCTGGAAATTTATTTTCAGTTTCCAGTCGTCGCAATATCGCTGAATCTTGTCGAAATCACGCTGCAAGAAAATTCTAATAACCTCAACCTTTCGGGCCGTTCAGTACGCAATTAGATCATCGGCGTACGCAATTGCCTTTGTTAGACTACCTATCAGATCGCTGGTGTAAATGCTGAAGATAATCGGCGAATTCACCGCTCCCTGTTTAAGACCATTTTTAATCAGGAATGTTGTGGTAGTAGTTACATTGCCACTTTTGACAACAAACTTTCTACCGTTAAGCATATCATAAAGTATATACAACAATGGTTTGCTTATGCAAGTTTTAGGTAAGGACCCTCTAACCATACGGTGTCAAAGGCCTTTTCTAAATCAACTAGAACAGCACCTGTGTATTGTTGTTTTGGTTTATTCCATTGGATATCAGAAACGAGTTTAGACGCAGCATGAATTGTGTCATGACCCACCTTGAACCCCAACTGTTTATCCGGAATTATTTTTTTGTCCGCAGCCCACTTAGTCACAGCCCTTTTGATAATCTTTTCGAAAACTTTGCTGATGCTCGGAAGAAGACTTATCGACCGAAGATTTGACGGGTTGGAGTTTTCCTTTCCCTTTTTCGGGAGAAGATGAACCACAGCGGTCTTCCAATGCACTGGATAATATGCATTATTGATTGCATTACTGAAGAGTGTGGTATAAATGGGCAGGTTCAGCCGACATAAGGGTCTTGAAAGTAAGGCAAGTTTCTAGCATTTGATTGGCCAGCTTCCAAAAAATTGCCTTCCAATTAAGGCAACTTTATTGGAAAGTTGACTGGAAAGTTAGTCAAGAAAAATCTCCCTAACTATCAAGTCAAGTCAACTTATGTCAAAATGACAATTGATCATGTTTTTTAATTCAACTAAAAGCTGAGCTTTATTACTCAATGATTTATTTATTTTCTGCACAACTTCATTTAATGCTTTCTGTAAAAAGGTTCCTTGTAAATTTGGAAAAGAAATAAGTAATATTTCTTTAAAATACAAAATACAAATCGTGATGGACTTGTAGCTTGCATGAGGAGTGTTTTGTAGAAAATAATGATTTTAGTAGTTTTTGTACTATGAACTTGAAGTAGAGGTTTGTGAAGTAAAGTTCCGAATTTTAAATTCATGACACTTGAAAAACTAACTAGTTGCCTTGGTCAAAATTTACGTTCAAAGAATGAAGTCCGTACGGTTAAAATCTGTACGGTTTTTATCCGTGAGCTATTGATAGTAAACTAATAAAATTAACTAAAGCTTTCACACTGGACGGAGACGGGTTTTTTCCGTACGGACGATTTAAAACACGACCGTGCTGTCGCCGTCTTATCAGTGGAGTACGTGACTACGCGAACGCATTCACAACAGACGATTTTTATTTGTCTGCCGTCCGTTTTTATGGTCACTTGTACTAAAGAAAAATATCTAAAATATAACCAAACGTAGACGATTCACGGGGAAAATACGTTATACGAAAACAAAGTCCGTACGGAAAAAAATCGTACGGATTTTAACCGTACGGACGAAACCGTCTCGTGTGAAAGAGGCCTAAGGATAGTATTTGCGGCTTTCTTTAAGGTACAGTGATATAGAATTGTTAGCAGCTTCGCGTCAACCAACGTATGAATTAGGGTTTATACCTGAAAAATTTTGGTAGGGACTTGGTGTTTCATTACATGTTATTTCCTCTGAAATTGTCTGAAATGAGTAGTCTGTTACTACATTTTCATTTGTCAATGTTTCTAGCGTTGCTTTCAGAGATACTCTGCTTGCAAGGAAGTGTTGGTTGCTATCAACCTGGCTACTAATTCCTCTGTAATATTTGGCATTTTCGGTTTGATTGTCAAAGTTTCAAAATTTTCAATGAAGTCATCCATCCTGGATCTAAAAAGTTTTCACAATTATTTTTACAATATTATCGAAATATTGTTCTTCTATCTATTTATCAATTTTTTCACAATTTTATTTCTTCAATCTTAATGAAATAATTTTCTTAAATCTATTTATCAAAAAATTTTAAACTTTCACTCTGTTCAACTATATAAAAACATTATTTTCTAACATGAAAAATATAAGCTCACATACATATATCCTCCGGATGCAGATTAGATCAGGATTCCTTTGATTTTCTCGAACGGTGTTTTTCGTCTCGTGTTGTTTCTCTTTTACTTGTTCCTTTAATATTTAACAAATGTTTTATTTATCTTATAATTGCGTCACTTTTTTTAAATTAGTGTTCTCCAAATCTTCTTTAACCTTTTTAAATGTTTCCTCATTTTTTCAGAAATTAATTGTTTATTTGTATTCCTTTTTTTCCGTCACCTTCCTTTTGGTTACTAAACTTGAAAATATTTTCACCTTTATTATTTATTTATATTAGTTCACTTTACACTTTTATATATATTGAAATCTAGCTTCTTTTCTTAGGACACTTTTCACTATTCTTTTTTCTCCTTCCTCAGGATGCCTTTCACTATACTTTCTTTTCTCCTTTCTTAGGATACTTTTCACTATTCCTTCTTTTCTCCTTTCTTAGGATACTTTACAATATTTTTTCTCATTTCTTTGAAGGATACTTGTTTTTATTTTTCGCGAAAAAATAATTTACCTTTAAGACTTTTCAATTAAAGAGCATACTTTATTTTTCGCCTATACTTTAAGTTTTTAGGTCCTGTCACGGTCTCCACTAGCTGTTCCGAAATTTGTAAATCGTTCAAAGATGGTATTAGGTGTTTTATTCGTGAAACAGACTAAAGCATTTTGGTTTCCTTACGAGATCTCACTTATATTGACTTATATGATGATTTTAAAATTTTGTCGAAAATTATCACCAGTTGTCGGTGTTTTTTCTGTTTGGATCTTGTGTTTTACTTTTTCCGATAGCTTAGTAGCCAGAATGAATTAAGTGTTTCTTTTTGAATTGTATCTTTTAAAGTATTGTGATAGATATCAAACCTAGAAAATGATTCAACTTGCTGGATGCTCTTAAATCAAAATTTGCTATTGTACTTTGTACCTCTATTATTGTGTCCGTATCTGTATCTTCGTCTTCGTCTATAGTTTCTAAATTTTCGTTTTCACCTTTAATTTTTAAATTCATTCGAATTTGTATTGTTAATAAGTAAAATTTTTGTTTTAGTGTTATATCTTTTAGGTCAGCTGTGTTTTGTATTGCTTACCATGTTTGTACAATTTGTTTATCAACCTTTTGTACATGTTTAGTATATTGTTTATATATATTCTACTGGTCTCTTTCCGAGTGGATGGAAAACTGCATTTGTAAAGCCTGTCTCTAAAAAAGGCGAATCCTCCTCACCCTCTAACTATCGTCCAATTGCACTTACGTCCCTTCTTTCCCATTTTCAGCTTAAGAAATATCTTGAAGAACAGAAGGTTTTCAATGACCGGCAGTATAGCTTTCGTTGCAATAGGGCCACTGGTGATCTCATGGTTTATCTCACCGAACAGTGAAACAAATCTTTACATCGTTTTGGAGAAAGTAAGATTATTGCACTTGATACTTCAAAGGCACTTAATAGAGTTTGGCATCAAGCTCTTTTATCGAAAATACGTGCTTTTGGTATTGATGAATCTCTTCTTTGCTGGGTTAGAAATTACCTTTCGGATCGTTCAATTCAAGTAGTATTGGACGGATTCAAATCTGATATCCACAATATAAACGCTGGTGTGCCCCAGGGCTCCGTTTTGTTTCCAACTCTCTTCCTTATCTTCATAAATGATCTTTTGTCTGAAACTTCTTACCCACTACATTGTTTCGCCGATGACAGTACTGTGGTATTATTTCTAAGCTATATTGCGTAGCACGCTTTATATTGCTTTATTAAGCGCAGCTCGCTTCAAACAGTCGCTAGAGAGCCGCAGTTAAAATAATTAGACTTTACCCCGAAGATTTTCAAGTTAGGAATTAATTTTATTTACAATTCTTACAGCTATTTATACCAAAATTCTTTTACAAATTATTTGGGCTATCCCCACTTATGATTATTAATATTCTTTAATTCCTCTATTATACAAAATTATTAGTAACAATTTTATTACTCATAACTTTGCATTCTGGAGCAATGTAATAAAATACATTCTATGCCACTCATAATGCATCGTCACCAAACGATGTCTTTACACTCGATTTTGTTGGTCAAAGGGAACAACAAAATTATGATTCAATACTATGGTATAATGTATCAATGAAAGTTTTACTATGCGGCTCTGTTTACATTTGGTATTGTTAATGTTTTGATTTTGGCTCTTTAAGAATAAAAGTTATTACATTTTATCCCTCCCCTTTAAAAAATGATATTTGCTTACATTTCTAAAATTTAAATAAATATCATTTCCCTTGTTTAGTCCATAACATTTGGATTAAGGTGTGTGCTATTTATTATTGTGTGGTATTTATTGTAAGATCGTATTTTTAGCTTTAATTAAATTATTATTATGTATTTCATAATTCTTATCATTTAACAGAATAGTACTGTTTACACCGTTTTGTGATATAATTGTATATGGTCCTCTAAAGGGTTTGTCAAATTTTCTTTTGCTTTGATTTTTTAGATATACACATAGTCCAAAAAGTCTCCGTACGGAGATATTTTTTTTTTAATTCTGCAAGGGAAAAAGTAATGTGCAATAATAGAGCTAAAGTGGGAACACTGATGATAGCACGTGTTCTCCTCTCGCTCTCAAACAAAATTCGATGCATTTATATAAACGAAGGATACCGTTATGAGTTTAATAACGTTGAGGGCCCTGAAAATAGAGACAAAAAAGTTTCCGTACAGATCTCATTTTTATGTTATTTAGTTTTATGTAGTTGGCAGTGAAAGGTTCATGATCACATTTTTTTGTTTTTTTTTGGTAAGTTTTAGTATACTTAATGAAATTTCAGCTTAAAAATTTCTTTTCACCTAAGGAAAGAAAAATGGCAGCTAAAAATAAGGAAATACCCTTGGCCAATAAACAAATCATAATTGACTTGAGGAATGAGGGAAAATCTTTGGGGGAAATTTCCAAAATAGTCAATAGACCGCGTTCCTCAGTTCAATATGTAGTAGAAAGCTATAAAAAAACAAAAACAATTGCCAACAAACCAAGATCTGGCCGTCCAAAAAAGATTGATCGTCGTACGGAGAAGAGGTTATTAAGGAGTGTTGTGGAAGATCCTAAACAAAGTGCCCCAGTTCTCGCTGGAAAATTGAAAACCAGCGATGGAATTGATGTTTCGCCCCAAACCATTAGAAACCTTTTAACCAGAAATGGTTTTCATGGTCGAGTGTGCCGGAAGAAGCCATTCATTCGAAAGGCAAATAAAAAAGCTAGACTGGAGTATGCTATCTCACACTTAGAGAAAGAAAATTCTTTCTGGGATCAGATTATATTTACTGACGAAAGTAAATATAACATCTTCGGTTCAGATGGACGCCGTATGGTGTGGAGAAAGCCCAACACTGCTCTGAATCCTAAAAACTTGATACCTACTGTAAAGCACGGCGGCGGTAATGTCATGGTGTGGGGGTGTATGGCATCTTCCGGCGTTGGAAACCTCATATTCATAGAAAATACGATGGATAAATTTGGGTACTTGAATATTCTTAAGGAAAACCTACATTCAAGTGCCCAAAACTAGGTCTCGGCAGCAACTTCATTTTCCAACAGGACAACGATCCTAAGCACACCTCCATGGTGGTAAAGGAATGGTTGCTGTACAATGTTCGTACGCAAGTTAAACATCCGGCTCAGTCTCCAGATCTCAATCCTATAGAGCACTTGTGGGATCACTTAGAAAAAAAAGTTCGGCAGCATACAATCGCCAACAAAAATGACCTCAAACGGTCCTACTTGAGGAATGGAACAACATTTCTCCAGATACGACCCGTAAGCTTGTCCATTCGATGAGACACAGATTGCAGGAAGTGATCAGGAACAGAGGAGGTCCTACTAGTTATTAAGTTTATTTTTGCCTTAAGTTAAGTGATTTTTTGTTAGTTTTTTCGTCGAAAAAATGAACTGTACGGAGACTTTTTTGTTCCTTATTTTTTCATATTGTGCTGTGAATTTCTTTTATTTTAAGTTTTTTAAATAAAATGCTCTATATATTTTGTTGAAAATTATTTTTTGATATCATTTCTGTCATTTCTGGAACTTCTCAAAAATGTTGGTTATCTTAAATTCTATATTTTAGAGATTTAAAAAAAAAATTTCTGCTGTACGGAGACTTTTTTGATTATGCGTACATAATCACCTACTATAAAATTTGATCTATTAAAATTTTTTTGAAAATTTTGTTTTTTATATTTATCATTAATTAAGTTGTTTTTTGCTTGTTCATGAGCATGTCTTAATTTACATTTAAATTCATTCAAGTAGTTATCAATATTATAAACTGTATCTTTGTTTTCTATTACTTCACATGGAAGTGTGCATAACTTTCCAAATACTAATTCAAATGATGAATATAAAGTGCTACTGCGTGGTGTTGAATTATAACAATAAGTATAATATGGTAACCATTCTTCCCAGTTATTTTTATCCCCTACGCTCATAATATATTCATTAAATACCCTATGATTTCTTTCTATTGATCCGATTGTTTCATGGTGAAAAGGTGTGGAAACTATCTTTTCTATCTTTAAAAGTGTACAAATATTTTTTAGCAATTCTTTAGTAAATTCT
This sequence comes from Eupeodes latifasciatus, assembly GCA_920104205.1. Lineage (NCBI taxonomy): Eukaryota > Metazoa > Arthropoda > Insecta > Diptera > Syrphidae > Eupeodes > Eupeodes latifasciatus. Next base: position 269,262,916 of record OV049924.1, on the reverse strand, counting down.
GTTCCTTTATCTGTTTTTAGTTTCTTAAAGCATCCATATTTAAGAATAAATTTTTCGACTATTGCTTTTGCTACAGTATTCGCTTCTTTAGTTTCTATCGGGAATGCTTCTACAAATTTCGTTAAATCACATTGTACCGTTAGTATGTATCTATAACCATTTGATGGTCTAAGTGGTCCTACAGTATCAATTGTTATTGTTTCAAATGACGTACTGGGTGTATCTGTAATTACAATATTTTATTTTGTGTATCTAGTTATCTTTGTTTCATTGCATGTTTTGCAGTTGTTAACAAATTTCTTAACCGTTTTATTCATATTCTTCCAAACATATCTTTGTTTTAACTTATTGACGCATCTTCTGATACCGCAATGTCCTCCTATTTTGGAATTATGATTGATATTCTTCTATCAATTTGTGCATTTCTTTCTCATCTATTATCTGCTTTGGAGGTTCAAATAATATTATGTCTAGACATTTATCCTCATTCATATTTTCTTGCAGCTTATTAAATATTTCTTTAAATTCTTGTATGCATACTTCATTAAATATTAGACTATTTCTTGCTAGCGCTAGTCTTTTAACACCCGCATTGTTCATTTTAAATATTAGCTTCCTCAGAATCAATTTTATCTCTGATCGCTGCTATTATTATTTCATTTATTTTCCTCTTTGTAACGTTAATTTCTTTGAATTCTATCTTTTTTATTCGCCTAATGCCCGATATTGATGCACAGTTCAAATATGAAGGTAGCTAGTCTTCGTATTTGAGTCCAAGGCTTTTGCAAAATTTTTTTCTTCGTTTAGTATTTTGTTTTTATTCTTCTTCATCGCTCTTGTTAAAACATCTATTTTATATTTGGGTATCATTTCTTTTAATTCGTCGGATTCAATTTTAATTCTTGATAAAGCATCTGCATTTGTATTCATCTTGCCCTTTTTAAAAATCATTTCGAAATCATAATCCATTAGATCAACTCGAATTCTTGTTAATTTCGATGATGGATTTTTATGCGTGAATAAACTGACTAATGGTCTGTGGTCTGTGTAAACTATTTTCTACCAAAAAGATAAGGCCTGAAATAATTTATTCCCCAATGTATCTCTAACAATTCTTTATCTATAATGGGTTTGTTCAATTCGTGTTTATTTAGGGATCTATGGGTGATTTTTTTGAGGTTAGGATTTTCATGCATTAGTATTTGACAGATCACGCGGGATTTCAGACATGGTGTCAAAGAGAAAGATGCTCAGTATGCTTTGACATTTCATCATGAATAGACTTACTAACGAGCAACGCTTGCAGTTATTAAACAATGTCCTCTTTTCAATGGAGGACAATAAATACATAATGGGTGATTTTTTAAGAGCTTGAGAGCTTTTTTTAAAAAAAAAACGCATAAAATTTGCGTAAAGCGCGAAACACATTTCGAACCGAACACTGATTTTGGTAATAAAATTCAATGATTTGCAAGCGTTGCTCGTTAGTAAGTCTATTCATGATGAAATGTCAAAGCATACTGAGCATCTTTCTCTTTGACACCATGTCTGAAATCCCGCGTGATCTGTCAAACACTAATGCATGAAAATCCTAACCTCAAAAAAATCACCCGATACTAGCATATGCTATTGGCTTATCGGTTCCAATATCTCCCTGTGACAAGACTGCTCCTAACGCGAAATTGGAAACGTCTGTTGTTAGTATGAAAGGTTTTTTGAAATCTGGATAACTAAGTGTGGGAGGAGTCATTAAATTTTGCTGAAGTGTGTTCAAAGATTTTTCACAATCTTCTGTCCAAGAGAATATCTGTTTCTTTTTCAGTAACTGGTTCAGAGGTTTAGCTATTTCTGCTAATAGTTACAAAATGCTATAAATCTTCTTACATCATCTGCGTTTTTAGGCAGTGGATAATTTTTAATTGTTTCATACTTCGTTGGATCTGGCTTTACTCCATTTGATGTTATCTGATGACCCAAATAAATTACTTCTGGTTTCAAGAAATTACATTTTTCTAAGTTTAGTTTCAAATTATATTTACGAAACCTTCCTAAAACTTTGATTAAACTTTCGTTGTGATCTTTCAAATTCTTGCCAAAAACTATTACATCATCAACATATAGAAAAGCTGAGGCTTGTAAACCACTAAGAGCGATCGACAGCATCCTCTGAAAACTATTTGTTGAGATTTTTAACCCGAAAGGTAGTCTCTTGAATTGGTAATGACCTTCATTTGTTGAAAACGAAGTTATTGGCCTAGAATGTTTGTTAAGTGGAATTTGATGAAGAGGTTGTCATATCTAGAGTGGAAAAATATTTAGCATTACCTAGTTTATCTAATACATCTTCTAATCTCGTGAGTGGAAATTTATCATCTACAACTTTTTTATTCAGTGATCTAAAATCTACTACTAATCTCCATTTAGTTTGTCCGTTTTGGTTTTTTCTTTAGAACTATAAGTAACGGTGAATTATATGGACTGATAGACTCTTCTATTATGTCATTCTTAAGTAACTCAGACACTTGGTCTTGAATCTCATCTAATTGTGCATTTGGTAGTCTATAATTTTTTATATAAACTGGATTTTTGTCTGATAGAATGATATGTTGTTCATAAAAAATATTTGTGGTCAGTTCCTTATCTTCATCATGGAAAACATCTTGAAATTCTTCACAGATTTTTAATACTGACTGTGCAGCAAATGTGTCCAAGTTGCCTCCTTGAATGTTTAGTTTCATTAATTTTTGAAATTTTTGTTTGTCTTTGAATTTTGTGCTGTTTGATAATATTCTGTATTTACTCAACGGTTGTATTGCTATCATAACATTTTCTATCGTTTGCTCTTTATCTGCACTATTTACTATTTTTATATGTTTTATGCATTTTGATGGTACTATTGAATTTGCTAAGAAAATTCCCTTTTTAATCTCATTCCCTATGACAACATTATCTTCATTTAAATCTAAATTTATAGATACTTTTTATTACTTCTGATCTCGGTGGAATTTTTAATTTTCCAATATTTTTCATAACCATATTTAGTGGTAGCACAATTTCCTTTTCTTGTACTAAAATTATCAGAACACAAGTTTCATAATCAATCTTGCAATTATAAGTTTTGAAGAAATCCCTTCCTAGTATTGCATCTGTTGATATATTTATTTCCTCACTAACCACGTGGAATTGTTGTTTTATATTTGTTTCTCCAAACATGAGTTCTAGATCTGTTTTTCCTTTCGAAAATATTGTTTTATTTGCTATGCCATTTATTTGACATGACGTATATTCATTTAAATCTTTTACCAGATACTCTTTACAAATAGAAATATCTGCACCTGTGTCAATTAAAAACTTAAAAGTTCTGTTTAAATGTTTTATAGTTATGTTAACGAAATTTTTATCATATTCCCCATGGAAATTTATTTGTATCTCGTTTAATTGAGATATAAGTAACTCTATTTTCTCAGCAAATCTATTTATTTCTTGGCTTCCTTGGTGTAATCTGGCTAACTCACTATGTATTTTCAATGGATTTGGATTTTTTAAAATCAGGACAAATTTCTGGATGATTTTCTAGTGTAAGAAGTCTGTTTCTTACTTTGTCACAAACTTTTGTTGCTATTACAAATTTTATCAATTTTTTCTTTTCTATTTCCTCACCTAATGTATCATTATAGAATTCAATTAATCCTAAAAAATTTGATAAATTCTTTGACCCACCATTGAATTCTGTTGCTGCTTTGCAGCTGTTGATATTTCGAATTTTGCCATATCTTTTGAAATTGTCTTTTCTAGTTTTGGGGGGTTAATAGGTCTATTCTTATTTCTAAATATAAAATTTGTATCTCTTTTACTTCATCTTTTTTACAAGTTTCTAAAATGTTATTCCAAATATCTTCTGTTACTTTTTTTTGTTTTTGAAATATACTCTTCTAAGTATTGTCTGCTTGGATTTTTCTTTAAATTTTTCAATACAAATTTTAATTCTTCTATTTTATCCATCGAAAGTAAATTCCATTTTCTTTTTATATACCTATATATGTATAATTATTTATCAAAAATTCATTCAAGGTTACTTAAAAGCTTGAGTTTTTTTTTATACATTGTTTATTCTGTTTCTAAGAATGAATTTTTGCAATTAATAAAATTATAATTATCAAAAATGTATACATATTTATATTGCTACTATTAAAAATTTGGTTAGTTTGGTTGCTGCTCAGATTATTGTTGATTACTTCTTTTGATTGTGGTTGCCCCATTTTTTTAATTCTGCAATCAATTTGGTTTTTGAAGATCTGTCGGTTGTTATTGCGATAATTTTATGTAGTTCTGCTCGCATCTGTCGTGCATTTACTGCTTTCCCTGCTCTGGGTCTCCCAGTTTTTTTTTTGCGCTTCTTTAGATGGTTGAATTTCAAGTGAAATCTTTTTCTTGTTGTTCCTTCTATTGTATTCCTCTATCGTCAGAGGTTTCGGGCCTGCTGTTTAAGGTGTTGCCTAGTATATTGGTGTATCTGAACTAGGAGCTTCCGGGATATATGGTGCATTAGGTTTTTCCAGCTCCTCAAAAAGAGTATCCAGTTCTTCTTTGTTGTACGACATCTATTTGGTCCGTTTTGCCTGTTGGTTACTTTTATGTATGTTTTTTTGTACCCTAACTAGTCCAGTCATTTGGTAAAAAAAAGAGGGTTACCTGGAAAGTTTTCCGGGAGTTTTGAAAATTGGTTAATTTATAGATTTGGGTATGCTCTTTTCGAATTTCAACTTTGCCACCTCGTACCCCCGCCATCTTGAAAAAATGGCGTCTAAAAACGTTTTTTTGGGATTATTTCCTTTCCGACGCTTTTTACGAAAAAATACTTATGTACAAAATTAAACTAGAAAAAATTTCCTACAATTTATGTATCAATAAGTTTTTTCATAAAATCAATAGTTTTTGGCGTACGAGCGCCACAAAGTATCATTCATCTGCACCACCACGTGTTTTTCGTATATTGTTCTAAAATATTCTATTACTGCCGCCGGTTTTGAAGAAGCAGGTATAAGGGTAATATGTGGCCTTTGTATTGGGCCCCTTTCTCTCGACTATGGAGATTACACACAGTGTATATAGTCTCCATACTCTCGACCTTCAACGAAACATCTGTCGGTAGAAGCTATATTACGAGAAATATTTGGTTGAGCCTGAGTCATCAGTATACGTTTATCGTGCATCGTACAGTGTTGTTTGTGTTCTTAGAGCTATGGCTTCTAATACAGAAAATTGTTTTATTTGTGACAATTCACTTTTAGACAATGAAACAGTTGAAGTGAAAGAAAAAGGATTGGAGACTTTTCGTAAGTCAAGTGTTAAAAGAAATGATAATAAAGTTAAACTTTTGGCGGGAATCAAATCGATAGTGGTGCATGATGTGTGTCGAAAACGATACAATAATGAGAAGTTATTCGTTGCATCATTGCGTAGAGAAAGTGATGCCACGAAACCTCAGCCACAACTGCGATCCTCGCACCCAGTATTCTCTTTTAAAAATCATTGTTTTTTATGTGCTGAAGAGATAACAGCAGAATTTATAGCTAAACAAAAACAGACGCGGCTGTGCAAGCGTAATGTAGTGTATAGTGTGAGGAAATTGTCAATGAAAGATTGTTGAGCGTCTTGAGCATGTGAATGATTTGGTCGCAGCCGATGCACAGAGTGTCAGTTTTCCTTGGAAGAATTGATGGCCAAAATTGAAGGTGATTACCGCCCCACATAAAAACGGTAAAAGCGCAACTACTTAAAAAATATGGTGATTATATTTTAATTGCCGTCACTGCCAATAAAGCTTCAGTCGTTTGTTTTCGAAATACAGGATTTAAGTTATTAACAGAAGCCTGGTATAATCAAGAGGTGATGACAATGCAGAAGAACGTAGGCGTATTGTGAAACAAAACATTATCCTCTATCAGAAAAATTTTTTCAAGACTCTGAGTCTGATCTACCTTAAACCTTACGCATTTTTCTAGATGGCGTTATTTTAAAAAACAAACGAGCGTCCCTTCAAAAATGGAAGAAAAAAAGTATTGCTCTCGTTCATTCTATAATTGCAGCAGCAAGGCCGAAATCTTTTAAGTCAACAGTGCAGATTGGATAAGCTACATTTTTGTTTCACAAATATGGATCTCGGCGACGAATAGATGTAAATTATTATCATCATTTATTATCATCTCTTGGATTTTGCTCTTCATAGACCGAAGCAACGCTGTTCGAAGTTTCAGCTATTATGCGTGCACCGTTGAGTATCGATGATAACGCATTTTCTCAATTTGTTTTTGACAATGCTGATTTTAATACGCAGACATTAGATGGTAATAATACTTTCCATACCATGGACGGTATCCATTGTGTAACACCTAAAACTGCTATCGCTCCTGATCAAATTATTCCACGATTAAAGCAAATGCCATCTGCAAAAGTCGTTGGTAGTTTCGGTAACATTGCATTAAAAACAATTGTGAAAAAAACGATACCGGATTAAAAACCATTAAGATTCAAAACCTCGGTAGCATTCGTGAGGTTTCGGAAATAGAAAAGCCGTCTGTTTCAGATTTATTGTGGCTCTATGGAAAATGGGCCGACCTGCTTAACATACCTGGATGGAGCGGATTCATGGAACAAGTGACTGCGGAACTCCATATCCAAAAATCATTTGTAGGATGCTTGCCCTTCATTAATGCTCCACCGAGTGATTACGATACAATTTTGACTGCTCTCTTATCTGCTTCTGAAAAATGTGAATCATTACATCAGCATACTTGTTTTGTTACATTTGACCAGCCTTTGTATTTCAAAGCGCGGGACATTATTTCCTCGTACGATGTGGACTCCAAATTAAGTAATACTGTCGTAAGACTCGGTGGATTTCATTTCTTAATGTCATTCTTGGGATCAATTGGATACATAATGACTGGAAGTGGATTAAAAGAGCTTTTAAACACTATTTACGCAACTAATTCAATTGAAAAAATTATGACAGGACATGCGTATTCTCGTGCGGTAAGAGCACATATATTGACACATCTTTCAATTGCCAAAATTGTTCTACAATCAAAAGATATTACACCCGATCTCAACGCAGAATTAGAAAGAATTTTATACAATTTTGATAGGTCAGTGGTACTCGAGGCGGACCAATAAGAATGTTGTCAAGAACTTGCAGAGAAATTTGAGAATCAATTGATTACATTTGAACAACGTGGCCGTACAGCAAAATTATGGGTCCAGTATTTCCGGATGGTTACACTTGTTAAACAATTCATTGAAGGAGAAAGAATGAGCAATTGGAATTTACATCTCGACACTATTCAGAAGATGATTCCTTATTTTCATGCTAGTGGCCACTTCTTGTATGCAAAATAATAATAATTCGCCAATTCCATCATATAATTATGATGAAGAGGAAGAAACGGCGACTATTTTTGAAAAATCTTTCGATGAAATCGAAAATGAAGAGACGTGTGATCTGATAGTCACATCTGATAGTCACATCGCAGATGATGCGGACCAAATTTCGGTCCTAGATGTTTCGATCGATGCTCAGGACGAAGTCGTAACACCCGGTCCATCAGGAACAGCAAAGCGAAAAAGATTGCGCTAAATTTCAAAATAAAATTTATCACAAGTGCATTAGGCCTGTAGATGAAACCACAATAAAAAAAAAAACACGCGCCGCTTACTCTACCTCTAGGTGGTGTGGAAATGAGTTTTTTTTTAAAAACGTCTATTGAAATGGAAGTTGTGGCGCCCGTATGCCAAAAACTATTGATTTTATGAAAAAAATTATTGATACATAAATCGTAGGAAATTTTTTCTAGTTTAATTTTGTACATAAGTATTTTTTTCGTAAAATGCGTCGGAAAGGAGATATTCCCAAAAAAACGTTTTTAGACGCCATTTTTTCAAGATGGCGGCGCGAGCGGCGGGGGTACGAGGTGGCAAAGTTGAAATTCGAAAAGGGCATACCCAAATCTATAAATTAACCAATTTTCAAAACTCCCGGAAAACTTTCCAGGTAAAACTACCAAATGACTGGACTAAACAGGTTTAGCAGGATCGCCATGTGGTATTATTCCTTAGCTATATTGCGTAGCACGCTTTATATTGCTTTATTAAGCGCAGCTCGCTTCAAACAGTCGCTAGAGAGCCGCAGTTAAAATAATTAGACTTTACCCCGAAGATTTTCAAGTTAGGAATTAATTTTATTTACAATTCTTACAGCTATCTATACCTAAATTCTTTTACAAATTATTTGGGCTATCCCCACTTATGATAATTAATATTCTTTAATTCTTCTATTATACAAAATTATTAGTAACAATTTTATTACTCATAACTTTGCATTCTGGAGCAATGTAATAAAATCATTCTATGCCACTCATAATCATCGTCACCAAACGATGTCTTTGCACTCGATTTTGTTGATCAAAGGGAACAACACAATTATGATTCAATACTATGGTATAATGTATCAATGAAAGTTTTACTATGCAGCTCTGTTTACATTTGGTATTGTTAATGTTTTGATTGTGGCTCTTTAAGAATGAATGTTATTACATTACAGTACCCTTTGCTTTTCATACTCGTTTTTAGATTCTCATCCTTGTTCTTCGGGTGTGAACTACCAACAGCAGCGTATGATAAGCTCATTAAATTCTGATCTTGACAGCATTGTTCAATGGGGATTCAAAAACCGTGTAGAATTTAATGCTACGAAAACTCAATGCTGTCTACTGTTACAAAAGCGTAACCCTCCCCCAATACCACTATCCATGGGTGGTACTTGCATCGAGGAGATTGAACAACTGTCAGTCCTAGGTATGGCATCACAAACCACTTGTTGTGGAGTGATCACATATTTGACATCGCGAAAACTAAGTGTTTAGGTTTTCTTCGACAATGGAAGAAGTTTTTTACCCCTTCTGATAACTCTCATATTTGGGCTGGTGCTCCAATAACGTACTTGAGTCTTCTGGATAGAATTGAAAAAGAGCTCTAAAAATGATTGGAGATAGTTCTCTTACCGAGACATTTGCTTCTCTTGAACACCGTGTCGCAAGGTCTCATGCCTGTCATTGTTTTATCGTTATTTTTATAAACAATGCTCTATTGAAATAGCCAGTTGCATTCCTCCCCTTAAACAATTCAACCGTAATACACATACTGCTAGGAATGCCCATCAGTTTACTCTAGAGCCCAATTTCGGACGTACTGTTAAGTACAGAGATTCTTTCTTTAGCCGCACTACACAAATGTGGAAAGCTTTACAAGGCTCAATATTTCCCACTCATTACCATGTGCAGACATTCAATCCTATCCTCCTTTCCTAATTGCTCGCTTTGTGTTTAATCATTTTAAGGGTAATATGTATGTTCTAACAGGTGTTTTTTTTTAAATTGACTAGTAGTTTTCTAAAATTTTCAAATTTTAGATTTTTTGGATTCCAAATTGCTTTGGAACTGCTTCTTTTTCCAGTCTTTTTGTTTTTTTTTTGTATTTTACAAACTTCCCGTGAAAAAAACTACAGGGATTGTACCAGAGACCTCTGGCATGACAGTCTAACGCACTACCCTCCATGACACGGATTTCAACTAGAATAACTTTAGTAACAAACATTTTTTGTATTTTTACTTACAACTAGTTTTACATTTCATTGTCATCAATGTTCTCTGATTCGAGGGCAGGGAGCGTTTGGTCAAGGGAGATCTAAATTTTTATAATTGTAATTTTAGTTTTAAGATCAAAATCATTTGCTATTGCGGACAGAAAATAGTTTATATGGATTTGTTTGTGATAAATTTGTACCAATTGTGCTACAATAAATAATTCAAATAACTTTTTTTTTAATCAGTGTATTTTATTTATTTTGTGCATTGTATAGAAAATTAAATTTTATTCGAAATAGTTTTTAAAGATGATAGACGTCAAATGACCTCCACGCGCACCCATAGATATGCGGCACCTGACCAACAAATTGTTCATTACGGCCTAATGGGTTGAAGTTGGGATAGCTTCAATTCAGTCAAGATCTTGGGTTTCGTTTTGTACACCTCCTGCTTGACATAACCCCATAAAAAAAACTGGTACAGGTCAGGTGACCTTGGTGGCAATAAATAAATTTGTTTGGGAATTTCCGTTTGAGCTGCGCCATAACTAGTCTGGGTGCAGTTCCGTCTCATGGAGTATTTCTGTATTTGATTCACTCTAAATACGCCAATTTTGCTTGTTTATATTGCCGTTTGAGTCAAAATTGGACTTATAACACATGAACAAACAATTAATCAATGTGTTGCCTTCTTCGGCCATTGCAATCATTTTTCAGCAAAATTCCTAGCGAACAGGAAAATCCTGAGGGCTTAACCTGCTTGCAATTTGGACTTTGTAGAGAAACAAGTTTAAGTCATCTTGAAGTATCCGCTGTAATCCAATTTGCCGTGACAAGTTTCGAGTCGAAACGCTTGAATTTGCATTTATTTCCGGGGCGGGGCGGTTCTAACCTTAACATAAACATTGGGATCTTGATGGTACGGTCTTCGTGCAATGCTTCCAGATTTAGCAAACATGTTCACCAGCCTCATAATTGGCCATCTACTCGGGGGTGAACTACCAAAATTCCCTTTGGACGGAAATGAAAAACTGCAAAGCATGGTTCTGTTGCACTTTCCAAATTCTTTTTTCAGTATCCCAAGCATTCATTTTTTTAAATCTAAAAAGTAACCTGCAAAATCAAAAAAAAAGCCGATTACTCACACAAAAAAAGGTATAACTTTTTATTTGTGTCGCACGATTCGTGCGCACCCTGTTTTTATTGTTTTTAATAAGATTTGAAGTTAAATAAGGAATATGAGAAGAATTGGCATTTGGATAAGTTGGGTTTAGTTTTCTTGTTTGGTTTTTTGAGTGATTTTTGAGTGATTCTTATTGTTTGCTACTTGTTGCTATATTGGATATTGTAGTGATTTTTTGTTGATGAGAAAATTCTTTTGGAATACTTCTTTTTCAATTTGGTTGTTTGGTTTTTGATGTAAATATATCAAATGGTGTTTTAATTGTTTCAGCTTTTGGGTTATGGAGCCCTTGAAGACAAGAGTATGACAACCAAGAAAAGATAACGGTTCTTTGTAGAACAATTTAAACAAGCATTTTTTACTATGGCAGGAGGGGCAACTTTAGGAAAAAAGCACTAAAAATTAAAACACAATACAATTAAGCATGTATCTTGTTTTAAAGCCACTACTCTTGGAGAAAAAAAACATCAAAATTGTTTAAATCTAAATTTTCCAATTACATTTCTTTACTTACAATTCGTTGCTTTTATTATTGTGATGTACTCAAACAACTTAGTGATTTATTAAATTCTTTTATTCTTAATTATACAATAATTTCTTATATATAAGTAAAGCGATGGCCAAGGTTAAATCAAGATTGAGGTTATTCGAAATTAGGACCATGTGAGGATTTGACATTTGGCTTAGACAAGATATATATATATGTGAATAATTCTAATCTATTACTATTATAACGATAATGTGTGCATTACATAGGCTGAGATTTCTTGCATCTTAATATAACGATGTGTACTTCAATACATAACAATATCCCCCCCTAGTTCGCTTTTAGTGCAAAAATAAATTCAAAAATACATGATTTTTGTTATCTTAACCCAATTAAGTGTCAAATTTTTGCTTATGAATGTAACAATTTAAAATCATTCATGATGTTTGTTAACTTTTAAACAATTTAATTGACAATTTTTATTTATATGTTTCTTTCATAATTCAATTTTTTTTTTTTTTAACTATTTCCCTCTGAGGTTCTTAGTTACACTACGCAACTGGTGCTTCTTAGGAGGTACATAATTACGCTTCATTTTCTGAGGAATAGGAGAATTACGTTCCATTTCACTTCCGATTGTATCCACTATTTCAACGTTTTGCTCATTATTCAACGCATTCGTTGGTGCGTTCTTTTCTACATCAATTTCTGGCACTGAGTTGAGCTTAATTTTGTGCACCGGATCGGTGATTTGAATTGGAACGTATTCCTCGTACATTTCATTACTAGAATCTATGAACCCTCTTTTAAGTAATTGATTTATGTGTCTTTTCCACAAAAGATTTGGTTTATCATCAGGTTCTACTAAATAATATTGTCTACCTAAAGCTTTTTGTACAACCGCCTTTTGCCAAGACACCCTCCCCGCAACAGAGTAATCTTTTGCTAAAACGCGATCATTAACATTAAAAACTCGTTCTGCTTTTCCTTTAAAATTATTTTGTTGATCCCGTTGTTTGTTAGAAACATTTGATTCAACGTCTTTAATCAAAACTTTCGATTTTTGTTTATAAGGATTCAAAATATCCAATCTTGTTTTAAGATCTCTTTTTAGCATTAATTGGGCTGGGGAGGCTCCGGTTGTAGAATGAATAGAGTTTCGATAGTCGAGCAAAAATTTAGCGAGGCAGATACTTAAGTTTGCATTATTTTTACTGCCACTTAGTGCTCTTTTTAAAGCGAACTTAACTGTCTTAACGCTATTTTCTGCTTGTCCATTTGTGGCAGGATTTCCAACTGGAGATGTTTTATGGATTATACCGTTGGTTTTTAAAAAGTGTTTAAATTCTTGTGACACCAATGATGTCCCATTGTCGCTTACTAGTTCCGATGGTAGCCCAAAACGAGCAAATACCATAGCGAATGCATCAATTGTTCGACTGCTGGATATATTGTTTCCCATATCGAGACATTCCACCCATTTGCTATGCGCGTCCACAATAATCAAAAATTGCCTGTTAAAAATTGGTCCCATAAAATCAACATGTACTCGTGACCAAGGCTCACTTGGCCACTCCCAGTTGACAAGGTTTGATTTTGGTGGACTCGCCTTGAATGGAAGGCATTGTTCGCAAGAATTGGCTATTTTTTCAATGTCGTTACTAAGAGAAGGCCACCAGCAGTAGGAACGCGCTAAGTTTTTCATTTTTACGACACCTAAATGCGAACTATGAATTTCTTTAAGAACTATATCGTGCAAAGAACGGGGGATTACAATTCTGTAACCCCAAAACACACACTCTGATTTTACACTTAATTCGTGCTTTTTTAAAAAATACGGACGTAAATTATTTGCACACTTTGCAGGCCATCCCTCTAAAATATGGCGTTTAACTAATTGTAATTCTTCGTCTTTGCTGACTTCATTAATCATGCTTTTAAAATCCAGAGGAAAATTACTTATTTCATATAGATAATTGAAATGTATGTCGCTGTCTTGATCCGAATCTTGTTCTTCCCAGCAATGAATTGGCTTCCGCGATAAATAATCGGCCACGTTAGAATTCGTATTGACATACTCAATGTCAAAGCTGTAACCTGACAAAAACAATGCATATCTCTGTAACCGGTTTGCCGTCATCGTTGGAATGCCCTTCTTTGGTCCAAAAATGGAAACGAGAGGCTTGTTGTCAGTTAACAGAATGAATCTGCGACCGAAAATATAGTGGTGGAATTTTTTTATTGCAAAAACAATTCCTAGTGCTTCCCGTTCTATTTGAGAATATTTTCTCTCGCTATCAGTAAGCTTTCGAGAGACAAAACAAATTGGTCTCTCAGTACCGTTCGCATAAACATGAGATAACACTCCACCTAACCCAACTGGGCTAGCGTCAACAGTTACTTTGATTGGAACTACTGGATCATAGTGGGCAAGCATTTTATTTGACGAAAGCAAGCTTTTTATATTCTCAAAGGCTTCTTTTTCTATCGCTTCCCACTTATACACCGAGTCTTTTTTTAACAAATCGTAGAGAGGGGCACAAATCGTAGCAACGTTAGGAAAAAACTTTCTATCTATAATAATTAAAAAGCCCAAGAAACGATTGTAGTTCCTTAACGTTGTCTGGTTCTTTTGCGTTTTTAATCGCTTCTATTTTTTGTGGGCATGTGTGTAGACCGTCGCGATCGATTGTATGCCCGAGGTAATTTACTGATTTAGCAAAAAATTCACATTTCGATTTGCGAGTTTCAACCCGGCGTCTTTTAAAATTGATAGCACCTTCGCTAACCGCTCGAGATGAAGTTCTTTTGTCCTAGCTGTAATGAGTAAATCGTCAATAAATATGATGACCCCGTCCATACCTATAAAAAGATTCTCAATGGCTTTTTGAAACTCGGCTGCCGAAGAGGCGATTCCGTACACCAATCTCGTGTATTTGAATAGACCTTGTTCCGTCGAAATTGTAGTGTAATCTTGACTCTTCTCGTCTAGCAGTAGTTGTTGATAGGCCATTGATAAATCTAGCTTGGTGAACTCTTGACCACCCTCAAGTTTGGCAAATAACTCTTCGATTCTAGGTAAAGGATATTGTGTGACCTCGAGCTGCGGATTAAGCGTTATTTTGTAGTCGCCACAAATTCTTATGTCCCCTGACTTTTTTAGGACTGGTACTATTGGTGTGGCCCAATTGCTGTACGCAATAGGAACTAAAACTCCCATTTTCACGAGCTTAGAAATTTCCGCGTTAACTTTTTCTTTCATAGGCAAGGGTACTTGCCTAGGCTTGCAAAATTTAGGTATTGCACCGGGCTTTAAGGTAAGCGAAACGACTTTTTTATTGAAAGTTCCCAAGGTACCATCAAAAACTTCCGCGTATCTATCTAATACCTTACCAATGTCGTGGTCTATGCCATCAAGAAATTTAATTTCTTGCAAACCTATATTGAATGCGCTCATCCAATCTCTACCTAGTAACGGGGGACCTCCGTTCTCAATTACGTATATATCCAGCAGTCGACACTTTTGATTATAAATTACATTTAATTTACATACCCCAGTTGGTGCGATGTGACCGCCGTTGTAACTTTTTATTAGAATCGCCGTTTCCTTCAATGGACAGTCAGAAAAATGTTTCTTATAAAATTCCAATGAAATCGCTGACATCGATGCTCCACTATCGATCTCCATCTCTATTGGAACACGATTTAAGGTGACTTTGGCAAAAATTGGTTGGGAACAATTGCTTATAGTAGGCTCGCTTCTGAAATGAAAAAGAGACATATCGGTTTCGCACATGTATTTTATACTATTATAATTTTTATTATCTGCATGTTGTGATGATCGCTGTTCCCGCTTGCTGCACATCTTTTTCAAATGACCACGTTGTTTACACAGGCTGCACTTATAGTTCCGAAATCGGCATTGAGCTTCTGTGTGGTTAGTGTATACACATACGGGACATTTTTTATCTGAGTTTTTTGGAGCTGGTGTTGATCTTCGGCGATTTTGTTGTTGTTGCTGCCGAGCTGCCATTCTATATAGTCCTGAGCCACTTGACTCGTGTTGCTCTTGTTTCACCGCCACCGCTTCCACCTGGTATTGTTGTTTAATGCAGGCTACTGTTCGTGTTATCTCTATAGCTTTTTCAAGCGTTAGTTTGGACACGTCTTCTAGAAATAGTTTGTCTTTTTCTGGGCTTTTCTCCAAACCCATTATGAATCGATCGCGTAGCATTTCGTCCAGATTGCTCCCAAACTCGCAGTTTGCGGCTAAAGTACGAACTCTTGCCGCCCAGCATTGCACTGATTCGTCCTTTTGCTTGACAGCCTCGTAAAACTTGAGTCTTTCTGCAAATCCTGATGTGGTTTTCTTGAAATGCTTGTCGAGAGCTGCCATGAGATCGGTGTATGTCGTGTTATCTGGACTTTTCGGAGAAACCAAACTTTTCAGCAACTTATATGATGATTCGGTTAACGCAGTAATCAGTATTGCGCGCATAACCTCCATATCTCTCTCGAGAACCAAGGCATTGACTATAAAATATTGTTCCAGTCTAGTTTTAAACACTTCCCAATCGTTTTGCCCAAAATTGAAAGAAGGTATTGTTCCCACTGACATATTAATTTTAGTTACGCACGATGAGAGTTTTTATTAAAGTGTTCGCTTAGCTTTGCGTTTTTTTTTTTTTTAGCACACGTGATATGTTCTTTTTTAAGTCCTCGTCGCCACTGTGATGTACTCAAACAACTTAGTGATTTATTAAATTCTTTTATTCTTAATTATACAATAATTTCTTATATATAAGTAAAGCGAACTAGACGGTGACTGTCGATGGCCAAGGTTAAATCAAGATTGAGGTTATTCGAAATTAGGACCATGTGAGGATTTGACATTTGGCTTAGACAAGATATATATATATATGTGAATAATTCTAATCTATTACTATTATAACGATAATGTGTGCATTACATAGGCTGAGATTTCTTGCATCTTAATATAACGATGTGTACTTCAATACATAACAATTATAAACTTAAAACTATATAGTTTAACGTCTTCTAGTTTTCAAGAAAATTGAAAATTTGTTTAACTTGGCTACGTTGTTTTAATTTGATAGTTATAATAGAATAATTGATTAATTCGTGCAAACGTTAACAAAATCCCTTTTAATGTAAAAGATTCATCTTGCAATTACTAAGGGTGATATTGTTAAAATTTAAAAAAGTGTTGCTAACAAAAACTATTGCAAATATCGGTAAAGTTCTCAATAACTATATATAAATATGAAAATGTATGTAAGGAGAATTTTTATCTTCAGTGTTATTGTATTTTATTTTAGATTAAATTTAGTTTTCGTAGAGTCAACGATCAGCACGCTGAACGCCTACGACGTCTCACCTTCTGTGCGGTATAGATAAAGTATTCAAAATAAGTAAACGATCTCGTTCCCCTAGTTGTAAAGACATCATGTCTTCCAACAAAAAAAATCCTAAATATTGGATACCCCTACAAACTCATCCCGATACGGGCAAAGACCAAGACGTTGATCTTGATGATGAACTAGTTCAACCACCTATCTCTAATAAAAAATCTAAAATTCCTTCGGTTTGCGTTCTTCAAAAAACTTGTGAAAATGTGCATGGTTTCTTAGCTGAATTGAAGTTAGATAAATATAGCCTTAAAAAAATGTCAATTGGCATTAAACTAAATTGTGAAGATCTAGAAACCTATGATAAAGTGTGTGCAGAGTTAAAAAAAAAAATTGGCAATTTTACACCCATGATCTTCCAACGGAGAGGTCATTCAAAGTCATGTTGTATGGTTTACATGAACTATGCACAAGTCAACTCAAACAAGAACTTAATAATATTGGACTTAAATGCCAAAATGTAAAACTCATAAAAAAAATATGACCAATTTATTGATATATTTTATTTAGTGTATCTCGAAATTGTCGTTCAATATTTAAGACACAAGTGCGTTGGGATTTTGCTCGAAGACCGCGAAACAAAATTACCCAGTGCTACAACTGTCAGATGTATGGTCACGGAGAGAAACACTGTCACATCAAGACACATTGTGCTAATTGTTCGGAGAACCATGACACTAAAGATTGCAAATCAAATACGATTAAATGTGCAAACTGTATGGAAACCCATAAATCCACCGATCCTGTTTGCATTAGTCGTAAAAGTTTTTTCGAAATAAGAGAAAAACTGTCTGCAAGAAACAAATCAGGCACTTTTACTAAGCGAATTCACAATGAACCATCGCAATCGCAATTTATATCCAACACAAATGATTTCCCTGCTCTTAAGCCCATCAATCGTAACATATCTTCATCAGCAGCAGCAACAAATAAGACTAATCTCGCCAGCAATGATAACTCAAATTTCTGGGCAAACAATATCAACAAAACCGATTTTATGGGGCCCAAAATCAACAACAACACAAACACCGCCGGTGTACTCTTCTCTTTGGATGAAATTAACTCTCTCACTGCTGAGATGATCACACTAATTAGTCAATGTCATACAAAAGCAGATCAATTCAATTGTATTTCACAATTAGCAATTAAGTATTTGTACGCAGGTAAATAATGTTAAACACAAACTTAAATATAATCTGTTGGAATGCTTGAGGCATTCGATTTAAATGTGTAGAATTTTTTGCTTTTCTAAGCAAGCATAATATTGGTGTTAGTCTTGTAAACGAAACATGGTTAGACAAAAATGTAAATATTGCTAATAAAGAGTATAAATGCTATAGATTGGATAGAGAAGAGAGAATAGGAGGCGGTGTTGCCATAGTTATAAAAAAAACGCTAGAGCATAGATTACTACCCGTTGTTAATACTAAGGTAGTAGAGAATATTGGTATTGAAATACCATTTGCTAATGGACATTCAATTAAAATATTTTCTGTTTACTTTCCGGGAGGCAATTCCTCCGTTACTAGAAGATATGATTTAAGAAATGATTTGCGTAAACTGGTCACTATAAATGAAACTTATTTAATTGGGGGATATCTCAATTGCAGACACAGGAATTGGGGATGTGTGAGAGCCAACGCATGGGGTAATATATTGTATGATCTTAATACTAGGCACTCATTCAATATTTTGTACCCTCCTGAACCCACTTGTATACCCCCTAATGATAGAACGAACCCTTCAACCATTGACTTATTTTTAACAAATATGCCAGAACTTTTTAGTCAACCAATGGTCGTTAACGATTTAAGTTCAAACCATCTTCCGGTCATGTGTAGCGTCAATCATGCACCTCGTCAAAATGAGAACATGATTTTTGATTACAAAAATGCTAAGTGGAGTAGGTTTAAAAATAAAATGCGTGCTAAATTAGAAAACTTACCAATAATAGATCCCAATGAAGTCAGTCCTGATCAAATTAACGAAGCTATTCAAAATTTTACAAATGTTACATTGGAAAGCGTGGCACAATCTGTTCCAAAGAAAAGGGTTCATACCGATAACTCAAACTCACTTCCCACAAATATTGTGCAACTTATTAAAAAGAGGAATAGATTTAGGTTATTGTGGATAAGAACCAGAAATACTTTTTATCTATCAGAAGTTAAAGTTCTTAATAATTTGATAAAATTTTCTACTCAAGAGCACAAAAATAAAAAGTGGAACGCGAGGCTACAAACATTAGATAAAGCTAGTAAGCCATTTTGGAACCTTGTCAAAATAGTTAAGAAAAAAAACAGTCAAATTCCAGCGTTAAAAACTGGAAACTCAGTTCTATTGACAAATCTCGAAAAAGCAAACGCTTTGGCTCATGAATTTTTTGAAAATCATCAATTAGGTAACAACGTTTCGAGCAGTAGTTCTACTGAAATTGCTGTAGACCAATCAATGGAAATTATTAGATCTCAACAATTTCAATTTAGCGACGATACAATTACAGTACAGGATGTAAAAACTGTACTTGGTAGCCTTAAAAATTCCAAGAGTCCAGGACTCGATGGTTTGAAAAATATAATGTTAAAAAAACTGCAATGGAAAATAGCAAAAATAATTCCCATTCAAAAACCTGGAAAAAATCCTTCTATAAGTTCTAGCTATAGACCCATTAGTTTACTCAGTTCTCTGAGTAAGGGTCTTGAGAAACTCATAAAAAATAAAATAGTGTTGCATTTGAACGAGCATAATATCCTTCCAGCGGAACAATTTGGTTTTAGAAGTTGTCATAGCACAGTGCATCAAGTGCATCGAATAACGAATGACATAAAAAGTAATTTTGCAGTAGGGAAAAGCACTGGTCTGGTCTTATTAGATGTAGAGAAGGCTTTTGACACTGTGTGGCATAAAGGCCTTCTCCACAAACTCTTAGTTCTGGATTTTCCAACTTTCATTATAAAAATGATAAATTCCTTTTTAACTGAAAGATTTTTTAAAGTTTCAGTAAACAATTCCTACTCTGATCTATATGAAATCCTTGCAGGTGTACCACAAGGATCAGTTCTTGGTCCTGTTTTGTATACCATATTTACTTATGATTTCCCGACGTTAACAAACTGTAAATCCGCTATTTTTACAGACGATACGTGTTTGTATTCATCAGATTCAGTTGGTTTTAACATCGAAACCAACTTGCAATCTGCGCTGAATATTGTGCAAACGTACTTTAATGATTGGAAAATTAAAATAAATGCTGGGAAAACTCAAGCCGTCTTTTTCACTAGAAAAAGAAAAGCTTGTTTTTTACCCACCAATATGCTTCAAATTAATGGTATTCCAACAGAATGGAAATCGAGTACTAAATATTTAGGAGTACACCTAGACAAAACACTTACTTTTGGGGTTCATATACAAGAAGCAATCAATAAGGTGAATTTAGCTATAAAAATTCTATATCCGTTTATTAACAGGAAATCAAAACTCAGTGTTGAAAATAAGCTCATCATTTTTAAGGTTATCTTTCAAAGTATCATGCTATATGGGTCACCTGTTTGGGGTAAATGTGCTAATAGCCATTTACTTCGATTACAAAGAACCCAAAATAAAATACTAAAAATGATGATAAATCTGCCATGGCACTATTCTACGGAAGATCTCCACTTACTTGCCAAAATTGAAAAAGTTTCATTTAGAATAAGTTATTTGTTTGAGCGATATAATGCATCTTGCAGACTATCGGAAAACTACCTTATCTCAAATTTGGCTATTTAGAATTAAAAAAAAAAAAATACAAAAAAAAAAATTTAAAAAAAAAAAATACAAAAAAAAAATTTAAAAAAAAAACGAAACTGAAAAAAAAAATGTAAAAATAAAAACTTAAAAAAAATGGTTAAAGCTTTATATTTGTTATTTATTTATTTATTTATTTATTTATTTATTTATTTCTTTATTTATTTCTGTCTTTCTTTATTTATTTATTTATTTATTTATTTT
Organism: Eupeodes latifasciatus; assembly: GCA_920104205.1. NCBI lineage: Eukaryota > Metazoa > Arthropoda > Insecta > Diptera > Syrphidae > Eupeodes > Eupeodes latifasciatus. The sequence goes on along the minus strand of OV049924.1, from coordinate 269,242,187 downwards.
TGTTTCTTAACATATTTACGTTTTCTGTTATTATTGTATTTATTTATTTACATGTTTATGCATTTGTTTATTTGATTATTTGTTTATTTATTTAATTATTTATTTTTTTTTTATTTTTATTTATTTATTTATTTATTTATTTATTTATGTATTTATTTATTTATTTATTTATTTATTTTTGTTTGTTAACATATTTACTTTTTCTGTTTTTATTGTATTTATTTATTTACTTGTTTATTCATTTGTTTGTTTAATTATTTGTTTATGTATTTAATTATTTATTTATTTTTTTGTTTCTATTTATCTATTTATATTTTTTTTTTATTTATTTATTTATTTTTTTATTAATATATATATTATTTATTTATTTTGTCTGTACAAAATAATTTGTTATTTTGTATGTAGTTATTTATTAACTTTTTATTTTACTTGTAAAGCATTTTTGAGATTAGCGTTTTTCGATGCTTCCCAGCCTTCCTATTCTCTCCAATCTTGGATAACTATGTTTCTTGACAATTTGAAGAAGGTTTTTTTTTGTAGCTTTTTCCTTCGATTTGTTCATTATGTTATACTGTGATAATTTATATAATATTGTTATTTTTTTCAGAAGTAAAGTAGGGTTATACTAAATCTCTGTAAATTGTGCAATATAGTTATAAGAAAAAATGTAAATAATTACTGCTACAATAAAATATAAAAAAAAAAAAAAAATTTAGTTTTGGTCTTATTTATAGTCTTTGTGTTTAAGTTATATAAGCCAAAATAGAGCTATAATGATAATATTCACCGGGAGCAAGCGAACAGGTTAATACTTGTATATATTAAATTTATAACTGAATATAATATATTTTTGAACATTTAAAATTTTGCTAAAGTCAGACTTATCTTTAAGTCGACCAACTTTTTTTAAATTGTACTGTTTTTAATAAAACTTGAACTTGATTAATTCGTATACAAAGAAACTATGTATATGAAAAGACAACAAAATCTTGGCCGGTTCACAAAACATTACCCATAATATCAAAATCCACTGTAAAATGTTTTTCATCATCATTCATTGCTTAAGTAATGTTCAAAGAGGGTAAACCTAGTCGTGCCATAAATAATGTTACAAGCATAAAACACCAAAAGACAGGAATTATTTATTATTTTGAATTCATTGTTTTCACTTATTAGTTCATATTAATTTAATTAAAACTAAAGTTTCGCTCAACATAACCGACCTCAGCTTTCAAGCCAACTCTTAAACGTTGGTTGTGGCCATTGACCTTTAGTGACAGGAACTATTTCTCCTGATATTTTTGACACTGCTTTCTTTAAAAACTCTTTCTTAAAATTTAAATTCCTGTGAGAATGCTTCAGAATCGCTCTCCAAAATTTAAATTCGTGGGAGAATTCTTTCAGACTCGCTCTCAAATTCTGATTACAAAAAAAAAAAAACAATCTTAAAGATTAAAACATGGACTTCCCGAACAAATCTTAAGCTTCTCTAAGGTCAACGATATTGGCAATAAGGCACTTTTTTGTTTTTTTTTTTGGCTTTGGTTGTTTCACCATAATCCTGTAGAAGAATCCATCTATCTCCATTTAAAAGTGTATTTTTCGAACCCATTTCTACCACATCGCTATGGTACAACTTAAAAACTATTTTCAGATTTGCTCCCATAAATGGGGGGATGGGACTATTTGGAGTGAAACTTTCAATCAAACAATTACAGAAGCGGGGAGGTGGTTACATTTGACCCTTAAAACAAACGTTTTGTTTGATATAATGGTGTCGCATAAATTGTATCGTTTTCTTTGTTCAACGGTAAAATATTTTTATTGGAAGAAAACTTATGCTTATTTCTCGCGTGCCACACTAAGAGCCAATACACAATCCACAATAATTTTTTAGAGTCGAGATGTTGAAAAATTATCTGTAGACCGTCGAAAGTCCTTTTCGTGTAAATGCTCCCTAATCAGCATTGAAATGTATTTGGTGAATACATGGAATTCACTGATTCTTTTTCTTCCGAAGGGGTTTTAGTCGTATTTGTTTCCGTACTGCTTTCATAAGTGGACAAATGTAGTCAGCGCGAATCAAAACAGTATAAACTTCTTGTTGAGTAACTCAGTTATATAAGTGTTTCCTTGCCCTTCTTGATCCTGTACAATTCCTTGTAATGTTAGGAATATTAATATTTTCGTCGTCTGAAAAGTGATAATTTTGTATGTTATTCTTGTTATGTATCTGGCATTAGATTTCTTTCTAAGCCCTGTGATTCTTACCATTATCTTATCTCGTTTTTTATTCTTTCTGTTTCAAGTTTCAAGTTTAAACGTTAGATCACTTTTTTGGCTACTGAGTTTAGCTTATTTATTATAATTCCACTATTGCTATATTTATTTTGGCTATAAAAAAAATGTCTCTAGGTTTCAAACCTGTATCTGAGTGTATAGGATTATTGAACTCACGCACTGTTCTAAATATTTCCTCTACGAGTATTGTTTTATTCTGAATTATGAATATTCTAGACAGTTCATTTATTTGTATATGTTTCCAAATGTAAAGTTATAATCTTCTGGGGTTGTATAACTTCTTTCGTCTGCCTTAGCAAAGAGTCCTTAAACTTTATGTCATATTTTGTAACTAAAACAGATTTGTGTTTCGATATTATTTGGTATATCTTCAATAAGTTCGAATTGTGCAGCGTATGTATTAAAAGGCTGATTCACAATTTGTATTATTTCATTTGATGAACTTTCAGCTGAATGTGCTGTTTGTATGGAAGAAGTATTTATGCGTTGACGTGATAATGCATCAGCTACAAGATTTAGGTTTGCTGGTTTATATACCAATTTTACTCCAAAGCCTTCTATGATTCACTTTCAACGTTTAAGCTTTGTGTTGGGATTCTTTTCTGGTACAGAATATAAAAGGCTCTGGTGATCGGTATATGTATATGGTTAAGTGCCTTATACCATATACATATGCAGTTTCTGAGTTTTGTAAGGACCATATGATCGCTTATAGCTCTTTCTCGTTTGTGCTATGGTTCTCTTCTGTTTTACTCAATGTTCTTGACAAAAAGTGTATAGGTTGCTTATTCTGACTTAGCTATGTTGGATGCATCAGTAGTAAGTTCGAGTGGTCCAGACTAACAGAAATGAAACAAAACGTTTTATTTATTTTTGAATCTTTAATTTCATATAATCTCTTTATTTTTGAATCTTTAATTTCATATAATCTCGAAAACTTTATATCAACGAAGCCTTAGACGTCCGAGGCCTTTGACGACTCGATTTCAACTTAATCAATCATTTATATTTAAGTCTCCACAAAGTATACAAAGTGCATACTTTGCGATAATTAATTAGTTCAATTAGTTCTTCGAACCTCAATATAAACAAAATATGATGAACTCAGATTTTGTTTATATTGAGTTCATATCGATTGCTAACTGTTTATTTGCGATTGTGAAATACAAAATATGCTGAATGCATATTTTGTGGAGAAAAAAAACGAAAGAAAAGAAACAACAAAAAGAATTAAATTATATTGCTATGAGGGGTTGTGGTTGATACTATAACTCCCCCTGCGTTCGTCTGAGGCTCCGACGAAGTTTGTTTTACATTTATTTTTACAATCTTCGTTTTTCTTTTATACATTATAAAGAGTAAAGTAGTTAATATAATTAAAATTACAAATTGGGCGACCCATGTTGATATGTGTTTTGCATGGTTTGATATGTCATTAAATCAATTCTATCTTTGTTTTTTATATTATTAAAATTTAATTTTTCTACATCCAAATTGTAGAAAGTTACTTTTTCTTTGATTTTTGTAAGAAAATAAGGTAAGATTATATGGTCATGAATCTTTTTTTCTTGGTTTTGAAATAACATATTGTTAATATTTATTTTGCAATTTTCTATTTTAATAAGTTTATTTCCTTCAATGTTTATTTTTAAATCGTTACAATTCTGAATAATTAATGTATTTTTAATATTCTTTGTTACAATTATACCTTTCGTAATTTCACTTATTTCCTCTTTTTCCTGAAATTGCATGTCACAATTGGCTTCTTCCATTCTAATTATGTTTTTAATACAATCATCTTTGACTTCTATAAGATTCTTTTTAAGATCATCTTTTACTGTACTGTAAAAAATATTTTTATTTTTGTCTACAAGTATGTATTTTTCTTTTTTGTGTAAAGATTTATTTTGTTTCTTTGGTATAGGTTCAATTAATATCTTAGATAGGGGTGTATCTGTTAGCTGCGGAATTAAGAGAATTATAACTATTTGATTTTTGTAGAATGTTACCATTATTTTAATATATTGGGATGCCTCAACACTAGGGATCATTTCTATTTCTTTAGGATTTAAAATATTTCTTGTTAGTATACCTAATTTACTTTTCATTATAACTTGATCTATATCATCGATATGATTTTTCAACAAGTTAATATCATAATTAAGTTGGTATATATATTGTATATACATATGTTATTTCCTCTTCTAGATTACTTATGCGATTATTTGTTATATTAGTGAAGTTATTTAAGTATGTTTCTATCTTATACTGTTGAGAAGCTATATGATTTGTTATATTTTTTATTTGGTCAGATATATCTTGATTTATCTTTACTTGTTTGTTATCTTCGTAAATTATATTATTTATATTTAGGTTTATACTGTCTAATTTTATCTGTATTTCTAATGCATCTTCACTGTCCATTGTTCCGGCTATAAATTTGAGTCCCTTGCCTACAATGTCGAACAGAGCTCTCTTAGTTTTGGTATGTGGTTTTAAAAAATCTATTTTATTTTCTAGCAAATTGTAATTGTGTTTTATGGTATTAAGCATTGGTCCTATGACACTTGATTTTGCTTTCAATTTTTCTATATTCTTAAAGATCTGTTTAGATGTTACCTCATATTCGGTTATATTAATTATATGTAAGATTTTGACATAGTTTAAACTAATTTCCTGTCTTCTAGTTTTATTGGTACATATCCCTCGTTGTGGCTGATGTCTTGAATTTCGATCGATTGAGTTCGTATATCTAATAGGATGTTAATTGTGAAGTAGGCCAATATCAACAGTCGCATATTTACCTGTAATGAATTTATTATATAGATATTGATTGGATGCTTCTGAAATTTTCTTTTCTTTTTGACATGAGTTTTATAATATTTTAATTGTGTCTTAGTGTCTTTCAAGTGTTCCCTATCTATTAATTCTGCGTTTATTTTCCTAAATTTGGAATGATTTTTTCCTCCTCTTATTTCTTTTATGTAATTAACACCTGGTTCTAGCTCTATATCATGCCTATCTTTGTTTAAAATGTTAATTGCTTTCTCCTTCTTCTCCACCATGCGTCTGAAAATACCCTCATATTCTTCGTCCTTTACCTTTCCTTGTATGAAATCTAAAGGTTTATGGTTTGTAGTAGAATGTATAGTATTATTATAGAAACCATTTATTAAAATCATTTGTTCTTCTATAGGAAGGTGTTTTTTCGTATGTTTGAGCAATCTTAAATGTTCGTTAATAGTATTATGTAGTCTCTCTATGTCTGCATTACTGTTATGGTTTGAGTTAGTAGAAAAATGGATTTCAATATTTTTTTCATCCAAAAATTCTTTCATTTGTTTTGATTTCATCCCTAGTTCGTTGTCTGCTACTATTTTATTTATATTTCCATAAACGCTAATATATTTAAGTAAGGCTTTTCTGAATTCTGATTCCTTGCGGCTGTTCATTTTGACGAACAACGCAGTTTTACTAAACTTGTCTAACATTGTGGCAAAAATGGTCTTATCTATAGTATAAAACACATCTAAATGAATTATTTCGTTAGGTTTCTCCGGAGTTTCGGTTATTTTAAACGGAACTTTAATTGCCTTTCTTTCATATTTTTCTAATATACATATTTCACAATTATTGATAAATTCTGCTATTTTATGTTTCATATTAGGATAATAATAGTCTCTTTTTATTTCTTCATATAATTCGATTATTCCTCTGTGATTATTTTCGACATGTTTTTCTTTAATGATTAATTCTAATTCTTTTATATCTTTTAATAGTTTGCAGCATCTTATTATTTTATAATTCTTAAAATGCTTTGAATGTAGAGTCTGGATTTTATCGAAGATTTCATTACTAACTAATATCGCATTCATTGATTCTGGGCTAAAATGATTCTTAATGATTTGGACTAAACTTTTATCATCTGTTACAGATTTTATACCGATCACTTTACGTTTCTTGTCATGAATATTATAATTCTCTATATATGATGAACCAGACGTTACTTGATTAAATATGATTTGATTTTTATATAGATTAATAGGGGTTACCGTTTGTGATTGAATTTATTTTCGCTAAATTTTCACACATATTATTTTCTATTCTACTTAGAAAATCGGCTACTTTGTTTTCGTTTCCCTTTTTGTAAAATATTTTATAATTATATTCACCTAGTTGGAGCTTCCACCGAATTAGCTTGCCGTTAGGTTCCTTTAAATTGTCTTACCAAACTAAAGGTTGATGATCTGTAAATAGTTTAATTTTTCTTCCAAAGATATATGGCCTAAATTGTTTTAAACACCAAACTATACTTAGAAGTTTCTTTTCAATGGTTGAATAGTTACCTTCGTGCTCGTTAAGCGTACGAGAAACGTATGCAATTGGTTTGTCTTGCGACAAGATTCCTCATATAGCAAACTGACTTGCGTCAGTAGTCACTTCAAAAGTTTTGTTGAAATCCGGGTATATTAATATGGGTGATGTTACCAATTTATTTTTGAGAATTTCAAAGCTTTCTATATACTTTTCATCGTTAATATCGATCCTTGCATTTTTCTTAAGAAATCTTGTCTGAAATGCCTAAAAATCTCTTTATTTCCTTTTGTGTTTTTGGGATGGTATAATTCTTGATTATTTCTATTTTCTTTGCATTAGGTTGTATTCCTTCTTCATTAACCACATGGCCCAAAAATTCTACTTCTTTCCTTAAGAATTCACATTTATCCAATTGGATTTTCAATCTAGCTTGTCTAAGTTTTGCAAATATACACTTAAGGTTATTGATATGTTCTTCTAGTCCGTTAGAAAAGACGATTATATCATCCATATAAACTAAACATTCTGTTCCAATATATTCCCTCAATACCATATCCATGTCTTTGAAATGTACTTGGGGCGTTTTTCAGCCCAAAAGGCATTCTGCGGAATTCGTAGTGCCCGTGTTCTACCGAAAATGCTGTTTTTCTATGTCGGTTTCGTCCATTTCGATTTGGTGGAATCCGCTTTTAAGATCGATTGTGGAAAAGTAATTACTTCTTCCCAATTTATCTAATATTTCATCAATATTAGGAATTGGATAGCGATCATCTATTGTTTTCTCGTTTAATCTTCTATAATCAATGACAAGCCTCCATTTGGTTTCCCCTGACGCGTCTTGCTTCTTGGGTACAACCCATACAGGACTATTGTAAGGACTGGAGCTTGGCTGAATTATATTATTTTCCAACATTTCTTGAATTTGTTTTTGTATTTCGACTTTATGAATATATGGATATCTATAAATTTTACTTTTAATTGGCGTGTTGTCTGTGGTTTTTATTCTGTGTTTTACTTCGTTAGTGAAAGTAAGTGGTTCTAAATTATTAAATATTTCTGGGAATTCTCTTATTAGTGTTTTCAGTTTCTGTTCTTCCTCTGTATTCAAATTTTCTACTCTAATTTGTTGTTTAAAGTTGTTCTTCGAATTATGTATGGTTTCATAAGGCTCAGAATTATTAAACTCGAATATATCTGCAATTTCTGTGCATTTAAAGTTTTTATCTAAATTTAAAATGTTTGATTTATTATCTGTATTTAAAATGTTTGTTCTTGCTCTAAAATTATAAACATCACAAATACCTCCTAAAACAGTAATATGTTTGTTTAAATTTATTTCGTCAATTAATGTATGCCCTAATTTTTGTTTTACTGGAATTCTATAATAGTGTAAATTCACAAACGCATCACTGCAGAGATGATTTGCGATCATCCCTGTATCACGTTCATAAACGCAAATAATTGGCATCACTTAAAATGTCAAATGTTCATTATGCAAAGTTGGATAAACTGATGCGCAAATATTAAACAAAAAAGCACCAAGAATTTTCTTGATAACTTGTTGATGCCGACGCGATTAGTTGCAAAAATGGCGGAAAAGGAGAATGGAAAGTATGTAATCAAATTTTAAATTGTTTATAAATTAATTAATTTGATGAATTTCAGGGAATATTTTACCAGCGCCGAGATTAAACTTTTATTGAAAACAAGACTTAAGTATGAGGGTGAATTCATTGGAGGAAGGAAATCCAAGTCAGTATTGTGGAGGAAAGTTCTGGATGAGATAAAATGTGTGGCTCCAGATTTTAATCATAACAAAGACCAAATCCATCGAAAGTTCCTAAATGTGATCATCACATACAAAAGAATAAAAAAAGAAACAAGGAAACCGGAAAAGATGCGACAACTTGGGAACATTTCGATAGATTGGACGAAGTGTATGGAGCCAAACATTCAATTCAGCCTCCTGTCCAGAACTTGCTCTCCTCAATACTGACTCCTAGCAATATCTCGACAAATCAGCCACGCAGCAGCTTGGATTCCTTGCCTTCTTCAAACGATCAGACTCCACTTTCGTCTAATCAGGGAGACTTATCGTTTTCGGAAGTAATTGGCGAGGAGTCTTATGAAGCACAGGAAGAAATTACTCCCAATAAGCGCCATCGTAAAACCAAAGAAAACGAGACGTTGGAATTTCTGCGTCAGGAGGCAAAGCGGGAAGACGAAAGACACTCGGAAGTTATGGAGTTGGAGAAGAAGAAACTGGACATAGAACTGCAAAGAATCCAAGAAATGTGGGAATTAAAAACAGTTTTGCAGCAAATGCTGCATAATAAAAATTGAAACTAGTCATATATGTAGTACTATATTGGTACAAAGATTATTCAATGTGATGTAAATAAGTTTTTGTTATTCTTTTTGTTATTGAAGTTTTTTTTTTAGTTTTTTTAATGAAGTTTTAAAGAAGTTTTTGTTATGTTTGTTTTGTTTTTGTTACGTTTTACCCTCGAAATCAGCATTTTTTGAAGAAATGTGTTATTTTTCGATTCATTATTATCAATGAGAGTTTTTATTAGTAAAACATCCACCACAAAGCAAAAGTTGTTTTTAAACGTAAAACTTTTTGCCAATCAGCATCGCATCGTAATCAGCTGAGCAACAATCAGCATCGCAAAAAAGCAGTGATGCCTAATCACTACCAAAAAATTTGACGTTTGTGAATTTACCCATAGTGTTCACCAGAGTCTATTTGATACAATGTATTTTCGTTAAAATGATTAAAATTTAATTTAATATCCGTATTATTTATTTGAATGTACTTGTTTTTATAGTTTATTTCTGCATTATATTTTAAAAGGATATCATTACCTATCAACCCATCATATTTGTCATGAAAGTTATAAACGAAAAATTCTAATTTATCTATTGAAGTCCCGAGTTCGGGGAAGAAATCTACAACTAATTTTTCTGATATTAAGGTTTCTTTATTAAGTGATCTTAAGGCTATTGGTTTATCTAATTTGACGAATGGTTGATTTTTAAATGTTTCAGGATTAACTATCGAATTTGAAACACCTGTATCAATTAAAAATTTCTTCTCTTTAATTATTATGTAGCAGAGTTTGTTGGGGCATTTTCCCGAAAATTTCCTATATCAATTGCATATTGTTGGTTCACATCCATTGGTTCTACTTTGTTATTTGAATTCAACGGCTGTTGTTGATTTTGGTTAGTATTCTGGTGTCTAAAATTTGCATAAGGGTTATAATTATTTGGGTTAGAAGTGTGGCTGTTGTAATTGTTCTGGTTATTGTTATTGAAAGATGTATGTGGAAAATTTGGTTGTCTATTATTTGGATTTCGATAGTTAGCGTTATTTGGATAACTCTGATTTTTGTTATTTGAATATCGGGAATGATTAGTGTGGTTAAAAGTGTTTATTGGATTTTGGAAATTATTTATTTGAATTCTTGAATTATTAATTTGATTTTTCCGACTTTGTTCCCTTCTTTGGTTATAATTCATGTCGTTTCTAGAATTGTTAATGTTATTATTATTTGAAGGCGTCATTCTGTTAATTTCTTTGTTGTTGCTTACATTATAATAAGCATACCCTACCTCATGCAAAATATTAACAGCTTCTTCTATAGTTTTAGGGTTTCTGCAATATAGTAATGAGCGCATTGGCTCAGGTAGTTTTGCTTTGTATATATGCAAAGCAGATTGAATGTTTTGGCTAACGTTATTTTCCAAAATTTCAGCATTTGCTGTGAAAACCTGCTTCGTTTTGTTATTAAGTCTTCTTAATATTGACTTAATATGGTTAAAAAACTCTATACTATTATTTCTGAATGTAGCTCCTCTGAGCTCGTCAAACAATTCTTCCAATGTTGGCAATGTTCGTCTATCACCGAAATTGTTGATTAAAATGTTTATTTTATTTTATTTTATTTTATTTTATTTTTTTCTTATCAATAACATATTTTAAATACACTATTAATAAATGGTAAATAGGAGCACTAGCAGCAGAATACTATCGGCTCCTTGATTAAAATTTGTTTGATGTCGTTCCATTTTGTTACATGGTTATTTATTTCGACGACTTCTCTAGCTTTACATTTCAATTTTGATTTGATCTTATCAGAGAAAATACTCTGACTTAATTGGTCATATTTGATTAAAATAGGGTGAATCTTATCTATAAGATCCAAAAAATTTTGGAGGTCCTGGTATTCTCCTTGGAATTCAGGCAAATTTGACAAGTATTTTAAGGGGTCAATTGTCAATGACAATGGTAGAGACATGTTTTGTTTTGATAACGAACGTGATTCTAAATCTGAATGGTATTGATTTACTATTTCATTTAGTGCCAATGATTGGCTTTGAAGTATTTCTATATCTTCTAACATAAAATTTTGAAAAGAGGAAATAGGTTTACAATTAAATTTGATTTTTCATAATACGAACAATAACACAGAGAGAAAAAAAAATGTACGTATATATTTATATATGTATATATAAAGTACATATACATACAAAATGAATAAATATTTAATTAATATTATATTTTTTTTATATATATTTTTTTTTTGTTATTGAATACTTGCTCTTTTTCTTGTTGTTGATGGTTTTTGTTGCTAATACCTGGCACTGTTCGTTCTTCTTGTTTTTAGTGTAATGCGCTTGACTTGATACTTTTTCTTCAATTCCAACTAAATCACCAGCCTTGGGCTTTTTCGACTTCTTTTCCAATTGCTTTCGATTATTTTGTCTCTCAATTTTTGATCACTTCAATTAATGTCTTTTCCTTGTTGTTAATGGTTTTGTTGCTATTTTTTTTTTTTTTTTATTAGTTCTCTTTTTTTTTTTTTGTTTAATTATTTATTTATTACAAAATATTTTGGATATCCTAATAGTAGTTTTTTCTTGTTTTACTTATTCTTTTAGTTAACTTTAAACTTATTTTACAAAAAACTTTCTCGTAATCACAGACACATTTCATTTAAACAATCGTACTAGAATTATATTATTCAATGTTTTGTCTCTATATTTTTTTTTTTGTTTTGTTAACATTTGTTTTCTGATTTGGATACTGTTCGCGTATCTATCTTTTTCGCAGATAGAAGTATTCACGAATCCTACCGACTGCGCCAGAAATGAAACAAAACGTTTTATTTATTTTTGAATCTTTGATTTCATATAATCTCTTTATTTTTGAATCTTTAATTTCATAATAATCTCGAAAACTTTATATCAACGAAGCCTTAGACGTCCGAGGCCTTTCACGACTCGATTTCAACTTAATCAATCATTTATATTTAAGTCTCCACAAAGTATACAAAGTGCATACTTTGCGATAATTAATTAGTTCAATTAGTTCTTCGAACCTCAATATAAACAAAATATGATGAACTCAGATTTTGTTTATATTGAGTTCATATCGATTGCTAACTGTTTATTTGCGATTGTGAAATACAAAATATGCTGAATGCATATTTTGTGGAGAAAAAAAACGAAAGAAAAGAAACATCAAAAAGAATTAAATTATATTGCTATGAGGGGTTGTGGTTGATACTATAACTACTAACCTTAATATTTGTACTTTGGTTTTTGTTTGCTTTACCCTTATCTCCTCGTAAATATATTATCAGGGGCTTGGCTATGCATGCGTACCCTTTTATAAACTTACGACAGTAACCTGTAAGGCCTACAAATCATCTCAAATGCTTTACCGTTTGTGGGGCTGGCAAATTTTCTATAGCTGCTATCTCCTCTGGGTTCGTAGTGATCCTACCATGTCAGATTATGTGACCAAAGTATTCTACTTCTTCTTGAAAAAACTTACTTTTCTCATCACATATTTTTAATGTGGCTTTATTGAGTACGTCAAATACTTGATTTATGTGCTGTATATGTTCTTCCTCAGATGAAGAATATTTCAATACTCCATCAATGTAAACGTGTACAAATTTACCTGCAAAGGCTCTCAAAATGTCGTCTCTGAAATATGCTTGATGCATTTTTGAGCCCGAAAGGCATTCGTTTAAAATGATATTTTGCGCCATTTTTAGCAAAAGTTGTTTTTTTCTTATCTTCTGCTTTGATTTTAATACAAATCTAACGTTGTAAAGTACTTGGCTTACCTACATTTTGAGTAGTCATGTTGACATCCGGAATGGGGTATCTGCCTGTTACAGTGTGAGCTTAAAGTTTTTGGAAATCGACAACCAGGCACTGTTTTGGTTTTCCTTTTTCGTCCAAACCTTTCTTAGGTACTGTCCATATGGGAATGTTATAAGGGCTATGGCTTTTTTTCTATTATATCATCATGTAAGAGTTTCTGTATTTCTTTGTTAACGAATTCGTTATCTGCTATGGGATATGGATATTGTTTAACATAAACCAGATTATCATTGGTCACCCTAATGCTTGTTTCAATAGTATCCTGTAAAAGGTAACGCTCCTATGCTGTTATTAGTCTTCATTAGTCTATCTATGTCTGCTTCATAAATATTATTTTCCCTAATTTTGTAACTAATTTTCTGAATAGATTTGACACTGCTTATGGTGTTTAGAGTCATATTTCTGAAATTTGTTCTCGCGCTTAAAAATTTAAGTCCTTCATATCCCAATATCATATCAAAAGACTGAATATCCTCTAATTCAAAAAATCTACCGTGAAATAACCATGCATTGTTTTTATTTTTATAGGTTTAATTTTAATTTTTTCGCTAGAATCGCATTTTATATTTATGTAATTATGGGTTGCTCCGGTGTCAATTTTATAAATTTTCTTACAAATAATACTTGTTAAATTTAAACAGGACAACCCGTCTACTAGTTTAAATGATCTATTTGTATGTTATTATTTACCCGGCTTCATCTGCTTCTGCATATGTAATGCTGACATCGTCTATTCGTTGTTGTCGGGAGTTATTTATTCTCTGCTGCTTTAAGTTTTGTTAATATTGTTGCAGTCTGTTGTGTGTGTTGAAACTTCCGCTGTGTTCACGTTTCACTGGTGGATTATATACATCGGGTTTGTACTGATTCCAATTTTGTCCATCGGCTTTGGCCCGTCATTTCTCTTGAATGGGCTTAGGCGTGGTCCTTGATTGTGTTGCTGCATATTATCGTACTGCTTCTGGGGTTGATAGTTCGTTGTTTGTCTCGAATAATTTGGTCTTTTTTCGTTTCTGCGTTCATGTGGCATATTATTTTGGTGCCTTTCTTGAGTAAGATGTAAACTCCTGTGCACTTTATCATGTTCTATGCTGCGAGCAATTACGAATGCGTGTTCTAGATTATTTATTGTAGCTGAATATAATGATCTTCTTGTTAAAATGTCACCTATCCTGAAATTGTTGAAATCAAGCGTTTTCGATTTCTTATATTTATCAATATTATTTTTAATCTTTTGAATAAAACAATACGAGTATAATGTTTAAATGATTTATAAAGAATTTATTTATAACCTCTTTGGAGAAAAGAGGAGGTTTGACATTTCATGATTTGACAATTATATTTCGATAACACAGTGACTTAGTAAATAAAGAACATAAAATACTCTTAGTGTACATTTATCTTTAAATTTTATAAATCAACATTATTTTGTAGAATAGGCTGAACATTCTCCCCGCCTTGAAGGACTAAAGGTGCTTCAACAACTGAAGATGCCCCAGCTTCCGAAGGTGATTTAACGACCAGTCGACAAAGATCAGCAACTGCTCTTTTAAAAATTCTTTCAAAATTCCATCAGTTTTCAAAGTAACAACTCGAACGATGTCATCGGTACCAGGATGCAATTCAATGACTCTACCAAGCTTCCATTTCAGCGGAGGAGGATTATCATCTCTGATTATGACAATGTTTTTTAAATGAAGCCCAGGTTTATCCTTTTTCCATTTATTTCGCTGCTGCAAAGTGTTGAGGTACTCATTCTTCCACCGGTGCCAAAATTGTTGCATAAGCCATTGCACTCGCTGCCAACGATTTAGATAAGATACATTTTTATCACACAGATCTGGCTCAGGAATTGCAATAAGTGAAGTACCTGTTAAAAAATGGCCTGTGGTTAAAGGTCATTGGGGAAAGAGAACGAGAGTTAAGGATGCCCTCTATCTGGATAATAAGGGTATTAAGCTCCTCATATGTCAAAGCTGCTAGATGTAAAGTTCGTTTCGTATGATGTTTTGCAGATTTTACGACTGCCTCCCAAATACCACAAACATGTGGGGATTTAGGAGGAATGTGCAAAGTACCCAAGAACGAAGAAGTAGTGAGATCTCCAACTAGTTCAAGATGAACATCTGTGGCATACAAATACCGCTACATACGCTTTCACGACGCAGAGAGTGAACCATAAAGGGTCCACAAAAGTCTGTTCCTACAGTTGTAAAAGGACGTGAGGGCATCACTCGATACTCTGGTAGATTTCCCATTTGTGGATGCTCAAAACTTGGACGTGCCCTAGCGCATAATATATCCTCTGATAACTCGTCGTATAAGAGGCTTCACATGCACAGGCCAGTATTGTTCACGAACGATTGACAGCAATCCTTGTACTCCTCCATAGTGATATTTTATATGTTTATCCCTTATCAAAGCCTTTGTGAACGCGTGATTATTTGGAAATGCTGGATGTTTATACTCATATCCAAAATCAGTGTTACTTATCCTTCCACCGACTCTAAGTATTCCCTTTTCATCAATGAATGGATTGAGGGAACAAATACTTCATTTGGGAGAAATTTATCTTTTTTTCTTCAAAAGTAAGATATCGGATCCATAGTTCGATTGCTGTATCATCTTTTTAAAACACTGAACAGCGTTCTCCATTTCCTCCACTGTAAATGGCCCACCTTCTCTTTCCTTTTTTCTATGTAATGATCTAGCGTTATGGAAAAATCTTAGAATATAAGCAGCTACTCTGAGTGTTCTCTGATGAATATCTTCTTGTAATGCAAATATATGTTTTGTAGGTCTGCGCTCAAGAAGGTTTTCATTAATTGGGTCTACAGACTCCGAATTGGGATAATGTTTGTCAAAAAAGTTATCGAAATCATAATTGAAGTCGCGGAAGACAAACGTTCCTTACAGGCGCTACTTTAGACTTAGCGCACAAAAGTCGTACCGAAACCTTTCCATTGGGCAGAATAGAACGCGTATAAATACAGGTTCCGTATGCCTTTTCGGAGCTTTCAGAGAATGCGTGTAATTGTACATTATCAACGCTGACCCACATAGCCTGTCTTTCAATTGATATTTTATCCAAATTTTAATTTCCATCCTAAATTGTATCCACATCTGATGCAGTGATTGTGGAAGAGCTTCATCGAAGTTAAAATTCAGCTTCCAAAGCCTTTGCAAAAACATCTTTGCCAAGACAGTAACAGGATTTTTAAGTCCTAAAGGGTCATATAAATGTGCTATATCAGCTAACACAGTGCGTTTAGTAATATTGTTTTTTTTTCACCGGCACTGACTTTGTAGAAGAAAGTATCAGCTTTTGGGTCCCACACTACACCGAGTGTCTTGATGAAGTCATTGTTTCTAAGTTAATAAAATTGTTCTTTTTCTTCATGTGGTACATCATGTAGCAAGCGATTATTATTAGAACACCACTTTTTTAGCGTTAATTCACCACGTTCCAATATGCCTCTTAATTCTCTTTTGATACATTCCAGCTCCCCTAACGTGCTAGCTACAGTGAGTATATCATCGACACACAATTCCTCCTTCTCCTCTGCTATGTACAAAAGCGCTCTTGTAGCCAAAAAAGATGCTGAGGCTGTACCATACGTCACAGTACAGAGTTCATAAGTCTTCATCTCTTCGTTTGGTTTGTCTCTCCACAAAATTTGGTGATATGCTCGATCTTGTTTATTGAGAGCAATTTGACGGTACATTTTAGTTACGTCAGCAGTAAACACGTAGTTATGTGATCTAAATTTGATAAGCAAAGAAAACAAATCAGGCTGCACTACTGGGCCTACGTATAAGATGTCGTTTAAGCTCACACCATTATCACACTTGGCACTAGCATCAAAAACTACTCTTAGTTTAGTAGTAGATTTGTAATGTTTTGCTATGCAATGGGGAATAAAATAATGTAATTTACCAAAAACTTGATTTTTAATCTTTACTATATTTTCGAGTTGCTTGTAAATTAAATTAAATTAAATTAGGTGGTGCAACAGTCCATTGAGAACCAGGGCCTAGTGACTTACAACTCTCAACCGTTCCTGTGTGCGAGTACTGTTGTCAGGGATGGAGGGGACCTACAGTTTTAAGCCGAATCCGAACGGCTAATTTGAGAAAGCACTTTTCATGACAAGAATTACTCTTGGAGAATGTGTCAATTCCTCGCAAGAGGCAGTACCCGTGAAAATACTTCTTTTTCTTTTTGATGGCACAGACAGGGATTGAACCCAAGACCTCTGACATGACAGTCCAACGCACTACTACAGTTGCTTGCACTCTTTCATAAATGAAACATATTGCGCTGTAAGGTCGGGATTTTTTATCACTTTACGTTCTAATGCATAAATCTTCGAAGGGCAGACGCCTAATGATTTTGGGTTCTGCTTAAAAGGCAATCTTACCTCAATTCGGACATCTCTGAGGCGTTTTACATTTTTAAGAAAATGTTCTTCAGAAATATGTTCATTTTTCATGAATGTCAATTCAATTTGTTCGTGGTTTTCAATTTCCCAAAAAAAAGTAAGAAGTGAGCATTGATGCAATATTTTCATTTTCACTATTTTCATCAGAATAGTTTAACAAGCAATGGACATTTTTCTTGCATTCTCCTTGTGCAATGCTGCCAGACACCACCCATCCAAATAAAGTGTTTTGAAGAGTTGGAGGCCAAGGGTCTAGCTTTATCTGTCCAATGGATAATAAACCAAACAAATATTCAGCTTCTATCAACAGATCAACTCGACATGGGGTTCCAAATAAGGGATCTGCGAGATTAATATGATGGTATAGATAAACCGTTTGTGTTAATGGGAGAATCAGGAAGGAACTTTGATATTCTGGCCACAATATAAGCATCAATATTTTCAGCATAATTATTAAATCGCGATTTGATGGTGAAGCTAATTTGATGTTTGCAAATTAATGAATTTTCTCCGATGCTACAGATGGACATTATTTTACTCTTCCGTCTTATGCCTAATAAGTTTTTGAATCACTCAGTTAACAAGCTGACTTGAGAGCAGAGTCAAGCAAAACTCGGCAAGGAACTGGGGTGTTTTGCTTATCAAGAGCAAAAACTACTGCGGTGGCAAGAATGGCATGTGTTGAACGGCTTTGTATTTTCATGAAGATGATATGTTTGGGAATATGCGACATTGTTTAAAGGAGGTCTTTGGCATGCCGATTGTGGAAGTGGAACATCCTGATGGGTGCGTATTACGTTATCGTCATGAAGCAGCGTGTGATGTAAATTGTTGAAAAAACTACTGCGGTGGCAAGAATGGCATGTGTTGAACGGCTTTGTGTATCATATGCAGCTGGAGATGTATTTTCATGAAGATGATATGTTTGGGGATATGGCTGGGTCATCGGCGAAGTCAGGCTGTTGGAAGAACGTGCGACATTGTTTAAAGGAGGTCTTTGGAAGTGGAACATCCTGAGGGGTGCGTATTACGTCATCTTCATGAAGCAGCGTGTGATGTGAATTGTTGAATTTGCGAAATTTTGATGCTTGGCAATTAGTTGCATCATGATTGGGCTTAATGCAATTAAAACATAGTTGGTTACCGTTGACAAAACTTTGCTTTTGGGCAATAGGCAAAGTAAGAAATTGATAACACTTCTAAATATTATGGTTAGAGTTTTTGCGAAATAAACAAATTGGTCGTGTTATTTTTATTATTTGAATGTTGAATAGAAAAGGTTTTGGAGCAATGAATTTGGTTAGTTTTACCATGCATTGCAATACTTGCCTGAGGATTGTCGTCATTGAGAATTAGGGTGCGTTTGGTAAGAAATTTTATAAGCTTTTGCTAACTGGGCATTCTTTCGGTGGGTCCCTCTTCGTTCCATTTGTTAAGTGTTACACTGTCGAGTTTTGGAAGAAGTATTTAAACTAGCAGATCATTCCATTGGCTTAATGGACGTCCAAGCGTAGTAAGAGCACGAAGATGACTTTTGATCTCATCACAAAACTGACGTAGACTTGCCGATGAAATCTCCCGAATAGCTGGATACATCATTATTTTTTTAATGTGTTCAGTGGCAATCACACTTTTATTGTCGTAGTTTTCAATAAGAAGGTTGAGAGCCACTTCGTAGTTGTCATCAGTGATCTCCAACGAGCAACTTGACCAGATAAAGAGGAAATCAAATAGTGTTGCTTAATGAGGAATTATTGTGGATAAGGGAATTAAAAATTTACTTCACCTGAAAAAATAGGAATGTTAAGCTTTGGAAGTTTCAACTGATTAGATGGTTTAGTTTCGGTAGATATATTTTCTTTTTGCAAAGTTTCGACATTGTATTTCATGAAGAATTTTGGATCTTGATTTGTAGTACATCTCCTCGCTGGAGGAGAACCATGTGGTTTTTAGGTTTGACGTAACATGATTTGAAAATTATATTTCGATGACACAGTGGCTAAGTAAATGTGCAAGTACACAAAGAACATAAAATACTGTAATGTGTATACACTCTTTACCTCTTTTAATATCGAATTAATAGGAGAACTAGCTTCTTTAAACATCGAGAAACATCTAGTGGCTAAGAGGGGAACTCAATTCATTCAGCGCATACAAGAACCTCGAAAGGGGCAACATCTAGTGGAGAGGAGAACTAGCTTCGTTAAGCATCTAGTGATGAAGAGGAGAACTTCGTTAAGCATCGAGAACAACCTCGTAGATTCTCGAACCGATTTGAGGTATATAAATAGGCGCTCGGAAGCGAAGCGGATTATTATTGGTTGTAAACTGCGATAAGTAAAGACTGTGTATAAAAAGTAATAATTGAAAGTAAAGACTGTGTTTGAAACGTAATAATTGAGTGTTCAATAAATAAGTGGAGCAATTTAAATAAAGTAAAAATCGTGTTTTATTTACAAGTGCGAATAAGTTTTAATTATCGGACCAAGCCGAATATTACATTGGTGTCAGAATAAGGGATTAAAACTTATTGAGAATAAAAACAGTGAGTGAACTATTTTGTGTGAAGTAGTGAAGTTAAAAATAAAAAAAAAAAATGAAAATGAGTAAAGTTTTGAAAGACTTAACTGTCCCTGAGCTAAAGGCCGAACTAAGCAAACGTGGCTTAAGAGGGACAGGCGTAAAAATCGAACTCGTTAAACGGCTGCAGGAATATCTGGAGCAGCAAAATGAAGGCCCAGATACGTTTGCTTTCGAATTAGAAGCAAAAGTGGAAGAGGTAAATGCAAATGTTGCCTTATCTAACATGATGTCACTTCTTTTAACCAAATTTGAAGAGAATGAAAAGAATGTCCTGAAAGAACAGCAGAACGTGCTCAAACAACTAGAAGCTCAAAGAAGTGACCAAAAACAAGAACAGCAGAATGTTCTCAGACAACTAGAAGCCCAAAGGAATGATGTATTCAAACAACTGGAAGCCCAAAGGAATGATGTCCTGAAACAACTAGAAGCCCAAAGAAGCGACCAAAAGCAAGAACAGCAGAATATTCTAGAGCGATTCAACGAACAGAGAAATCTTTTAGAAGACAGGTTTGCGGACTTCGAAGAGAAAATCAAAACTGTCGACGAGCGGCAAAATGCACGTTTCGCGAAAATTGACGAACAAATTGAAACCATCACAAATGAACTAGAAAAAGTGCGAAAGATGAAAGCTCGAGAACCTTCTGGTGAGTGCTCAAGGAAAAGAGACGTAAATCCTCCAAGCTTTGATGGGCAGATTCCGTGGTCAATCTACAAGAAACAGTTTGAAGCAGCAGCGTTAACAAACGGCTGGGACGATCACGAAAAATACATTGCTCTTACGCTTGCTTTAAGAGGATCTGCTGCTGAACTGCTGCAAACCATCCCAGCAGAGAAGAGTGGTGACTTCACAGTTCTGGTAAACGCAATCGAACAGCGGTTTGGGGATAGCCACATGACAGAAGTCTTCCGAGTTCAGCTTAACAATAGGACACAGAAAAGAGGTGAAACTCCGCAGCAGCTTCAGGCAGATATCGAGCGATTGGTTCATCTGGCATATCCAACAGCTGGTAACGAGATAATAAATCAACTTGCTGTTGAAGCCTTTGTGAGAGCTGTGGGCGATATTAATCTCCAAAGGGCTATCCGCACAGCCGGGAAGCGAACACTACCAGAAGCATTGGCTTTCGCTCTGACGATGGAAGCTGCAGAACAAGCTTCCCAAAACGTGCATCGCGTAAGAGAAATAGAAGTCCAAGAATGTTCTTGTCAGAAGGCTACTGTGGAAAGGAGTCAGCGAGACGGACCAGCACGATGCTGGAACTGCAATAAGAGTGGGCATCTACAGCGACAGTGCAGATTACCACGAAGAAGAACCACATGCCAACACTGTGGAAATAGAAGTAATTCAACCGTTCAAAGCAACACCAACAACGTTGCTTCCGAAGTTGTTTCCCACCACAGAAAACGAATAAGAACCAACTTCGAGGGGCAGAATCTGGTTTCTGGTATCGATGGCCCCAGAAACAACATCCAGGTTTCTCAAACGAAACGTGACAACAAGAGTCTGATCGTGGAAGCAACTATAAACGGCAACAAATGTGTGGCTACCATTGACACCGGTGCCACGGCGTCCATCATACGGCAAGACCTCGTTAAGAAGGCATGGCTCCACAACACCAACAGCTATCGTCTAAGGACTGCAACAGGAGAGGCCGCAAAAGTTTATGGTGAGGTATGTCTTAAGATCCGGATGGCAGAGTTGGAATTCTCTCACCTGTTCCTGGTAGCAGATATATGCGACGAGTGCATTGTCGGCGTCGATTTCATGAAAGATCACGGAGTGATATTGGACATCGGAAACCAAGTCCTGAAATATCGAAACATGGAGATTCCGATGATCTATGGGACCAACTCATATGAGACCTCGTCATCTGTGAAAGCCGTCATCAAAGAAGATCTCACTTTGCCTGCTTCTTCAGAGGTATTCGTGTGGACGAAATTGAACGGTAAGCCTGGCAGCCATCGATATCTCATGGTCGAACCAGCATCTGCAAAGTCCTCCCAAAACGTCACCATTGGGAAGACTCTTGTGAGACCTTTAAAGAACATGGTTCCGGTACGAATACTGAACATCAAGCCGTATGAAGTTAAGCTTAGAAAAGGTGAGATTGTCGGACAATGCGAATCTGTATCAGCGATAACAAGGATCAACGAAGAAGAGTCAAGGCAATCCTTGAAGTCCGAAGAGCTGAAATCCATAAAGACGAACATTCTCAAGTCATCTAATCTTGGCCACCAACAACGAAGAACTGCAGAAGGTCTCCTCGAAGAATTTGCAGACATCTTTTCGTCATCGAAAGGGAAATATGGCAGAACGCAAATGGCGCAACATCGAATCAATACCGGGGATGCAAGGCCGATTCGTCAACCTGCAAGACGCCTTCCACTAGCCAAACAAGGTGAGGTTGAAGAACTGATAACCACCATGAAGGAAGAAGGTCTGATCGAAAACTCTAAAAGCCCTTGGGCGTCTCCAGTGGTCCTGGTAAGGAAGAAAGACGGATCAACCCGCTTTTGCGTAGACTATCGAAGGTTGAATGATGTGACCAAGAAGGATAGCTACCCTCTGCCTAGGATCAGTGATACTCTGGACGCAATGGAAGGAGCACAATGGTTCTCAACTTTGGACTTGAAAAGTGGTTACTGGCAAGTCGAAATCCATCCTGAAGACAAAGAAAAGACAGCATTCTCAACAGGAAACGGATTGTGGCAGTTCAAAGTGATGCCTTTTGGACTTTGCAATGCTCCAGCGACTTTTGAGCGCCTAATGGAATGCGTCCTGCAAGGACTCACATGGAAATCTTGCCTGGTCTATTTAGATGACGTCATAGTATACGGGAAAACATTTGACGAACACTGCACAAATCTGAGAGCCGTGTTTCAAAGACTTCGAGAAGCCCACCTCAAGCTTAACCCAGAAAAGTGTTCACTCTTCAAGACCGAAGTGAAATATCTGGGACATATCATCTCATCCCAAGGAGTAAAAACGGATCCTGATAAGGTTGACACCGTGAAGAATTGGCCAACACCACAGGACAAACACCAACTCCGAAGCTTTCTAGGTCTAGCCACCTACTATAGGCGCTTTGTGAAGGACTTTGCTGGAATTGCCAAGAGTCTACATCAGCTAACGGAAAAGGGAAAGCAGTTTAAATGGTCAGGTGAGTGCGAGCGCAGCTTTCAAGAGCTCAAGCAACGCTTGTGTAATGCACCAGTGCTGACCTACCCAAAAAAAACCCAGGAAAACCGTTCATAATTGATGCTGATGCCAGCAACGTCGGGATAGGTGCTGTACTATCGCAGGTGCATAATGGCGAAGAAAAGGTGATTGCCTATTACAGCAAGGTACTCTCGAAGTCGGAAAGAAATTATTGTGTGACCAGAAGAGAACTTCTTGCACTGATTTTTGCAACAAAGCACTTCCATAAGTATCTCTATGGACAGTAGTTTCTTCTCCGAACTGACCATGGAGCACTTAACTGGCTTTTGAATTTCAAGAATCCAGAGGGTCAAGTGGCAAGGTGGATTGAGAGGCTGCAGACGTACGATTACGAAATTCAACATCGAAAGGGGAAGCTTCATTCAAATGCAGATGCACTGTCTCGGAGACCATGCAATCAAGACTGTAAGCATTGCAGACGACAAGAAGAAAAAGAAGTGGTTACTGTCCAACGAACCAGAGCCGATCCCATTGATGGCTGGAGCAACGACGAGTTGAGGAAGGCTCAACAAGAAGACTCAGATATCGAACCCATCCTCGCTTGGAAGGAACACCAGGAAAAACCAGAATGGGCTGATATCTCCGATAGAAGTTCGACTCTAAAGGCCTATTGGGCACAGTGGGACTCGTTTCATGTCCAAGAGGGTGTCCTTCGACGTAAATGGGAATCAGCAGATGGAAAGTCTTATGTAATGCAGCTAGTCTTACCGAGATCGAAGGTTATGGACGTTCTGCGAGAGATGCATGGTGGAGTTTCGGGAGGCCATCTAGGAGTGAACAAGACGCTAGAAAAGGTTCGACAACGATTTTACTGGCTACATGCAAGGGAAGATGTCGAGAAGTGGTGCCGAAAATGTGATACCTGTGCTGCTACTAAAGGCCCGAACAAAAAGAACCACAGCCAAATGCAGCAGTATAATGTCGGAGCACCCTTCGAAAGGATTGCAGTAGACGTGGCGGGTCCATTTCCGGAAACAAATAATGGAAATCGTTTTATTCTGGTCGTCATGTGGCCTGAAGCATACGTCATTCCAAACCAAGAAGCCAAAACAGTCGCAGACCAAATTGTCTTCAACTGGGTGAGCAGATTCGGCGTTCCATTAGAACTGCATTCCGACCAGGGAAGGAATTTTGAATCAAACATATTTCAGGAAGTTTGTGGGGTTCTTGACATCAAGAAGACAAGAACAACACCACTTCACCCACAATCTGATGGCATGGTCGAACGATTCAACCGAACCCTGAAAGAACATCTTTGCAAAGTTGTGGACGACAATCAGCGAGATTGGGATCGACACATTCCACTGTTTTTGATGGCGTATCGAAGTGCAAGACATAGCTCAACTGGTCATACACCGTCTGAGATTTTGATGGGAAGGAACATCAGACTGCCGAGCGAAATAAAATTTGGATGTCCCACATCGGAGCTGCAAGCCGAGGATGACTACATTGATGACCTCAGAGAAAGACTCCTTCAGATCCACGACAATACCAGGTTGAAAATAAAGATGTTCAGTGACCCAATGAAGACACGCTACGATATACGAGCGACAACAACAGATTTCCAAGCAGGAGATCGAGTGTGGCTTTACAATCCCCATCGACAAAAAGGGTTGTCACCGAAACTTCAACGGGACTGGGAAGGTCCATATACAGTCATTACAAAAATCAACGATGTCGTGTACCGGATACAAAAGGGAGTCAGAGGAAAACCTAAAGTTGTACATCGCGACCGGCTACATCGCTACAGTGGTGATGAGAACGATGGATTTGTTCGGGACGATCAATCCTAAGGAGGGGGCAATGTAATGTGTATACACTCTTTACCTCTTTTAATATCGAATTAATAGGAGAACTAGCTTCTTTAAACATCGAGAAACATCTAGTGGCTAAGAGGGGAACTCAATTCATTCAGCGCATACAAGAACCTCGAAAGGGGCAACATCTAGTGGAGAGGAGAACTAGCTTCGTTAAGCATCTAGTGATGAAGAGGAGAACTTCGTTAAGCATCGAGAACAACCTCGTAGATTCTCGAACCGATTTGAGGTATATAAATAGGCGCTCGGAAGCGAAGCGGATTATTATTGGTTGTAAACTGCGATAAGTAAAGACTGTGTATAAAAAGTAATAATTGAAAGTAAAGACTGTGTTTGAAACGTAATAATTGAGTGTTCAATAAATAAGTGGAGCAATTTAAATAAAGTAAAAATCGTGTTTTATTTACAAGTGCGAATAAGTTTTAATTATCGGACCAAGCCGAATATTACAATACGCTTATCTTTAAATTTTATAAATCAAAATTATATAATATAATAAGCTGAACATATACCATTAATGAATATACGAACTGCGTCGTCGTTAGCATTTTTAATTAGTCTTTCGATTATATTCGACGGCACCTGACTGATTTTTGGTATTATTAAATTGAGATTTTTATTTATATTGTCGTGGTATTCCGACAGTGCGCTTCTTTTTTTTCGTGATCGCTTTCATCATGTCTTGTAGCACGTATAGAGGTTCTTGATTAGAGTACGTATAATCTTATCTGTTACGTATCGCCTCAAAATTAAAAATTTTGTTACAATTACTTAACACATTCGCAGCTGCACCCTGTACTTTACTTTTCACTAGTCAATGCTCCTGCGTACTTACTGTGTGTTTTAAAGTTTTTAATGCTGTTCTTGAATCTAGGAGCTTCTTCGGGACAAGACCGATAAATTGATTGATCGCCGTTGAAAATAGGTAGACTTTTAAATGCGTCTAACTGTATTTCACTACCATCTGTATATATGGTTCTTATTTCCTCCAGCACAGGTATGTTTGGTACTACGGCTAATTCAGCCTTCACTTCATTTAGTTTTGTTTCTAAATTAGTGTTTAATTGATTTTTTTTCGTTATTATTGCCGCTTGCATTCTCTGTGCGTGTGTGTTCTAGGGTTTGTGTTACTGTGTTGCACGTGGTTTCTAAGGCTTCTAATCTTGCCATCAATACTGCGAGTTGCTCCATTTTGAACTCGTGCCTGTTGTCGTCGAATGTTTGTGTTTTTTTCGTAACATACATATACACTTTCACTGATTTATTTTGCTCCTTCGTACCTGCTATGCTAGGTAGTTCTTGTAACCGGTAACGTGAGTGTTCTGTTTATACGAGATTTCAAAACTTGGTCCCGAGGTCCGTTCGACATTTGTTTTGTACTTTTAAAATTAAAAATATTTTATTTTTTGTATATGTCCTTTATTTTCTAATATTTTATATTAATCTCAAAAGATATCATTGAAAACAAATAATGTTATCTCTTTTCTCTTTGGGTCCGACAAATAACTTTTTTTTTTGAAAACGCTATAAAAATATCGAGTGTAGCTTCGGGTGTGTGGCACGTAGCGCCGTCCTGTTGAAACCAAGTGTTGCCAATATCCTCCTCTTCAATTTTTGTGAACAAAAATTTGTTCAATATGGCCCGATAACTTCTTGATTATTTTCGAAGATCAAAATGAGCTTTGGCAAAATCGGCATCTTCTCTAAGCGTTGTTCCCAGCGTTGTTCAAGCGTATACACAACCGGAAGGATAAAACTAATTATCTGTCAAATCAGACATGAGTTAAGTGTTACCATTAACGAAATAATCACTAGTTGAAAAAAAAGTTTTTTTTTTTTATAATTAGCGAACACTAAAAGGGTTTTGTATACCTTTAATATGCCAAGGACACAGTGTGAGCATTAGGAAAAGAGGGAAGGGTTGGATAGGAGGTGTGGGTGTACATTGATTTTAAATTTCTGAACATTACAATAACAGGGAAAGATAGAGCGTGGCAAGGCGTTCCAAATTCGCGTAGTACGGCTAAAAAAGAATCTCTGTACTTCATAGTACGGCCGAAGTTGGGCTCAAGGGTAAACTGATGAGCATTCCTAGAAGCGCGGGTATTACGGTTAAATTGTTTAAGGGGAGGAATGCAACTGGCTATTTCACTAGAGCATAGTCCGGTAAAATAACGGTAAAAAAGGGTGAGGCAAGAAACCTTGCGTCGATGTTCGAGTGACGTAAACGAGTTGATGATGTTAATGTCACCAATCATTTTAAAAGCTCTTTTTTGAATACTGTCCAAGAGGCTTAAATAAGTTACTGGAGCACCAGCCCAGAGTTGAGAGTTATATTCAAGTTTCGGACGTATATAGGTTTTGTAGATTGTAGCCAGATCAGACGGAGAGAAAAATTTCTTGCAACGTCTCAAAAAACCTAGACATCTTGCGGTATTTTTGCTCCACAAAAGGTGGTTGCTGATGCACATTCCGAGGATTTCAAGATTTTCCGTTTTGTTGATGCAAGTGCCACTCATAGATAGTGGCAAAGAGGGTTTATCTCGCTTTAACGATACAAGACAGCATTGCGTTTTCGAAGCATTAAATTCCACACGATTTTTTATTTCCCATTGTACAATACTGTGTAGGTCGGAATTTAATGAGCTAATCATATTTTGCCGTTGCAGTTACACATCCGAAGAGGAGGGTTGTGAGTCTGGAAACGAATATGAAAAGCTAAGAGTGCTATCGTCAGCGAAACAATGTATTGGATTAGAAGTGGCAGACAGGAGATCATTTATAAAAATGAGGAAGAGGGTCGGAGACAAAACGGAGCCCTGGGGCACACCAGCATTTATTTTATGAGTTTCAGACTTGAATCCGTCCAAAACAACTTGTATTGAACGGTTCGAAAGAAAATTTCTAATCCAACGAAGAAGAGATTCGTCGATACCGAAAGCACGCATTTTCGATAAGAGAGCAAGATGCCAGACTTTATCAAATGCCTTTGAAATATCAAGTGCAATAATCTTACTTTCTCCAAAACGATGTAAAGATTTGTTCCACTGTTCGGTGGGAGGAACCATGAGATCACCAGTGGACCTATTGCTACGAAAGCCGTATTGCCGGTCATTAAGAAGCTTCCGTTCCTCAAGATATTTCTTAAGCTGATAATTAATCAGCGTTTCCATGGCCTTAGAAAGAAGGGACGTTAGTGGTATCGGCCGGTAATTTGTGAGAGAAAAAGATTCGCCTTTTTTGGGATTGGCTGAACAAGTGCAGTTTTCCAACTACTCGGAACGAGCTCAGAAGAATAGGATAGATGATAGCGTGGAAGAACACCTCTTCAGAATAATAGCGGGGATACCATCTGGGCCAGCGGATTTATGAATGTTGAGATCTTTAAGAACTCTCGCCACAGTTCCAGTACGAAAAAAGATTGGTCCCATAGAATCATTTACGCGTTCAAGAACTGGGGGTCATGACACTATCTGGTAAGGTGGAATTTTCGGCGAACTGCCTTGCAAATAAGTTGGCTTTATCAATAGAGCTAACTAAAGGAGTGTCATTGACAACAAGCGTAGGAACCGAGGAAGAGGAAGAATTCCTCATATTTTTTACAAATGACCAAAAATTCTTACTGCCTTTGGGACATTGCAGTATTTTTCGCCGTAATTTATGGTCATGTACAAATTTGGTCCTCCGAATATAGGCGTTGTAGGCCTTCCTGGCTTGCTTAAACTTTTTCCGGTTTTCCTCAGTTGGGTTGGCTTTAAAACACCGGAAGCTCACCTCTTTCTCCTTGATAACCTCTTTGCAGCTCGAATCGCACCATGATTTAATCTTGGGTTTAATACTTTTAACCCTATTCGGGATAAAGGTTTCCATTCCCAGATGAATCATACTAGAAATCATATCTGCACTGGAGTCTACGTCGCTACCGAGGAAGCATAGCGACCAGTTAAAGATCCTGAAGAAATTATTGAGACCGTCCCAGTTGGCTTTCTCGTACAGCCAAACGGTTCTCTTTGGAGCTCTTTCTTTAACTGGATTTGTTTGACACGAGAAATTAGCAGATATGACACTGTGTTCCGATGTGCCTAGAGGCGTCAATACACTGATTGTGTATTTATCAGGATCAGAGGTGAGAAACAAGTCAAGTGTATTTTCTGCTCGGCCGTTAACGTCTGATATACGAGTAGGCTCATTGACAAGCTGAGTAAGATGGTTAAACTCAGCAAAAATTTCAGCACACATTCCTTCGGGCGTTGTCTGGCCCGAATGGCGAAGCCACGAAGAATTGTGAACATTGAAATCGCCCGTAATAACGATTTCAGTGTGAGGATACAGGGAGACAATTCTTTGTATGGAGTCAGACAGAGCATCAAATTCCTGAGAAGTTGAAACTCTGTCCAGGTTTGGGCTCCGATAAAGAAAACAATAGTGAATGATATGCTTATTCACGGAAAGTTTTAACCACATGAAATTAAAAAGGGAGTTGGTACAATGACCGTATTGTGGTAAAAGTTGATATGTAACATCATTCCTAATATACATATATGGCGAGACCATGGTGTGAAAAGAATAATGGCACCAAGCAATACCCATGAATAAAAAATTCAGTAGGATCGGAATCTTCACCTACTTGGCTTTCACTCAATGCCAAAACAGCTGGTCTGTTATGTATTTTTTATTGTTGTTTTTTTCCCTTTGTGTTGCTTTTTTATATATTGCTGTTGTTTTTCACTGTTTTTTTAATCATTATTATTTACTGTTGTCCAAATTGGCATTAGTCATTGCTTACTTATGTTAATATTTAGATTATTTCATACGTATGTTTAGAGCAACAAGGTCTAAAAGTTTTGTAACATAATTTATGGCACGAATAGGTACATCCATAATACATCATAGGAAAACAGCACATAAGCTTTCTCATTTTGTCAAGTTAATTTTCACCGTTGTAAGTGACAATCTGGATGATGTCATTCCTTCTAAACAGCCTAGGCTCCTCATCATACACGACGAACCAAACGAACTTTACGAATTTGACAGAAACGAAACTACAGACGATGAATTTATTGAAGAAACTAAAGCAAATTTCTGAAACATAATTAACTGACTGACTGACTGCATTCTGGGTAAAACCAAATGTTACTCTACTATACTTATAGAAAGAAATTATAATGAACTGTTTTACAGGAAAACCGTTCTCATTTCTTGGTGCCCAACTCTCAACGCTTCCAGCTTAACGTCGCTATAGGATTTCGGGTAGGTGAAAGATTGGGTGCATGCAAAGTTTATTTTGCAAACAAAAAATTTAATAAATTAAAATAGTAGTTTTGCTAGTTACCAATTTTATCGAAAACTAGAAAATACAAAATCATCATTTTTCATTTAAAAATTAATAAGACAAACGAGTTGTAAGAACAAACATATTATAAAGTAGTTTTCGAAAATTTAACTTTAAAAATTGTTTGTGTTATTTTTCCCAAAATTGTATTATGAAACTATGCATAGGTTTTACTTAAACTTAAACTAGCTAAAAGAAAAGAGTGTTGGCATTAAAAATATATATGTATAATATTGAATTGTAGGTCTAACAATTATGTCTTAATTTTTTTTCTATTTTTAGTACCCCTACCACCCGCCCAAAACCACAGTTAGTTTAGTTTAGCTTCGATATATAGAACATTAGTTTTGTTTCGTTGTTATTTTTTTTTTGGCAGTTTTGTATTCGGGAATTCTTTAGAGGTTACGGAGTATGACAGTTTGCACACATGCTGCGAATACAGTTGTTACGGTAAAATTTACCGCAACAATGACTAGCCTTCGATTCCTTGACTTCCCTATTCCACTTTCTTTGCTGCTGCAAAATATTGGTGAGGTAACCAATGGTTCCATCAGCCACTGATGTACTTAGCCAATATTTTGCAAAAGCAATAAAACAGGTGTTCGAGCGATCATCGTTTCAAAATTGATATGCAGACCGGCGCACAGTGGGGCACCTTGTATGGGGGAACCGGAAAAAACTCCATAAAATCTGAACCACTGAATTGATTTTCATGAAATTTTCAGAGAAGTGATTAAAGCAAGTAGATTCAACTCTAAAAATAACCGCCCACTGCCACGCCCACAAGAAGAGGAAATGGCTTTTGACCAAAACATGTTTTCTTCTAAAATCCATCATTGAAAAAAAATATTAAAATTATTTAAATTTATTTTGAAATCATACTTTTTTTGGAAAAAGTATTTTGTTTTTTTTTTCATTGAATTGAAATCTTGTTTATATATCTTTTATTTAATATTTGGGGACCTCAAAAGGGCCATTTTTGAAGAAATCTTTCTCAAAGAATTTAGAGTTTTTGTAATGACTATTTTGTTCATAATTATATTAATAAGTGTTTAGCTTCTTCACTCATCAAATAATTTTTGGACTTCGGGTCAGGCCTTAAAAATGAAATATAGGGATCTGACGATATAAGGAACATATGCAGGACATCTTCGTTTGTAGCCGTCCTTGAAATTTTCCTGATATTGTTGGATCGAAAATATCTGTAATCCTTATTTCGGCTCTCTTGAGCCTCGTCTGACAAGGTACCAATGGGAAGTTCACAAGATTCTATAATTTCCTTTCCGTGTAAAAGAATCTTATTAACACTTGCTGGTAAGTAGTGCCAAGGATATAATTTAACAGCAATATTCACAGTTTCAATAGAGTATTCTTGAAACTTTCCTGCATCGATATAGTGATTACAACAAATAACCTCCAAAATAGTCGCCAAACGCCTTATTAAATTTTCATCAATTTTGGTAACTTCAGATGTGAGAGATGGGTTATCAAAAAAACGTCTTGAAGTATTACCGAAATTTGTTGTTCCACGCTCTTGTTTAACAACATCAACAAGCAGTCCCAATTTTTGCCGAAATATGTTCTGTATGAGTTTTTGTATATTTTTTTTAATTCTGCAGTTTGTGGGGTTATTCTCCAAGCTTTAAACGGAAGATTATAGGAAAGGTGCAGGATATACTCCATGAATCGTATTCTTGCATGCAAGGTCGACATTCCAAACTTTAGCGAATCATTATTTGTCGGCTTCAACTGCAAACTTGAAATGTTGTTCATTTCCGATGGCCTTGCACCACAAATTGTACAATTGCTACTTGCAGAAGTATTTGTAACAATTTGCACGGTTTTTCCGTCTATCATTGTAAAATATAATACGTGTGTTATTTTAGTTCGAAAACCATTATGCTCTATTTCTGTGGCTCGAAGATTTTTAATTTCATTCTCAACACGATCCCTTTCCTTCCTAACTTCTTCAGGAGTCTCGTTTGAAAATGAAAATCTAATCGCGCGGCAGTAACGGGTTAAAGATGGTCGCGGATTTTTCCATAAAATGTCTTCCTTTTCTTCTTCGACGAGCTTAAGAGGCACAAGAGATGTCAAAAATATGTGTTCATCAGAAACACCTTCCTCGGAAACTCCATAATTTTGCATATATCTGCTTTGCACACTTGCTCCATCACATCCCCATTTGGTCTGCAGAACAAGATGTCGGTGTCGATTGACTGTTAATTTTTCATCCAGTTTTTAAAAGTCTATTGCAGGTGTGATCTAATAGATCTTGCAGTGGGACAAAGGCAGATGTTTCATTTGCTGTGGAGTTATGTGGGTAGCATTTTTTTTCGCTTCTGTAACCTTCTTGTACGAAGGGTAGATATCGTGCCCAATTTCTTTAGATGCTTTCCGGATTACTTCATACTGTTCTTTAGTTAGTTTTGCCTGTACAGTTAAGGCTAGAGCAGCATCTGGGTCAAAAGATGACGTTGACGGTGATGATGATGCTGCTGCATCAATTAATGCTTGAGGCACATTATCTTGAAGTTTTCTTATCTTGCTTCTTTTGCTGCGATGGCAGCATTCTTCGAAGTCTTTTATTGGTCTTCAACAAAAATTAACACTGGGTTCCTCAATAGAAATATCGGTAGAGTTCTTAACATCAAACTTACCTTCTATCCAATCACTGTTTTTTTTAAAGAAAACACTTTTATTGAAAGTAGATTCACGATACCGCGTATTAAATTTCGACAAAAAATTTTGTTTATATTTTTTTAAAATTAAGTCCGTTTCTATTTTCGTTAAATTTGTATGCTTTGTTTTTAAAAACTGTTCAAAGGATTCTTCTTTTTTCAATATCAAGTCAACTAAGAAAGATCGAGAGATTGAAAACAAAACAGCCATCGTGGCAAAGCAACTTTATTCGATTGTAGCAAATAATTTTAATGTACAAATTTTAAAGCTTTTCTTTGTTTTCAAATATACGGTTAATTTTTTTCTACAACAGTTAAGTAAACAGACAAAACCTTGACTTTGAAATTAGTAGTGATGTAAATTTTAAGGTCAATCTTTGTACTTATGTATGTATGTACATATATTCATATATAATGTATGTATACAACACTGCCTACTTATCTGGGACTCGAACCCACTTTGCTCTCCACCTGTCAAAAAAAGTTTAAAATTCCTTCACATTTACCATAAAATTGGAACATTTTTTTTTGTTTGGGGTAGGTAGTGAAAAGAAGTTTCGAATTCTGATTCAGCGTTTAAAAAAATATTTAAAAAACGTTGTATCATCAAACGCACTCTTTTTATCTACCAGCGAAACTCTCATTATCTTAAGCTGACTTTTCAGATTCAAATGGCTATAAAATCCGAATTCGGACGTCTTCGGGTGTGATTTTTTTTGGAAAAAATAGCTGAGACCCAAGACTTTCAAACGCAATTAATTTGCTTACAGCGCAGCGCCAAACAGCGCTAACAGTCAAAACATTATTTGAATTTAAAAAACCTTTAAAAAAACAGTTTTTCGTAAAAAAAAATACTATCCAATTTCAAATTTCAAAAAAAAACTCTGATTTTATTTGCCTGTTCTATTTCAAACATATTTACAAAAAAAACATTTTAAAAGGTACAAAACTTTCAGAAAATAAGCAATTCAAAACTACTCTTATTTTTGCCAAATTTCCTTGTTTTTCAACTTTAATCGGAAATATCCGCTACATATTTTTTTTTTTTAATTTATTTTCGGATTCTCCATCCTTTTTGCTTTGCGAAAATGTTTTTGAATTTTTTAAAATCCTACTTTGATAAACATAGGTTTTTTCCGCTGTTTCCCCACTGTGCGGCGGCGGTCTCGTGATCCAGAATATTTTATTCCGGCGGATGACCCGAAAAATTATTACGTATATATGTATGTTCATTTTGTGTATGCTTAACGGAATAATTTAATTTTCTTATCTCAATTAACATACATTTTTAACTGTACAAAATGGGTTTTAATTCCTGTAAATTTAAATATTATTTAAAGCTTAAGTTTCGACATTTAGAAAAAAATGTTTAGTTCAAGTAACACTCCTTTCTACACATCCGAACATAATTTAATTGAATTCTCACTTCGAATTCTGCGTCAGTAGTAGAGTAGTAGTAGTAGTAGTAATTAAGGCTCCTTCTCGATTTGTTTCTTTTTCAATTTTTCTCGAAAGAAAATTTAGTTGGGAGGGGGTCTGAACTCGCCATTACGTTTCGGCAAGTTTTGGAAACATATCCAACAACTTGTCGAAACCGTGCTTGTGTGTGTGATAGTAGTTTCGTAGAGAGTCTACAACGGTTGCTTTCTCGGTTAGCATCAAGCTAAAGCTTACAGGAAGCCGTAATCCCGTGACCGACGATCTCGAAAACTATTGGTTAAGTTGTATGTATGTGTGAATGATTGGAATGGACGAGGGAGGAATAATTGTTAAAGAGTACCAACCAACATGGCTAAGAAGTTTGTGTTTGATTTTAAATATAAATATTATAAGACCCTATTTCTTTTTCATTACTTTTAACATGTTTCATTTTTGTTGTATTTCAATTTTGCATTCAGCCAATCGGCCATTTTTACATTGTAATTTTTTGTTCCTTTGATCTCGAAAATATTTGGGTTTTAATCCAAGGATCTTCTATCCGACGGTTTCCCAAAAATAAAATACATATACCTAAACATAGTCGTTCCTCTTTTTATTTTGATAATTCTTCTATTGAAAATAGTTTTGGAATTTTCTAAATATAAAAAAAATTCCTGGCGCCCTTTCATTTTCTTCTGCATCCTACTGTGCAAAGATCCATTTACCCATTTGAAAAACTATTTTGATCCAACGAATCAATTCAGTTTATCAAAAGCATTAATAATTTCTTCCAAAGAACCTAAACCAACTGACTAGCCGGTAAGCTGCATAGGTATTGCAGTTGTTGTTGCAATATTGTTTTCTCTCTACTTTGTTCTTCGTTCGGTTGTGACAGCTCATAGTCATAATCGAACTCATATTTCGCGGTGACGGTTGCACATTTTTTTGTTTTAATTTAATAAAAATAAACAAATCGTTCCTTATTTTTATTGGTTAGATTCTTATGATATTAAAGTGTTTTTATTCCTAGGCTTTAGAAAGTACTATTTTTTCAGAGTTATTTTATTGTGTTCATAATTCCAATAGAAATTAGTATTGAAATTAATTTTGAACGTTTGGTCATACTGGAAAATTAACAGTTTTTTTTTCTTGTTTTTTTTTGTCGATATAGGAGTTGTATAGGTAAAAAGTGAAAAGATTTGAAACTGAAAATGCGCAATGCTTAGGGTTGCCAACAAGTTGGCCAGTAGAAACTCTTTTAGTACTCCTGATTATAAGTTTAGTTTTGAAGAGATCAACTGGCGGTAGAAAAGAAGTAAGTTGAATTAGGGAAACTTTTGGAAAACCCTCCGAAGTCAGAAACTTCAAAGGAGTATTTGACTAAGGTGGAGTGTCGGTTTCGTAGGTTAAATAGGCCTTTACCTGAAAACTAGGTACAAGAAAAGAGCAAGTTGGCTCTCAAAAATTAGTCAATATTAGTAAAGGCAGAGATAGAAGACAATGAGGATACAGAACAGGAATTAGAGGAAGATGAGCAAATTAGAAAGGGATCTGATGTTGAAAAGCAGCGATCAGCTAAACATCAAGACAATTCATCAACAAGCTTAGAAACAACCGACGCACAGTGGCCCGTTTATGCAAAACTGCTTGCAATATTCATTTTTCGAGTGGGTCTATAATGCAAAACTTTTTAGTTCACTGGACTCACAAATATTTGGAGCTTGAGTAATCGAAAAAAATATTCAATTTGGGTTATTGGTGTGCCTTATAGAGCAGGCCAAAGTTGAACATTGTTTATGATGATCATTTTTTTTTATTTTTTTATTTTTTTTCTTAACTTTGAATGAAAAAACTAGAAAAAGGGCTTCCAAACGCTTTTCGTTTTTGTTTTTATGATATGCTTTGCCATTATTTAGATCGGTAGTTAAAACAAAAAAAAAAAAACAAAAAAATTTTTTTAATTGTTTAATTTAATTTTTTTGGAAACACTACTTTTTGCACACTTTTTCGACTTCAAATTGGATAGAAAAAAAAGGTTCAACGAGTGGTGCTAAGATCTCAACTGATTCAGAATCCTTATATATTCCTTTACATAAATCCAAAAGATCAACTGCGTCATTTTGCATCGAACTGAGCTATGTTTATGACCTTTGCTAAAACTTCTTATTTTAACACAAATTTCTGAAACACCCTGGGAACAGTTTTTTTTGAAAGTCACAATTTTTATAGCCTTAGAAATTTCCTTCAAGATAAAAAAAAAATTAAAGCAATATCTTTATTCGTTTAGGAGATATGATTTTTGCAACCAAAAAAGTCAAAACGGGCCACTGTGCGACGCGCGACGCACGTTAGGAGAATAGAAAATAGGGAAAGTATAGGGGATTCGGTTAGACTACAAAATCCGGTAGTAGAGCAGGTTGATGTGCAACAAAAAAAATTGATGTGTATATGTAGGTGGGATGTTATTTTCACAGGTAAACGCTGTGGTGCCTCCTTGAATGCGTTTTTTTAGCAAGTTAAGGAAAACGTCAGTCTAGAGGGTTATCGGAAGCCTTACCTTTTAGGTCAATGGTAGTTAATTGTAGGGAAAGCTTCAATTAGGTATAGGGCTATTAGAACATCGATTAATTCGTGGCCAGAACTCATCAGGGAATTGAAACAGAATTTGTTTGGTCGGCTTTCCGAACCAATATCTGAGCGGAGGAAGTTGTCAATGATTCAGCGGAACTCAACACTTTTCTGTCAGATACAACTTGGTCTGGCTAGACCGAATTATGTGTGAGATTTAGTGGCATTAGGAAGAGATTGGGAGGCGGTTAGAGCTAACGTGGAATCATACGTTCCCCCTCCAAATAGTAGAAATCTTTTAGAATCGGATTTAGCATATGTAGGAGTTGATTATGCTTCAGTTTCGATTGTTCCGAAAAGCAATCAAGTTGTTCAACAGGGTCAGATATCGAATCCGTTTCAAAGTAGGAATAGGGAACAAAATTCTTCAGATAGGAATAGGATTTCCCAGAACAGTACAGGACATCCCACAAGGTGTTATAAATGCAATGAAGTGGGCCATTTTTCTAATAGGTGTTGCGCTGTAAGGCATTGTTATGGATGTGGTAGGGTTAGAGTTATACGAAGTAACTGCCAACAATGTTCGGGAAACGGGCAACGAACTCTGGAGTCAGCAGGGCGAGAAGTTCAAAATCGTTAGGATTGTTACCTGCTGGTAACCAGTCGGAAATTATTAATGTAGGCCGATTGTGCAGATATAGGAGTAGAAGGAAAGATTTCAATTCCAATCAAGCTAAAGGAAAAGGTAGTTTTGATAGAATGTCTCGTTATAGCGTCCCCACAAACTGATTTCAGCAACGGTACTATCCGGTTTCCCCCGTAGTTCAGTCTTTCATAGATAAGGAGTTAGAAGATATGTTTAAAGACGGGGTGATACAAAAATCAAATCGTCCATCGGCTTCTCCCATTGTCATGATTAAGAAGAAAGATGGATCGTATAGATTTTGTGTAGATTATTGGAAATTGAATGAGGTCACGGATAGGGATGCTTACCCTCTGCCGTATATTACAGTCATCTTAGATAGTTTGAATAACGCTAGGTTTTTAAGTTCACTGGATATTAAACCTGCATATTGGAAGATTCCAGTTGAAAAAGATTCCCGAAAGTAAACTGCTTTCACAGTTCCAGGTAGGGCTTTATTTAAGTTTTTGAGGATGCCTTTCGGGTTGCATAATGCACCCGCAACATGGCAAACATTTATAGATATAGTTTTAGGAGCAGATTTAGAACAATTTGTCTTTGTCTATCTCGATGATATTATCATCAAAAAACATGGAAGTTTAAAATGAGGTTTTCAATAGGTTAATTAAAGCAGGCTTAAAAGTATGTAGGAAAAAATTTAATTTTGTTAGGCCACCACTAAAATTCTTGGGCTATGTTGTAGACAAAAATGGTCTTCACATGGACCCTGAAAAGATCGAAAGTATGATTGGTATCCCCTCACCAAAGAACATTAAGGAAGTAAGGATTTTCATCGGCACGGTATCTTGGTATAGGAGATTTATTCCAAACTTTGCAAGTTTAGCTAAACCGTTAACCGATCTTTTAAAGAAAGATACAAAGTTTAATTGTAGTAAGGAATGTGAGGAAAGTTTTATCAAAGCTAATGAGTGTTTAGTTGCGGAACCAATCCTAACGTGCCCGGACTTTACGAAGCCATTTGTCGTTCAGACAGATGCTTTTGGTTGAGATTAGGGAAGCCTTAACGCGGGATTGTGAGGAGGGAGAAAAGGTGATTTGCTATTTGAGCAGATCACTCTATTCCACCACAGAAAAAGGGTGCTTAGCTGTTCTGTGGACAATAAAGAAATTGCAGCCATATCTGGAAGGGGTGAGATTTACGGTCATAACTGACCATCATTCTCTGATTTGGCTGAGCAAATTAAAGGATCCAGCAGGTAGACTGGCAAGGTGGGCTGTTCGTATGCAGCAATTTAAATTTGATATTATTCATAGGAAATGAAAAGATCTTGTGCCCGACATTCGAGAAGTATTCCGGTTTTATCAAGGATTTCAGAGCCCACAACTGATAAATGGATAGAAAAAATGATAAGAGAGGTGGAAAAGAATCGGTTAGCTTTTCTATTATGGCGAGTAGAGCAGGGAAAATTATTTAAGTTTATAAACCAAATGGGCCCCAGTTTAAGAGCAAGGAGTTTAAATCCTTGTGTAATAGTAATGGTTCAAAGATTAGGTTTGCAGCGCATTACGACCCACAGGCAAATCCAGCAGACCGAATAATTAATTAAAAAAATAGTAAGTGTTTCTCCTTGCACATATTTACTAATTGACGACAAGGGTAAGGATCGAGGGACGTGGCACGTATAGGATTTATAACCTTCTGTTGATATTGATGTTTAAGTGACTTTTTTTTATTTATTTTTTTTTTTGCATTAATTTTTGAATCTTTAGACCTTTTTTAACCGTGCCTTTTTTTTGTCATTATTTTTATGATGAAAACCTTATGTTGTGTCGTCAACCTTAATTTTTTTGAAAATCTTTTTCCTAGAGTCAGAAAGTTAAGAAATGGTTTACTTTTTCTGAAAAGTTAATACATTTCTTGGCAGAAAAGGGTGGTATTTATTACAAAAATGAGGTCAGATATTACTAAGTATGTCAGAAATTGTAAGATTTGTTGATGACGGAGAGGAAAGGAGTTACTAATCCGTGGGAAATGTTGTTGACTATTTTACCAAATTTCCGTTAATGTTTTCTTAGCGATCCGCAACTCCAAAATCCGTTTGTAAGGAATTAGAAGACAATGTCTTCTTATTATTCGGCGTACCCAAGTTTGTTATATGTAATAATGGGCCCCAGTTTAAGAGCAAGGAGTTTAAATCCTTGTGTAATAGTAATGGTTCAAAGATTAGGTATACAGCACATTACCACCCACAGGAAAATCCAGCAGACCGAATAATTAATTAAAAAACTAGTAAACGTGTTTCTCCTTGCACATATTTACTAATTGACGACAGGGGTAAGGATCGAAGGACGTGGCACGTAAAGGATTTATAACCTTCTGTTGATATTGATGTTTAAGTGACTTTATTTTTTTTATATTTTTTTGCAGTAATTTTTGAATCTTTAGACCTTTTTTAACCGTGCCGTTTTTTATGTCATTATTTTTATGATGAAAACCTTATGTCGTGTCGTCAACCTTAATTTTTTTGAAAATCTTTTTCCTAGAGTCAGAAAGTTAAAAAGTGGTTTACTTTTTCTGAAAAGTTAACACATTTCTTGGCAGAAAAGGGTGGTATTTGTTACGGTAAAACTATCCACAACAATGACTAGGCTCCGATTCCTTGACTTCCCTATTCCACTTTCTTTGCTGCTGTAAAATATTGGTGAGGTTGAGGGCAACCATGGTTCCATTAGCTACTGGTGTACTTAACCAATATTTTGCAAAAGCAATAAAACAGGTGTTCGAGCGATCATCATTACCAAATGGAGCGGGCTGTTTCAAAATTAATATGCAGACGGGCGGTCTCGTGATCCAGGATATTTTATTCCGGCAGATGAGCCAAAAATTAAATGTTCATTTTGTGTATATTTAACGTAACGTAATTATGTAATTTCCTTATCTCAATTAACTTAAATTTTTAACTGTACAAAATGGGTTTTAACGCCGGTAAATTTAAATATTATTTAAAGCTTAAGTTTCGAAATTAAAATTTTTAGTTAAGTAACACTCCTTTTTTGTTGAAATTATGAACTGCAAATCAACCTTAAGATTCAGTTCTGTATCTATTATCTGAACATACCTTGTATCTCTTTTATCTGAACACACCTTTTTTTGTATTCTTAAGCACGTTTCCACCAACAAATAATCCGAGATTTAAGGCAAGTGATTTAAAATAAATCATGAAGTGTTTCCACCAAAGAAAAGGAGATTAATTTGACGTTTGGTTAATGTCATAACAACCAAACGTCAAATTACTCTCCTTTCGAAAAGAAAAAAATATGAAAATTCTTCCGTTAGAATACAGCATGAAAATCCATTACTGAAGAACATGTCAAGGAACCTTTGCAATGTTAGTGTTCCTGTCGTTCTTATTGGAGATTCGGCATTTAAATTTTCCGATGTTCTTATGAAACCATATCCCTTTAGCATTGCCTTAACTCCAGTTGAAAAAAATTTCAACTACTATCTATCAAAGAGCAGAAGAGTTGTCGAGAATGCCTTTGGTCATTTAAAGGCTAGGTTTCTGAGAATCGGAAAAGGGCTAGACAATCAAATTGAAAACACCAACCTTATCATCAAATCTTGTTGCGTACTTCACAAGTTTTTGAATGTCCGTAATGATGAAATTAATAACCATTGGATACAACATTCTAAGGAAATTGTTGTGAGCGAACAGCCAGAGTTTACTATTCACATCAACGATACCAACCCAACAGCAGGAACCATTAGAAATGCAATAAGTGCCTACTTACATATGTAAGTAATAAATTTCATTTAATTATTTTCTGTGTCCCACCATTCCAAGTACTTCAACTATAATAATTGTCGTCTTCTTGAAAAATTAAATGTCTTTGTTTTAATAACAAAAGCATTAACAAAGCCGACAAGAAGAAATCCCACACCCCATTCATTAAAGTAAAACATTTCATTTGGTTTATATTCTTTGCTTTTTAATTCATTATTTTAATAGGTACAAAAAACAACAAAAATAAGAACTTAAAAAAATATACATAAATTACATACATAAATAACATACATTTATTAATTCAAAATAGCACGTTTGTTATCACAACACAATCAAAAAACATCACAAATAAGTATTAAATTCATCCCAAGAAACTCCTCTGGCTTGAAAGTGCAACACAATTTTTCATCAGTTTCTCTTATTAGTTTGAAATTTTCCAATATTATTTCATCCTGCTTTTGAAATTCCTCATCCTTTAAATTCTCTTCCTCTTTTTTCCAACTGTTGAGTTTGATGGACATGGAACATCCGGACTGGATAATGCTGCAGGAGTAGTGGATGCAGCAGCGGTCGAAGTGGAAGCGGACGAAGCAGCCAACGGAACAACGGCAGTGACAGGAGGGGAAAACATCTCCGACAATGAGTCTTGAGATGACTCTTGAGTGGAGTAAATTGATTCTGAAATACATAATAAATTTTAACAAAATGATTTTTTTTAGTAGTTATATTGTTTTACCCATAATGCTGTCCTCTTGTAGATTTTCCACATTACTCAGTGGTCTTTCTCCCAGTATTGCATTTATTTGTAAATACAGACCCCATTGAGATGGAGAACCTCCAGAAGGGCCCACCAATTTCTTTTCCTTTCTGTTAGTGAAAAGAATTTAATAATAATTTCTAAAAAGAAAACAAAAAAAGAACTTTACCTATACCGATTCGTTAAGTTGTGAATTTTTACTTTTATTTCCTCTGGAGTATATCCCAACATAATCTCTGCCATTTCCTTGAAAACGTGAGTTTTTTCTCTGGCCGATCAAGTCAGCCTGTTTGTCGGCCCACAACTCCAACAAAAGCGTTTCATCCTCCGCTGCCCAGGTTTTTCGTTGTTTTTTTTTTTTTTTTTGTATTTGTTCACTCATCATCTGTAAGTAATTAGTTTTATTATATTCTTGTACATATTTACTATTTTTGTATACTTACATTTTATTTCATCTGTGATTTCTTGAAAGAAAGTTGTTTTTTATTTTGAATTTGAATCATATGGAAGTGAGACAGATAGTTTTTGTTGACATTTCCATCTGTCAATAAACGAAATTGGCGTTTAAATGGGTCGGTTCAACAATTATTCTCCGAAAAAAAAGTTTGTTTGATTTGACAAACTAATGTTTCCAAGTAGATTTCAATGAGTTTTATTTGAAATCTTCATTTGAGGAGATTAAAATTTGTATGGTAAATCTTCGAGATTTCAAGGAGATTTGTGACAAATCTAGCTAAATCTCGGTTTAGTGCCCGGTGGAAACGTAGTATTACTTTTTGATTTTGTTCATTCACTTTTTGGCGCTTCTCGCTTTTGGAATGTTCTAGATTTTTCTCTATTATTTTATATTCGATTAAAAGTATTTTTTAATTAAAAGTAAAAGCGTTTCCTTTCATTCTTTATTCCTTGGATTTTTATCAAATCCCTTCAGGTTATGGGCCCAAGAATACTCATTGCAAAGTATTAATATTAGTTTCTTTTAAGAATATTTTCTGTTTGCATCAGCCGCATCATGTCGTCGAACGCCATACCGTCCATCGAGAAACTCACCGGCCGAGATAATTACAGCACGTGGAAGTTTGCCATGCAGGCATACTTGGAACACGAAGAGCTGTGGCAATGTGTTGAGGGAACAGAAAAGGATGCTCAGAAGATTACCAAAGCAAAGTCAAAAATAGTTCTCGCCGTGCGTTGATCCCATGAATTATATCCAGGATGCACAAACTGCTAAGGATGCATGGGATAAGTTGCAGCAAGCATTCAAGGATTCCGGTTTGACTCGGAGAGTAAGTCTTCTCAGAAGTTTGATAACAACCCGTTTGGTTGATTTTGCCTCAGTCGACGAATACTTCAACAAAATTGTGACGACTGCA
The DNA here is from genome assembly GCA_920104205.1 of Eupeodes latifasciatus. Taxonomy (NCBI): domain Eukaryota; kingdom Metazoa; phylum Arthropoda; class Insecta; order Diptera; family Syrphidae; genus Eupeodes; species Eupeodes latifasciatus. The sequence continues at coordinate 269,198,766 of OV049924.1, read as the reverse complement.
CACAAACTAAACGCTCTCAAGTTCAACGTTGGAGATGAATGGGTAGGTACTCTTTTACTTGATGGTTTGCCAGACGAATACAAACCGATGATAATGGGTTTGGAGAGTTCGGGAGTCCCTATTACGGGGGTTTCAATTAAAACTAAACTCCTTCAAGAGATTTCAAATAAAAGCACTAGCAACCGTGAACCAGAAACTGCATTAATGATGAAGCCTTAAAACAGACGACGGAATCGTCTCCCGAACTCAGTGAATATGGACAAGACTCGATATTTCAACTGCAATGGCTATGGACACATCAGCAAATACTGCAAAAATAAGAACAAGAAGTCGACGCAAAATTTTGACCAACAGAAGAAAACTTTCCTTGCTTGCTGTGCCGTTGATGCCTCCGATTCCCAGGCATAATATTTGGACTCGTGCGCATCCGCGCATATGACTTCTCATCAAGATTGGCTTGAAGGCAATGCACGTCCGTGTACCACCGAGATTTACGCAGCAAACAACGAAAAAATAAGTTTTGGAGTTTTGATGACTGTCATTAACTGAGAAATTCAGAGTTCTGTGCGGTCCTCTTTTTTAATTAGTTTATACTTTTAAAACAGTCTAATTTACTCTAAAAACTTTTGAAATCGTTAATTAAATTTAATTTGCGGAAAATACTTACTTACTTACTTACTTACTTAAGGTGGCGCTACAGTCCGGGGCGGACCTGGGCCTCAACCAACATGCGTCTCCAGCCAGCTCGGTCCCTAGCTAGCTGTCTCCAGTTTCGCACGCCAAGTTGGTTGAGGTCCTCACCCACCTGAGTGCGCCACCTGAGTCGCGGTCTTCCTCTACTGCGCCGTCCCTCGGGATTGGATTCGAAGACCTTCCGGGCTGGAGCGTTGATGTCCATTCGCTGTACATGACCCAGCCATCTAAGCCGTTGGACTTTTATTCTGCTAACTAGGTCAGTGTCGCTGTACAGCCCGTACAGTTCGTCGTTATATCTTCTCCTCCATTCTCCATCTATACGTACGGGACCAAAAATCACCCGAAGAATTTTTCTCTCGAAGCATCCTAAGACGTTCTCATCTTTCTTTGACAGGGCCCAGGCCTCAGCGCCATAAATGAGAATCGGGATGATGAGTGTCTTATAGATGGTGATTTTAGATGCTCGAGAGAGGACTTTACTTCTCAATTGCCTTCTAAGTCCAAAGAAGCAGCGATTTGCAAGAGTTATTCTTCGTTTGATTTCAGCGCTGGTGTCGTTGTCTGTGTTTATAGCGGTGCCTAGGTAGACAAAGTCGTTAACTACCTCAAAGTTATAGCTGTCCATGGTGACGTTTTGTCCAAGACGTCGTTGTTCAATGTCCTTTTTTTGATGACAGCATATACTTGGTCTTGCCCTCATTGACCACTAAACCCATCTTCTTCGCTTCCGTCGCAATGCTCAAAAACGCTCCACTGACATCACGCTTTGATCTTCCAATTATGTCCATATCATCTGCGTATCCGAGTAATTGGATAGACCTTTGGAAGATTGTGCCTCTAGTGTTGACGGTTGAGTTTTGCACAATTCTTTCCAGAACGATATTGAAGAAGTCGCATGACAGTGCATCGCCTTGTCTAAAACCTTTTTTGACATCAAATGCATCGGTGAGATCTTTTCCGACCTTGATGGAGCAGCGTGCATTCTCCATCGTCATTCTGCACAAACGGATAAGTTTGACAGTGATGCCAAAACTAGACATTGCTCTGTAGAGCTCTTCCCTATGGATGCTGTCATACGCGGCTTTAAAATCGATAAAGAGATGGTGGGTATCGATTTGAAGCTCCTGGGTTTTTTCCAAGATCTGCCGTAGTGTGAATATTTGGTCGATAGTGGACTTTCCTGGTCTGAAGCCACACTGATAAGGACCTATCAGGTTGTTGACGAACGGCTTCAGACGTTCACATAGTACGGCAGAAAGGATCTTATATGCAATGTTAAGGAGACTGATCCCTCTGTAGTTGGCGCAATTTAAAGGGTCTCCTTTTTTATGTATCGGGCAAACTATGCTGAGATTCCACTCATCGGGCATGCTTTCTTCCGACCATATTTTGCAGATGAGTTGGTGCATGCTCCCTACCAAGTCTTCGCCTGCTGCTTTAAAAATAAAGACGTGTAATTTGCGGAAAATACTCGTCTTTATTTTGTCTAATTGCACATTTAAGACACCAAATTCTTAATTTTTCTCTGCGGCATACTCAGCAGTGCACCATTAAAAAAATTGCATATGCCGCTAAAGCGAGGTAGAAAAGAAAACTCCCCAGAAAATTCAACTAACTCAAAAAAAGTTTCCATCGAAAAAAAAATAATAATATGGCAGTTGGAAATATGTCCATCGATCAATTAAAAGTAATGTTGTTCGATTGCATTAACGAATGTGTTAACCCCAAATTTGAAGAAGTGGCAAAAAAAGATGATGTTCAAGCAATTGCATCCCAACTGCAGTCACTTAAAGCACACAATGAACATCTTGTGCAACGAGTAACTGCAATGGAGAACTACTGTCATCTGTTAGAACGACAACTGGATATCCTCACACGTAAAAACAACGAAAATACTGTTGTGGTGCATTTTCCGGCAGAAGGGAAGACCAATAAAGTTGATTACGCAAAACAAACTTGCATGGGTCTTCTCCATCTTCAAGAAAGTGCAGAACTTCCGATAAAAAGCGCACAAGAGTTCACAAACAACAACACAAACAAATCCACTGTGATTCTAAACTTTCACCCGGGAGACACGGCGAATAAAGTTATAGACGCAACTCCAACACTTAAAAATTCTGGAATTGTGATTCATCGTGAACAGTCTCTAATCACACGCCAAAAAAGGAAATCACTCTACGACATCAAAAATAATCTACTCGCCATAACACCAAGTGCGAAAATTTTAATAAGAGGAGTAAAACTTCACATCAATAACTTCGCGTTTTCTTTCAACTTTGCACGAGGATTGATTGTAAACAATGCGGAGGAATATTCGTTTGTCAAAAACACTTTTGGAGATAGTGGCCTACGATTTTTTGACAACTACAACAATAATAAAGAATCCTATGCGATAGCAGCGCCACCATACAGTCAACATCAACAGCCTGGATGCAGTGTACAGCGGAGTCATCATCATCAATTGTAGGATAGTGTTGCCGTCTGCCAAGTAATTTTAAATTTAAAAATTTTAAGTTATAATGTATCTGGCCTTAAAAACAAATTAACAATTCCAGATTTTTTTAGGTTTATATTAAATTTTGATATTATTATTCTGTTAGACTGTTTGAGACTTTTCTCGAAGATGGTAATGAAACACAATTCGCTAAATTTTTCAAAGATTTTTTTATTAAATTTATTCCTGCCACCCGCAGTAGTATTTTTGGTAGAGCAAGTGGAGGTTATTTGATAGCAGTACGATGTAGTTTAAAAAGTTGTGTTAGTATTAAATCTGTAGGGAGAAAGACTGTTATAATGTTAAATCACAGGCATGAACAATATTACATTCTTCCAAATTGTACTAATTGGAATAACGATTTTAATGAACTGCAATCCTTTTTAAGTGAAATTGATTTTAATAACATTTTAATATTAGGCGATTTAAATGCTAGAATCGGTGAATTTCAAAATCCAGCTTCTCTGATGAACAACACGGCACACGCGTTTCATAGTTTGAGAAGGTCTTCAGACGTAATTGTAAATAGTTGTGGCAGGCGTTTAATGGAGTTGGTGGAGGACTTCGGTTTAATGGTTGTAAATGGAATTTCTAAAAGAGATAGCAGAGGTGAATTAACATTTATTTCTGGTCAGGGTTGTTCTATGATAGATTACTGTTTGGCTAGAGGCGATTGGCTTACTGTTATAGAGGATTTTGAGGTATTCAGCCCACCTTCCAATAGTGACATTTATGAAATTTCAAAACTTCGATTCTACGCTGAGCGAACCAGTCCGAAAATATAAATGGGTTGATAGTCAGGTAGTAGTGTACAAGCGTAGACTCGATGCGCAAGAAATTGGTCTATCAAGCCATGTATCATGGTCCTGTGAGCAGTCGGCTGGCGAAATAATAGAAGTTATTAAAAGTTCAGCCATGCCACCCAATAGGAAACAAAATTTTACTGCTGAGTGGTACGACTGGGAATGCACAAAAATCAGAAAAAAATCCTTTGCAATGCTTAAAATTTTTAGGAAAACAAAGTCTTGTTTCTTTAAATCGCTCTACCTAGATGCAAATAAAACGTATAAGCGAGTAAGCAAAAATAAACAAAAAACTTTTATGGCTGGTTTAGCAGTAAGTTTATCAAAATGTAAAGACTTAAAATCATTTTGGTCTAAAGTGAGATTGTTAGGTGGCGTTAAAAATATTTCAGCAACTACAATAAATGTAGAGTTACTAGCAAACCATTTCAAGGAACTTCTTAACGCGTCAACAAACTCACAACTATTTCAATATGCTTTACCCTTAATCACGATTTCAGACCTAGACGACCCTATTACAATAAATGAATTACAAGCAACCCTTAAAAACATGAAAAACGACAAGGCAGCCGGGCTAGATGAAATTCCACCTGAATTTTATAAAAACTCATCCCCGTCTTTCCTAAATCTTCTTCTTGATTTTTTTAATAAGCTTCTTGAAAAAGAAGAAATACCTCAGTCATTTTTAATGTCACAAATTTGTCCAATTTTAAAAAAAGGAGATCCAAGCTCACCAGCAAACTATAGGGGCATTTCGATTCTTCCTTGTTTGAGAAAAATATTTACCCAAATTCTATACTGCAGGCTTATGAGGTGGGTAGAAGAAAACAAATTGCTAAGCACTTTCCAAGCTGGTTTTCGCTCTGGTCTTTCAACTGTGGATCAAATCTTCGCACTCTCCAATATAGCAAAACGTTTCATCGATAACAAACAGAAACTTTATGTCTTTTTCATTGATTTTAGGGCAGCATTTGATACTATCAACCGGAATTCACTGATTTATAAATTATCAAATTTAGGTATATCGACGAAATTTTTAAGACTCTATAAACTTCTCCTCACCAATACTTGCGCTACTGTGCCAAATGGGAGTTCCATATCCAGCTTCTTTAACACTGATTGCGGTGTGCCCCAAGGTTGCCCCTTAAGCCCCTTTTCATTGACGATGTCTCCCGTGATTTTCTTGGGGGTGTTAGGTTGGGAAATCTACTTATTAAGGTACTACTTTATGCGGACGACCTTGTTGTTTTGTCGGACAACCCCACCGCATTACAGTTACAAATTAATAGACTCAAAAACTTTTGTGATAAATGGGACCTGAATATAAACACCTCAAAATCAAAAATTATGATTTTTGAAAGCACCCGTCGAAGGAGAAACCCGCTAGAAGCATGGTCATTGGATCGTGAACCTATAGAGGTGGTTAACCAATTTAAGTATTTAGGTGTTCTATTTTGTAGCAATCTAGATTTCCGGCCCCAAGTTAAGGAAAAATGCTTATCGGCAAAAACTGCAATAAACCTTATATGGAACAAAATCTTCTGCAATAAGTACATAGGCATCTCAGCTAAATTTAGAGTTTTTGAAGCTACTATAAACTCATGCTTATGCTATGCCAGTCAAGTTTTTGGTTACCAAGATCTCGATGAATTTGAGATAGTGCAACACTTCTTTTTTAAACGAATATTTAAACTTCCAAACTATACACCAACTTACGCTATACATGTGGAATCAGGGATCCCTCCGATTTTTCTAAAAAATCTTAAATTTAATGCCGATTACATAGTAAAAGTAATGCAAAGGTCAAATGAAAATCTTCATAAGCAAAAGATGGATTTCGCATTCCGAAGGAATTTATCGCCGTTTAAAGAATGGTATGAAATAGCAAATGCGCACGGATTTAATCTAAACCTTAGTACAACTTCTCTTGCTAATTGGAAAGGTAGGTTTTATGAATGTATTGCATTGGTTGATGATTCGTTGTATCTCAAGTTCTTGAATAGGGCTCGAACCTCTCCAAGCAGATTGGTCTATAAGCAACTCAATCACACTTTGTTTGTAAACAATTATTTTAATAGTAATCTTTCTGCAAATCAAATAGGTACTTTGTTTAAAGCAAGAACTGAGATGCTAAATCTGAAATACAAACGAAGATTTCAACCACTTTTTAGCGGTTTGTCCAATTTTACAAGAACTCCGAAGACTTTATTTTTCAAAAAGCTTTCTCAATCACCAGGAAGCGAAACAAATTTTAAACGGAGAGTGGGGTTGGAAGGACCTTTACAATTTTATTGATCATGCCTTAGATTACCGAAACAGTTTTTTAGAGTAAATTTAAATTTTTAAATATATGTATATTTATGTATCATTATCTAAAATGTAACGAGGAAATATATATTATAAACTTGGATATTATGCTTATTTAAATTCAATCTATTTATACAATTGTCTACATAATCTATTTATAAACTTATTATAATCTTAAACTTTCTTTTTTTATTCTCGATAAATGTCAATTTTCAGGCAGACGGCAAATATATTTTTTTCCATGCTAATGTTCTTATATAATTTTTCAAATGTATTTCGAGTTATGGTCAAATAAAGAATTTGTAATAATAATAATAACAATGAAAAAATGAAAGCTATAGCGATTGGAGAGACATTTATTCCTGTGTCAGTCAATAATAAATCAGACACCATTAAAGGAAGTGAAGTGATTTGCATTCCAAATATCTCAGCCAACTTGTTGTCTGTGAGCCAAATTGTGAAGCGAGGTCACAAAGTGGAATTCACTTCCGATGGTTGCAAAATCACCAATGTTGATGGAGAGTTGTTGCCGACTGCTTCCGATGAGAATGGGATTTTCAAACTAGACAGACCACCACACGATGCGTTCCTTGTTCGCACAGAAAATGAAACCGAGTTGTGGCATCGTCGTTTAGGTCACATGAGCCGAAAGAATATGAATCTTCTCCGTGACGGTTTAGCAACTGGAATTCGACTTGCCGAATGCATTAACGAACCGTGCAAGAATTGCATTAAAGGAAAACAACATCGAGAACCTTTCAAGCACAAGGGTAAGCGAGCAGAGAATTTACTTGACCTGGTACACACCGACTTATGTGCAAAGTATTTTCTTACTATGATTGACGACTGCTCTAAGGTGTTTGTGTATTTTCTAAAGGCGAAGAGCGAAACATTTGAGGAGATTAAAGAGTTTAAGAATTTAGTTGAAACCCAGACCGACAGAAGAATAAAAATCATACGATCCGACAATGGTGGTGAATATGTGATTTCGCAACTAAAATCATTCTTGAAGAATTAAGGAATCCGACACCAGCTCACAATTACTTACACTACGCAACAAAATGGAGTTGCGGAACGAATGAACCGCACAATTGTAGAGAAAGGTAGAAGTATGCTTTTTTGATGCCGGACTTCCTAAAGATTTTTGGGCCGAGGCAGTACCGTCCGCCGTTTACCTAATTAATCGGACACCGACAATTAATCTCCGAAATGTAACGCCTGAGGAGGTTTGGACAGGAAGAAAGCCAGACTTAAGTAATCTTCGAATTTTTGGTTGCAAGGCCATGTCACATATCCCAAAAGAGAAAAGATTGAAATGGGATCCGAAATCTCAAGAGCTAATTTTCACTGGCTACTGTGACGAAACAAAAGGATATTGTCTCGTTGATCCAAAGACAAAACAATTGGTCAGAAGTAGAGATGTCATTTTTTTCGAAAATGAAAATATAAATGTTCATCACACATCCGAAAAGAAAAAGGCCTCAGAAAAATCCGTTGTCACTCCAATTTTGTCTGAGAAGATGAATGTTGTATGTCAAGATTTATTTGACGAAAATTATGATGAAGAAGACAACACGATTATTGAAAACAGAGAGATGATAGTACCAGATGACATTATCGAACCAGCCAGTACAGATGATTTGAAGCAAGAAAGGGACAGTTCACCTGAAGAAGACAGTGATGATCAAGACCGAACCATAGTCGAAATAAGCGAACCAGCAGAAGAAGAAAATCCACAGAGGCGATCAAGAAGACCACAAAAACCCAGGATATTTCCTGATTACATCACTTATTTTACTGTGACAAATGATCCTGCCGATCCTATCTCCGTTGAAGATGCTCTAAGTGGACCGAATGCGTCATGTTGGAAGACAGCTATGTAAGATGAATATGAAGCAATGCTTGAAAATAATACATAGACCTTGGTAGATCCTCCGCCGAATAGAAAGATACTCAACGCAAAATGGGTATTTAAAACCAAACCCGGAGATGACAAACAAGTTAAGAAGTTCAAGGCTAGGTTGGTAGCGAAAGGATGTGGACAAGTCGAAGGCATTGATTTCCAAGAAACTTATGCGCCTGTGGTAAGAACTAATACAATCATATTATTTGCTCTTCTGTTAGATATGATTTCCATCTTCACCACATGGATGTAAAGAATGCATTTCTGCACGGGGACTTAGATGAGGATCTCTACATCAAGCAGCCTGAATCTTTCGTCGTAGAATCTCAGAAAAATAAAGTTTGCAAGTTGAACAAGGCAATGTATGGTCTCAAGCAAGGTAGCAGATCCTGGAACAAGAAGATAGACTCCGTTCTTAAGTCTATAGGTTATATGCAGACGCGTACAGATCAATGTGTTTATATCAAGACATCAAGTACAAATATTCAAATAGTTGCGGTCTATGTGGATGACCTATTAATTCTCGCTGACGATATCAATCAAATGAAGCATACCAAGGATAAACTGATGGCAGCATTCAAGATGAAAGATCTCGGCGAAATTTCATTATGCTTGGGTATGAGGATTACGAGGGATCGAGCTCGAGGAAAACTTTGGGTAGACCAGTCCGATTACTTGACTGCAGTTATCGAAAAGTTAAAAATGACCGATTGCAATCCAGTGACGACTCCTTTGGATTCTAACCAAAAATTTACTTCAGATGTCTTCGAAAAATGAAGAAGACCGTATTAAGATGCAAGATATTCCATATAGAGAAGCAGTGGGAAGTCTTCTTTATGCTTCACAAGGAACAAGGCCAGACATAGCTCACGCAGTCGTTATTTGACTTCCAACGAGTGAAGAGTGTATATTTCTTTTATTAATTTGCAATTTAAATATTTCCAAGTGCTTTAATATTAATAAAGTTGGCAAGTTGCCACTGTTATACATAAGTGATCGATAGCCTAGTGGAGGTGGAGTCCGGAGACAGAGCGAAGGGTCGTGGGTTCGAGTCCCAGGCAGAGCCTACGAGAAATATAATTGCTTTTTTACACAATCGAGAAATTGCTGATTTCATCAATTGGGAAGAAAACCAAATGGTGAGCAAGCCAAACAGGCTACCATCAGCCAGTATGAGGAACGCCTTAAGAAACTTTAGGAGGAGATGGAGCCGCTACTCAGCCAACTGAGGCTGAAACAAGAAGCCCGCCGCCAAAAAGAGGCAGCGGAGCGAGTCCAGCAACAACAACAGCAGAAACAAACAAAAAACAACAACCACAGCAGCAACAGCAAAAGCCCGCAACCATAAGCACAGAGGCGGTGCAAAATAAAAAACCGCCATCAGCAGTGACAGGCCCAATTGCTGAGGGCCCATCGACCTCCACTAAAGCAATGCAGCAGCAACAACAGCAGCCGAAACAGCAGCAGCAGAAACAGCAGCAGCAGCAGCAACAGCAGCAGAAACAGAAGCAGCAACAACAGCAACAACCACAGCCCAAGAAAGAGAAGGTGCCACCAATCAGGACCTACCGGGTTGACCTGCAGGACTTGAAACAGGTATGTAAGTCGGCCACTAAGGGCAATTTTGTAATAAATATTTTGAATGAAAAAGAAAAGCGGTATTCGGTACAGTGCTTCTCACTGGCCGAATACAAGCTACTGAAAGAAGTGCTTAAGCAGGCCACCGCTGAGTTCTTCAGCTTCACGCCGAAAAGCGAAAAATTTAAGACGGTCCTACTGAAGGGCATAAGTTCCTGCACGGAACCGGAGGCGCCCTTAGCTGAGCTCCGCCAAAAAGCCATCGACGATCTCGATTTCATCGGGGTCAAGCCTTTCACTACGGTGAAGTCCAGGGGAGGGGGTTACAGGCTGCCAATGTTCCTCGTAACATTATCACCCCAAAGTAGTTTTGAGAGTCTTAGGGAAATCAAATGCCTCGACTATCAAGCCATACACTGGGAGACATTAAAAAGGCACGACGACATTTTACAATGTACGAAGTGCCAGAGGTTCGGTCATGCCGGAGCTAACTGCCATATGCAGTTGCGCTGCGTCAGGTGCTCCGAAACCCACATAGAAGGAGAATGCAAGCTGGGGAATGAGCGGGTTGAGGATTTAACCCAGCTCAAGTGTGTCCTTTGTGGAAACCAAGGGCACCCGGCTAGCTATAGGGGTCGCCCTAAGATCCAAGAAATGAAACAGAAACAGGCCAGTCAAAAAGCCGAAGGAAGTCGAACAGTTCGACAGGCTCCAACACAAAAATTCGTGGATCCCAAATTTTCCTACGCCCAAATGGTGTCAGGGAATGGGAATACGAGACAGGCTCCACCAACGGTTGCCCCAAAGGCCCCTGTGCCTAAGGCACCAGAGGTGCAGCCTGACATTGTAGCCTTGTTATTGAGCATTCAAGGTCAACTAACAGGGCTGCAAAGTCAGATAAAGGAGCAAGGCAAAAGGGTAGATCATCTCTACTCTTTGTTGCCTGGCCTGGCGCAATTTAGACCATAATGGGCGCGCTGCCGGAGACGCGCCTAAAAGTCCTAGCTGTGAATGTAAATTCACTGATTAGGATTGAACGAAGAGCCAATATGTTCCAATTGTTGAAAGACTACAGTCCCGATGTGTTTATGGCTAGCGAAACTAAGCTAAACCACAAACACAAATTGACTCATAAAAATTACAATATCGTAAGAAGAGACCGGCCCGACTCCACTCAAGGGGGCGGTGACGCTCTCTTTATACGAAAAGGCATTAATTATAAAGTCATATACAACAACGAATTGCGAAAGCTCAAGACGCTAGAAGTTTGCGTTGTATGCATCTCTCTCACTCAAGGGAAGCGGATGTATATGATTGCGGCTTATGCGGCTGGAGCTCCGCAGGTTACTTACTTTGCTTCAGAACTCGAGATTCTTTTTAGGGAACTGAAACTGAGCTTGGAAGAAAACTATTTCATCTTGGCCGGTGATTTGAACGCAAAACATGAAGATTGGGGAAATCAACATAGTAATCCCAGAGGTAACCATCTTTTTAATTTGATGAATCTTTACAGCGTTGAATATGGCGTCGACCTGCTGGCTACTGAAAAGCCATCGTATCCAAGAAGCGGCTCCTTTCTGGATCTTTTGCTGTACGACACAAGATTGACAGTTACGGACAAAGTGGGTAATCACCCTCGAAACTGCTTACAGACAGTCGAGTACGACAGTGATCACTGCGGACTGGCTGCTGTAATGCAGATTCCGAACGAACGCGTGGAGTTGGAGGAATACGTTGCAACGCATTCTTACAATTACAGTAAGATGCGCTGGCCTCGTTTCACCAACGCCCTAGCGAGAGAACTTCGTTCGAGTGACATAGCCCCACCAAACAACAGAAACCTGACAAATACAGAAATTGACCAACTTTTACAACAGATGGACAAAATAATAAAACGAACAATGGAACGGACAATACCAAAGTACAAAGAACGGGACCAAATGGACGCTTACAGAAACGCGACTATTGACGCACAACGTAGGCACAAGAGTGGCTTACTGACAAGACTCAAAAACTTGTACAGACGACTCACAGACCCACACGACTTGGAGGTTAGGACACTGAAGTCGTCAATAAAAAATGTCAATCTGTTGATTAAGGAGAACTACAGGTTATCAATTAACAAGTACTGGGACCGTAAGATCCGGTCAGTTAATTCCAGTGACCCTAGTATGTTCCCTAAAATCAACAAGATATTCAGGAAAAAGAACGACAATGACCTTCCGTGTCTGAAACTCCAAAGAACTGAAGAGAACACAAACGTACTCAGGACAGCGCAAATAGATCCAGAAGAAGCCATCTTTGACGATGACCTTTTTATAATTGAAGATCCGAAGGAAAAAGTAGAGGCGGTGGGATCTGCTTTCCAGCAAGTGTACAAGGTGAATGCTAGCATTCGCCCCAACCACGACCTGGAAAACAGAGCCCTACTTAATCACTTTTACCTTCGAAATGATATAACACAATGGCGATCTGAGAACCGCGGTTTCATGCGGTTCAATGACGATTCCTTGGCAAATGCCATAATCGCCGAGCAAACGGGACCAAGTCCCCTGTTAGTAACGAAGGTTGAACTTCAGCTCATCTTCAACTCAATAAAAAATAAAAAGTCAGCAGGTGTCGATGGTATATCCAACGTTGTACTAAGACATTTACCGATGGAGGCAATTAACATTTACACCATACTCTTCAATAATGCACTGAATAATGCATATTATCCAGTGCATTGGAAGACCGCTGTGGTTCATCCTCTCCCGAAAAAGGGAAAGGACAACTCCAACCCGTCAAATCTTCGGTCGATAAGTCTTCTTCCGAGCATCAGCAAAGTTTTCGAAAAAATCATTAATAGGGCTCTGACTAAGTGGGCTGCGGACAACAAAATAATTCCGGATAAACAGTTCGGGTTCAAGGCGGGTCATGACACAATTCATGCTGCGTCTAAACTCGATTCTGATATCCAATGTAATAAAACAAAAAGGCCTTTGACACCGTATGGTTAGAGGGTCTTTACCTAAAACTGAGCAGGCTTGGCATAAGCAAGCCATTGTTGTATATGCTTTATGATATGCTTAACGGTAGAAAGTTTGTTGTCAAAAGTGGCAATGTAACTTCTACCACAACATTCTTAATTAAAAATGGTCTTCAACAGGGAGCGATGAATTCGCCGATTCTCTTCAGCATTTACACCAGCGATCTGATAGGTAGTCTTACAAAGGCAATTGCGTACGCCGACGATCTAATTGCGTACAGAACGGCCCGAAAGGTTGAGGTTATTAGAATTCTCTTGCAGCGTGATTTCGACAAGATTCAGCGATATTGCGACGACTGGAAACTGAAAATAAATGTCCAGAAGTCGGAGACAATTCTGTTCCGGACTCCGTTGGCTAGGGCCACGAGGGATACGTGCAAGAATTGGCGCAAGATGGTTATCGTTGATCTTCACGGGCACCCATTAGCGAGCAAAAGTGTAGTGAAGTACCTCGGTATCTGGTTAGATCAGTATTTATATTTCGACAGACATATAAATGCTGCTCTGACCAGGGCTAGAGGAGCCTTCGCTCTAACGAAACGGTTGTTTTTTAGCAGTCGGCTTGACCCCAGAGTGAAGGTAATTTGCTACATGGCCCTCATACGGCCGATGATCGTTTATGGTTGTCCTGTGTGGTTCAACGTTGCCCCTTCCCAGATGGAGAAGTTTCGGGTGTTCGAGCGGCAGTGTTTACGACGCTGTACCGGCTTATACAGAACAGCCGAATCTTCTTATGTGCATTACTATTCCAACGAGGTCCTATACAATGGGGCTCGAATCAACAGAATTGACAATTTCGTGATAAAACTCGTCCGAGGTCACATTGCAAGAGCTATGTCTTCGACCAACAATTTAATTTTCGGGGCGTTCTATCCGAACGACGAGTATTTTGAAAGTGCACGCTTGAGCGGCTTCATTCCACCAGAGGCATTCCTCTTTTTAGATAGATGCGGTCTGATACAGGATGGATTGGCAGTTCCACTAATCTACCACGTCAGACGACGAACCGTGGATAGGCGACTCCTGTACAATCGGGACGTCATGGCACAAGGCGGAGCAGAGCTCCTTCGGTTCAGTAGGGATGTGTCCGAAAGGGACCGAACTGATAGGGTGAAGCAGGAGAACCAGTTTTGGTGGCTTCAATCGGCACTTGATAGTGGGTAGTCGGGATGGGGTTTTAAGCATTGGCCGGCTTACATACTTGTTTTATAGTTTTAGGGTTTAGTTTTAAGTAGAATAGGCATGGTGGCACAAAAAAAAAATACAAAAAAAAATACAAAAAAAAACAAAAAAAAAAACAAAAAAGGAAAATACAAAAAATACAAAAAAAAATAAAAAAAAAAAACATGGAATAAAAAAAATAAAAAAAAGAAGAACCCAAAATATGAAAAACAAAAAACGTTAGATAATTGGATTTGCTGCTGTGGTTGTTCTAGTTTTAAGTAGTTTATAGGTAGAATAGGTAGTTTTAGTTAGCTTTAAGTTTTATATTAAGGACCTTATTTTAAGTAGTTTTAAGTAAAAATAAAAAAGGATATTGATATTCGTTTTTTTTGAAATTTTCTAATGAATAAAAAAATAAATAAAATGGAATTGAAGTTAAATAGATCTTAGGGCCGAAAGGCATTAGCATTAAGTATTATTGTTTAACTTAGAGTGTCCGTATGGGACCAGTAAGTTAGTTGTAAGTTATGGTTAATTAGGCTAGTTTTATGAATTTTTGTCTAGCTTTAAGATAGATTTAAGATTGAATTAATAAAAATGAATTTGGAAAAAAAAAAAAGTAGAGTCCGGAGATAGTTCGAAGGGTCGTGGGTTCGAGTCCCAGCCGGAGTCAACCGAGAAATTGTGGATTTTATTAGTTGGGAAAAGAAACAAATGGTGAAGGAGAAAAGAGCAGGGGTATCGAAAGATACCTCTGCTGACACATCGGGTGATGCCAAAACAGCTCCAGCAGCGGTACCGCAAATGACCGTAATATCAGGTTACACATCGGATCCGCAATGCCAATCATCTGTTAAAAGGAAAAGGCAGACGCCTAACCTAGTAAAGCGACCCAATGCAGCTAAGCGAGCAGCCATGAAATGAAAGCTGCCGCTGCCGCTAAATAATGCAGGGATGACGTCAGAGAGTGAAGTCTCTGAGGGTGACGATGTGGAGACCCCCGTGTACGTCTCTGACGGAGGAGAAGGGGAGTATAGATCGCCGAAAAAAAGATCTGAGAGCTTAACAAAGCCAGAGTCGTCGACAAAAAAGGCGTTGGAGGTGGATGTTGACCAAATCCTCCAAGAAGAAAATACACTGATTCAGGCCCTGCAAACTAAACAGGCAGCCATCAGTGTATATGAAGAAAATCTTAAGAAAATGAAGAAGGAAATGCAGCCGCTCCTCAGTCAACTTAAGCAGAAGCAAGAGGCGCGCCGGCAGCAAGAGGCAGCGCAACGGCTACTGCACCAAAAACAACAGCAACAACAACCACAGCAGCAACATCTACAAAGCAAGAACGCTTCCAAAATCTCAGGAGCGGAGCAATTTAAAAAAGCACCCGCCAGCAACAGCAGGCCCAAGTGTTGAGGGCCCAACAACCTCAACAAGAGCCAAACAACGGCTACAAGAAGAACCAAAACAGCCGCAGCAACAACAAATTCTGCCCAAGAAAGAGAAGGTGCCACCAATTAGGACACACAAAGTTTACCTGGACGACATAAAACAGGTATGTAAGTCGGGAAATTTTTTCATTATAATCCTAAACGAAAAAGAAAAGAATTATTCGGTCCAGTGCTTCTCACTGGCCGAATACAACTTAGTAAAAGGGTTACTAAAAGAGGCCACAGCTGAGTTCTTTAGCTTCACGCCTAAAAGCGAAAAATTTAAGACGGTCCTTCTCAAGGGCATAAGTTCCTGCACGGAACCGGAGGCGCTCTTAAAAGAGCTCCGTGAAAAAGCCACTGACGATCTCGATTTTATCGGGGTCAAGCCTTTCACTACGGTGAAGTCCAGGCGAGGGGGTTATAGGCTGCCAATGTTCCTCGTAACATTATCGCCCCAAAGTAGTTTTGAGAGTGTGAGGATAATCGCCCGCCTCGACTATCAATCCGTACACTGGGATAAATTAAAAAGGCACGACGACATTTTGCAATGTACGAAGTGCCAGAGGTTTGGCCATGCCAAAGCCAACTGCAATATGCAGTTGCGCTGCGTCAGGTGCTCAGAAACCCACATAGAAGGAGACGCAAAGCTGGGGAATGAGCGGGTTGAGGATTTAACCCAGCTCAAGTGTGTCCTTTGTGGAAACCAAGGGCACCCGGCTAGCTATAGGGGTCGCCCTAAGATCCAAGAAATGAAACAGAAACAGGCCAGTCAAAAAGCCGAAAGAAGTCGAACAGTTCGACAGGCTCCAATACAAAAATTCATGGATCCCAAATTTTCCTACGCCCAAATGGTGTCAGGGAATGGGAACTCGAGACAGGCTCCACCAATGGTTGCCCCAAAGGCCCCTGTGCCTAAGGCACCAGAGGTGCAGCCTGACATTGTAGCCTTGTTGTTGAGCATTCAAGGTCAACTAACAGGGCTGCAAAGTCAGATAAAGGAGCGAGGCAAAAGGGTGGATCATCTCTACTCTTTGTTGCCTGGCCTGGCGCAATTTAGACCACAATGGGCGCGCTGCCGGAGACGCGCCTTAAAGTCCTAGCTGTGAATGTAAATTCACTGATTAGGATTGAACGAAGAGCCAACATGTTCCAATTGTTGAAAGACTACAGTCCCGATGTGTTTATGGCTAGCGAAACCAAGCTAAACCACAAACACAAATTGACTCATAAAAATTACAATATCGTAAGAAGATACCGGCCCGACTTCACTCAAGGGGGCGGTGTCGCTCTCTTTATACGAAAAGGCATTAATTATAAAGTCACATACAACAATGAATTGCGAAAGCTCAAGACGCTAGAAGTTTGCGTTGTATGCATCTCTCTCACTCAAGGGAAGCGGATGTATATGATTGCGGCTTATGCGGCTTATGCGGCTGGAGCTCCGCAGGTTACTTACTTTGCTTCAGAACTCGAGATTCTTTTTAGGGAACTGAAACTGAGTTTGGAAGAAAACTATTTCATCTTGGCCGGTGATTTGAACGCAAAACATGAAGATTGGGGAAATCAACATAGTAATCCCAGACGTAACCATCTTTTTAATTTGATGAATCTTTACAGCGTTGAATATGGCGTCGACCTGCTGGCTACTGAAAAGCCATCGTATCCAAGAAGCGGCTCCTTTCTGGATCTTTTGCTGTACGACACAAGATTGACAGTTACGGACAAAGTGGGTAATCACCCTCGAAACTGCTTACAGACAGTCGAGTACGACAGTGATCACTGCGGACTGGCTGCTGTAATGCAGATTCCGAACGAACGCGTGGAGTTGGAGGAATACGTTGCAACGCATTCTTACAATTACAGTAAGATGCGCTGGCCTCGTTTCACCAACGCCCTAGCGAGAGAACTTCGTTCGAGTGACATAGCCCCACCAAACAACAGAAACCTGACAAATACAGAAATTGACCAACTTTTACAACAGATGGACAAAATAATAAAACGAACAATGGAACGGACAATACCAAAGTACAAAGAACGGGACCAAATGGACGCTTACAGAAACGCGACTATTGACGCACAACGTAGGCACAAGAGTGGCTTACTGACAAGACTCAAAAACTTGTACAGACGACTCACAGACCCACACGACTTGGAGGTTAGGACACTGAAGTCGTCAATAAAAAATGTCAATCTGTTGATTAAGGAGAACTACAGGTTATCAATTAACAAGTACTGGGACCGTAAGATCCGGTCAGTTAATTCCAGTGACCCTAGTATGTTCCCTAAAATCAACAAGATATTCAGGAAAAAGAACGACAATGACCTTCCGTGTCTGAAACTCCAAAGAACTGAAGAGAACACAAACGTACTCAGGACAGCGCAAATAGATCCAGAAGAAGCCATCTTTGACGATGACCTTTTTATAATTGAAGATCCGAAGGAAAAAGTAGAGGCGGTGGGATCTGCTTTCCAGCAAGTGTACAAGGTGAATGCTAGCATTCGCCCCAACCACGACCTGGAAAACAGAGCCCTACTTAATCACTTTTACCTTCGAAATGATATAACACAATGGCGATCTGAGAACCGCGGTTTCATGCGGTTCAATGACGATTCCTTGGCAAATGCCATAATCGCCGAGCAAACGGGACCAAGTCCCCTGTTAGTAACGAAGGTTGAACTTCAGCTCATCTTCAACTCAATAAAAAATAAAAAGTCAGCAGGTGTCGATGGTATATCCAACGTTGTACTAAGACATTTACCGATGGAGGCAATTAACATTTACACCATACTCTTCAATAATGCACTGAATAATGCATATTATCCAGTGCATTGGAAGACCGCTGTGGTTCATCCTCTCCCGAAAAAGGGAAAGGACAACTCCAACCCGTCAAATCTTCGGTCGATAAGTCTTCTTCCGAGCATCAGCAAAGTTTTCGAAAAAATCATTAATAGGGCTCTGACTAAGTGGGCTGCGGACAACAAAATAATTCCGGATAAACAGTTCGGGTTCAAGGCGGGTCATGACACAATTCATGCTGCGTCTAAACTCGATTCTGATATCCAATGTAATAAAACAAAAAGGCCTTTGACACCGTATGGTTAGAGGGTCTTTACCTAAAACTGAGCAGGCTTGGCATAAGCAAGCCATTGTTGTATATGCTTTATGATATGCTTAACGGTAGAAAGTTTGTTGTCAAAAGTGGCAATGTAACTTCTACCACAACATTCTTAATTAAAAATGGTCTTCAACAGGGAGCGATGAATTCGCCGATTCTCTTCAGCATTTACACCAGCGATCTGATAGGTAGTCTTACAAAGGCAATTGCGTACGCCGACGATCTAATTGCGTACAGAACGGCCCGAAAGGTTGAGGTTATTAGAATTCTCTTGCAGCGTGATTTCGACAAGATTCAGCGATATTGCGACGACTGGAAACTGAAAATAAATGTCCAGAAGTCGGAGACAATTCTGTTCCGGACTCCGTTGGCTAGGGCCACGAGGGATACGTGCAAGAATTGGCGCAAGATGGTTATCGTTGATCTTCACGGGCACCCATTAGCGAGCAAAAGTGTAGTGAAGTACCTCGGTATCTGGTTAGATCAGTATTTATATTTCGACAGACATATAAATGCTGCTCTGACCAGGGCCAGAGGAGCCTTCGCTCTAACGAAACGGTTGTTTTTTAGCAGTCGGCTTGACCCCAGAGTGAAGGTAATTTGCTACATGGCCCTCATACGGCCGATGATCGTTTATGGTTGTCCTGTGTGGTTCAACGTTGCCCCTTCCCAGATGGAGAAGTTTCGGGTGTTCGAGCGGCAGTGTTTACGACGCTGTACCGGCTTATACAGAACAGCCGAATCTTCTTATGTGCATTACTATTCCAACGAGGTCCTATACAATGGGGCTCGAATCAACAGAATTGACAATTTCGTGATAAAACTCGTCCGAGGTCACATTGCAAGAGCTATGTCTTCGACCAACAATTTAATTTTCGGGGCGTTCTATCCGAACGACGAGTATTTTGAAAGTGCACGCTTGAGCGGCTTCATTCCACCAGAGGCATTCCTCTTTTTAGATAGATGCGGTCTGATACAGGATGGATTGGCAGTTCCACTAATCTACCACGTCAGACGACGAACCGTGGATATGCGACTCCTGTACAATCGGGACGTCATGGCACAAGGCGGAGCAGAGCTCCTTCGGTTCAGTAGGGATGTGTCCGAAAGGGACCGAACTGATAGGGTGAAGCAGGAGAACCAGTTTTGGTGGCTTCAATCGGCACTTGATAGTGGGTAGTCGGGATGGGGTTTTAAGCATTGGCCGGCTTACATACTTGTTTTATAGTTTTAGGGTTTAGTTTTAAGTAGAATAGGCATGGTGGCACAAAAAAAAAATACAAAAAAAATACAAAAAAAAACAAAAAAAAAACAAAAAAGGAAAATACAAAAAATACAAAAAAAATAAAAAAAAAAACATGGAATAAAAAAAATAAAAAAAAGAAGAACCCAAAATATGAAAAACAAAAAACGTTAGATAATTGGATTTGCTGCTGTGGTTGTTCTAGTTTTAAGTAGTTTATAGGTAGAATAGGTAGTTTTAGTTAGCTTTAAGTTTTATATTAAGGACCTTATTTTAAGTAGTTTTAAGTAAAAATAAAAAAGGATATTGATATTCGTTTTTTTTGAAATTTTCTAATGAATAAAAAAATAAATAAAATGGAATTGAAGTTAAATAGATCTTAGGGCCGAAAGGCATTAGCATTAAGTATTATTGTTTAACTTAGAGTGTCCGTATGGGACCAGTAAGTTAGTTGTAAGTTATGGTTAATTAGGCTAGTTTTATGAATTTTTGTCTAGCTTTAAGATAGATTTAAGATTGAATTAATAAAAATGAATTTGGAAAAAAAAAAAAAAGTAGAGTCCGGAGATAGTTCGAAGGGTCGTGGGTTCGAGTCCCAGCCGGAGTCAACCGAGAAATTGTGGATTTTATTAGTTGGGAAAAGAAACAAATGGTGAAGGAGAAAAGAGCAGGGGTATCGAAAGATACCTCTGCTGACACATCGGGTGATGCCAAAACAGCTCCAGCAGCGGTACCGCAAATGACCGTAATATCAGGTTACACATCGGATCCGCAATGCCAATCATCTGTTAAAAGGAAAAGGCAGACGCCTAACCTAGTAAAGCGACCCAATGCAGCTAAGCGAGCAGCCATGAAATGAAAGCTGCCGCTGCCGCTAAATAATGCAGGGATGACGTCAGAGAGTGAAGTCTCTGAGGGTGACGATGTGGAGACCCCCGTGTACGTCTCTGACGGAGGAGAAGGGGAGTATAGATCGCCGAAAAAAAGATCTGAGAGCTTAACAAAGCCAGAGTCGTCGACAAAAAAGGCGTTGGAGGTGGATGTTGACCAAATCCTCCAAGAAGAAAATACACTGATTCAGGCCCTGCAAACTAAACAGGCAGCCATCAGTGTATATGAAGAAAATCTTAAGAAAATGAAGAAGGAAATGCAGCCGCTCCTCAGTCAACTTAAGCAGAAGCAAGAGGCGCGCCGGCAGCAAGAGGCAGCGCAACGGCTACTGCACCAAAAACAACAGCAACAACAACCACAGCAGCAACATCTACAAAGCAAGAACGCTTCCAAAATCTCAGGAGCGGAGCAATTTAAAAAAGCACCCGCCAGCAACAGCAGGCCCAAGTGTTGAGGGCCCAACAACCTCAACAAGAGCCAAACAACGGCTACAAGAAGAACCAAAACAGCCGCAGCAACAACAAATTCTGCCCAAGAAAGAGAAGGTGCCACCAATTAGGACACACAAAGTTTACCTGGACGACATAAAACAGGTATGTAAGTCGGGAAATTTTTTCATTATAATCCTAAACGAAAAAGAAAAGAATTATTCGGTCCAGTGCTTCTCACTGGCCGAATACAACTTAGTAAAAGGGTTACTAAAAGAGGCCACAGCTGAGTTCTTTAGCTTCACGCCTAAAAGCGAAAAATTTAAGACGGTCCTTCTCAAGGGCATAAGTTCCTGCACGGAACCGGAGGCGCTCTTAAAAGAGCTCCGTGAAAAAGCCACTGACGATCTCGATTTTATCGGGGTCAAGCCTTTCACTACGGTGAAGTCCAGGCGAGGGGGTTATAGGCTGCCAATGTTCCTCGTAACATTATCGCCCCAAAGTAGTTTTGAGAGTGTGAGGATAATCGCCCGCCTCGACTATCAATCCGTACACTGGGATAAATTAAAAAGGCACGACGACATTTTGCAATGTACGAAGTGCCAGAGGTTTGGCCATGCCAAAGCCAACTGCAATATGCAGTTGCGCTGCGTCAGGTGCTCAGAAACCCACATAGAAGGAGACGCAAAGCTGGGGAATGAGCGGGTTGAGGATTTAACCCAGCTCAAGTGTGTCCTTTGTGGAAACCAAGGGCACCCGGCTAGCTATAGGGGTCGCCCTAAGATCCAAGAAATGAAACAGAAACAGGCCAGTCAAAAAGCCGAAAGAAGTCGAACAGTTCGACAGGCTCCAATACAAAAATTCATGGATCCCAAATTTTCCTACGCCCAAATGGTGTCAGGGAATGGGAACTCGAGACAGGCTCCACCAATGGTTGCCCCAAAGGCCCCTGTGCCTAAGGCACCAGAGGTGCAGCCTGACATTGTAGCCTTGTTGTTGAGCATTCAAGGTCAACTAACAGGGCTGCAAAGTCAGATAAAGGAGCGAGGCAAAAGGGTGGATCATCTCTACTCTTTGTTGCCTGGCCTGGCGCAATTTAGACCACAATGGGCGCGCTGCCGGAGACGCGCCTTAAAGTCCTAGCTGTGAATGTAAATTCACTGATTAGGATTGAACGAAGAGCCAACATGTTCCAATTGTTGAAAGACTACAGTCCCGATGTGTTTATGGCTAGCGAAACCAAGCTAAACCACAAACACAAATTGACTCATAAAAATTACAATATCGTAAGAAGATACCGGCCCGACTTCACTCAAGGGGGCGGTGTCGCTCTCTTTATACGAAAAGGCATTAATTATAAAGTCACATACAACAATGAATTGCGAAAGCTCAAGACGCTAGAAGTTTGCGTTGTATGCATCTCTCTCACTCAAGGGAAGCGGATGTATATGATTGCGGCTTATGCGGCTTATGCGGCTGGAGCTCCGCAGGTTACTTACTTTGCTTCAGAACTCGAGATTCTTTTTAGGGAACTGAAACTGAGTTTGGAAGAAAACTATTTCATCTTGGCCGGTGATTTGAACGCAAAACATGAAGATTGGGGAAATCAACATAGTAATCCCAGACGTAACCATCTTTTTAATTTGATGAATCTTTACAGCGTTGAATATGGCGTCGACCTGCTGGCTACTGAAAAGCCATCGTATCCAAGAAGCGGCTCCTTTCTGGATCTTTTGCTGTACGACACAAGATTGACAGTTACGGACAAAGTGGGTAATCACCCTCGAAACTGCTTACAGACAGTCGAGTACGACAGTGATCACTGCGGACTGGCTGCTGTAATGCAGATTCCGAACGAACGCGTGGAGTTGGAGGAATACGTTGCAACGCATTCTTACAATTACAGTAAGATGCGCTGGCCTCGTTTCACCAACGCCCTAGCGAGAGAACTTCGTTCGAGTGACATAGCCCCACCAAACAACAGAAACCTGACAAATACAGAAATTGACCAACTTTTACAACAGATGGACAAAATAATAAAACGAACAATGGAACGGACAATACCAAAGTACAAAGAACGGGACCAAATGGACGCTTACAGAAACGCGACTATTGACGCACTACGTAGGCACAAGAGTGGCTTACTGACAAGACTCAAAAACTTGTACAGACGACTCACAGACCCACACGACTTGGAGGTTAGGACACTGAAGTCGTCAATAAAAAATGTCAATCTGTTGATTAAGGAGAACTACAGGTTATCAATTAACAAGTACTGGGACCGTAAGATCCGGTCAGTTAATTCCAGTGACCCTAGTATGTTCCCTAAAATCAACAAGATATTCAGGAAAAAGAACGACAATGACCTTCCGTGTCTGAAACTCCAAAGAACTGAAGAGAACACAAACGTACTCAGGACAGCGCAAATAGATCCAGAAGAAGCCATCTTTGACGATGACCTTTTTATAATTGAAGATCCGAAGGAAAAAGTGGAGGCGGTGGAAGCTGCTTTCCAGCAAGTGTACAAGGTGAATGCTAGCATTCGCAAGTTGTTGAAGCGTTCGGATAGCTAAATAAGGTGCAGCAGCAGTGCCGAATGTAACCGTGTTAAGACGGTACGTTTTAACTTCTTCTCCATCAACATCTCGCAATAGAACAAGTTGAAACATTGAATCACCTAAGGGACCCAAATTTGTCGATACATTTTATTTATATCAGCAGTGAATGCAGTCTTGAACCTCCTAAAACGTGCGATATGATCGAAGATATCATCTTGCAATCTGGGACCAACATGCAGATGGTCATTGAGCGACGTCCCGTCGAATGTTTTACAGGACACGTCAAATACAATCCGTAGTTTTGTAGTTGAGCTGGCTTCCTTAAGGACTGCATGGTGAGGAAGGTAATAATGAGGAGGGTTTGTTACAGCAAGTGGTACTTCAGTCATATGCCCAAGCTCCTTATATTCATTGAAAACCCTTTGATATGCAGCTTTAAACGAAATATTGGTTTGGAATTTTCTTTCCAATGGTAAGAATCTTACAAGAGCTGATTTTTGAGACAACCCTAGTAAAGGATATGTTCCTTCTTTGAAAGAAAGTTGGACAACATATTTTTCATCTAATTGCCGTTTATGTGTCCTGCGAAAATGGTTTTCACATTTTTCTTCGTCTGGTGTTAGGAAATTTCGACCTTGAACTTCTTCAAGTTCCCAAAACATGTTCAAAAAGGTATCTAAGACTTGAGACTCAGTTTTTATATGAAACGCCTGGACTTTTGATAGGCTATGAGGTGAAATGCCCCAGAAAGCACCCACCCACGACCTGGAAAACAGAGCCCTACTTAATCACTTTTACCTTCGAAATGATATAACACAATGGCGATCTGAGAACCGCGGTTTCATGCGGTTCAATGACGATTCCTTGGCAAATGCCATAATCGCCGAGCAAACGGGACCAAGTCCCCTGTTAGTAACGAAGGTTGAGCTTCAGCTCATCTTCAACTCAATAAAAAAATAAAAAGTCAGCAGGTGTCGATGGTATATCCAACGTTGTACTAAGACATTTACCGATGGAGGCAATTAACATTTACACCACACTCTTCAATAATGCACTGAATAATGCATATTATCCAGTGCATTGGAAGACCGCTGTGGTTCATCCTCTCCCGAAAAAGGGAAAGGACAACTCCAACCCGTCAAATCTTCGGTCGATAAGTCTTCTTCCGAGCATCAGCAAAGTTTTCGAAAAAATCATTAATAGGGCTCTGACTAAGTGGGCTGCGGACAACAAAATAATTCCGGATAAACAGCTCGGGTTCAAGGCGGGTCATGACACAATTCATGCTGCGTCTAAACTCGTTTCTGATATCCAATGGAATAAAACAAAAAGGCCTTTGACAGCGTATGGTTAGAGGGTCTTTACCTAAAACTGAGCAGGCTTGGCATAAGCAAGCCATTGTTGTATATGCTTTATGATATGCTTAACGTTAGAAAGTTTGTTGTCAAAAGTGGCAATGTAACTTCTACCACAACATTCTTAATTAAAAATGGTCTTCAACAGGGAGCGGTGAATTCGCCGATTCTCTTCAGCATTTACACCAGCGATCTGATAGGTAGTCTTACAAAGGCAATTGCGTACGCCGACGATCTAATTGCGTACAGAACGGCCCGAAAGGTTGAGGTTATTAGAATTCTCTTGCAGCGTGATTTCGACAAGATTCAGCGATATTGCGACGACTGGAAACTGAAAATAAATGTCCAGAAGTCGGAGACAATTCTGTTCCGGACTCCGTTGGCTAGGGCCACGAGGGATACGTGCAAGAATTGGCGCAAGATGGTTATCGTTGATCTTAACGGGCAGCCATTAGCGAGCAAAAGTGTAGTGAAGTACCTCGGTATCTGGTTAGATCAGTATTTATATTTCGACAGACATATAAATGCTGCTCTGACCAGGGCCAGAGGAGCCTTCGCTCTAACGAAACGGCTGTTTTTTAGCAGTCGGCTTGACCCCAGACTGAAGGTAATTTGCTACATGGCCCTCATACGGCCGATGATCGTTTATGGTTGTCCTGTGTGGTTCAACGTTGCCCCTTCCCAGATGGAGAAGTTTCGGGTGTTCGAGCGGCAGTGTTTACGACGCTGTACCGGCTTATACAGAACAGCCGAATCTTCTTATGTGCATTACTATTCCAACGAGGTCCTATACAATGGGGCTCGAATCAACAGAATTGACAATTTCGTGATAAAACTCGTCCGAGGTCACATTGCAAGAGCTATGTCTTCGACCAACAATTTAATTTTCGGGGCGTTCTATCCGAACGACGAGTATTTTGAAAGTGCACGCTTGAGCGGCTTCATTCCACCAGAGGCATTCCTCTTTTTAGATAGATGCGGTCTGATACAGGATGGATTGGCAGTTCCGCTAATCTACCACGTCAGACGACGAACCGTGGATAGGCGACTCCTGTACAATCGGGACGTCATGGCACAAGGCGGAGCAGAGCTCCTTCGGTTCAGTAGGGCTGTGTCCGAAAGGGACCGAACTGATAGGGTGAAGCAGGAGAACCAGTTTTGGTGGCTTCAATCGGCACTTGATAGTGGGTAGTCGGGATGGGGTTTTAAGCCTTGGCCGGCTTACATACTTGTTTTATAGTTTTAGGGTTTAGTTTTAAGTAGAATAGGCATGGTGGCACAAAAAAAAATACAAAAAAAAAAAAAAACAAAAAAATACAAAAAAAAACAAAAAAGGAAAATACAAAAAATACAAACTGGACTGGCAACGCTGCTGTGAAAGTGAAAAGTTGTAAACATTTATCTCCTCTGTATTTTATTTTATTAAAAATCAATTTAAAAGTTCAAAATATATGTATATAATCATCTATTTATTCATACATCCTTATCTGCAAAACTTGCTCAGATTTATAAAACAGGTAATACATTATAAAACTTAAAATCACTTAAAATATCTGCAAACTTGACATCTGGATCTGATGAACAATAAGCGTAAGAGCTGTCTAACGTCACCCGACGGCATCGAACAAAGCACCAACGCTAACAATAGATCAGTAAAAATTGTTAAAAATAACTCAAAAATGTCCATATCAGATTCAGATTTGCAAAAAAATTAAATACATCATCGATGATTCCCTGCATACTGAGCTCCAAAAGGCAACTGCGAACTTGGCATCTAAAGAAGATCTCAATGCACTAAATACAGAGATAACCTTCTTGAGAAAACAAAATGAAGACTTAGCACAGAAAGTTCATCTATTCGAGGCAAGATGCGTATTGCTAGAGGAAGAACTCGAAGCACAAAGCCGTGAGCTTAAGGGTAAAAATATTATTTTCTCCCTTCCATCTGAAATCACTGACCCGGAAGAAAAAGTGCGATGCATAACTCAGCTGCTTTTAGATAAAGCAGATATACAAGGAATGCCCAAACCCATTAAAATAAGCAGAAACAACAACATAATCAAAATGAAATTAAACACTGGTTGCAACGAAACTGCATTGAAAATGCTTAAGAACTCTGCCAAGCTGAAGAACACAGGTGTTTACATCCAAAGAGATCTAAGTAAGCAAATGCAGTTAAAACGAAGAATTTTGTTGCAATACAGGAAAGTCATCAAACAAAATAGACCAAATGCTGCGGTGCTAATTAAAAACAACAATCTTCATATTGAAAATAAAATATTTTATTTGAATAATAATTTGAAATTAATGGAAATGATGGCGAAAGTGAACTACAACAAATGTTTGGACAGCTGGACTTCAGAAGTGTCATAAACACAAAGCAGCCAAATACTCGTAGACGTCAAGATGAAAGTACTAGATCAATACCAACTAATGTTTCACCAGGGATGCCACTTCATCAAAGTAGTAGCAGTGGTAGTAGTAGTAGTAGTGTATCAAGAAATTGAGAATTAAATGCCATCAGCTCTTTAATTAATTGTTTTTTGTAAAATATTAGCGTATAACATATCTGGTCTCAAAAGTAAATTATTGTTTGTAGATTTTTTCAATTTTGTCAAAACTTTTGAAATATTTCTCCTTTTTGAAACACATGTAACAATAGAAAATACAAGTAAATTTATAAAATATTTCAATGGATATAAACTACATTGGATTCCAGCTATTAAAACATCTATCAAAGGACGTGCAAGTGGAGGTTCTGTATTTGGTATAAACATATCACATCTTGAATTATATGATTTTACTGTAATGCAAGAAACAACTGTAATTAAACTATTAAAAACTAACAACATGTATATAATGCCTCTATATTTAAACTGTAATAAGTGGACCGAAGATTTTGAACAACTAAATGATACTCTCTCTATTCATGCAAATGAGAGTATATTATTAATTGGAGATTTTAATGCTAGAACAAGTTGCAATCAAATAACTACCCTGAGAAACATCAACAATGATTGTTTAAACTATAACTCTAGAACATCCAAAGACTTAACATGCAATAGTAATGGTACTGTACTACTAGATATGCTTCAACTGTATGATTTTATTCTTTTGAATGGATGCACCAAGGGTGACCTAGATGGTCAATATACGTTTATTGGAGGATCAGGCAAATCAGTGATTGATTACTGTATGGTGAATAATGATTGGATTGAACTCATAAATAAGTTTGAGGTTCCATACAGACATTTCTCTGATCATATGCCAATCACCGTAGTATGGAAAACAGAACCCGGCTCTCATCAAACAAATCTAAAGCTGTTACCCCGACTTAAATGGAGAGAAGACGAAGCGGAAACTTTTCGGCACAAACTGGACATCTGTCTCTCAAGAATCCCAACTGACATCGAGTCTTCAGATACTCTATCAATTGAAATTATATAATGCATAAGAAATTCCGTGAGCAAATCAAGCGACAATGCAAGGAAAGCGTTCAAACAAAAATGGTTTGATAAAGAGTGTATGAGAGCAAGACAAAAATCATTTGCTCTTTTAAAAGCATTTAAGAGATCCGACAATGAAGAATTACGTAAATGGCACATGCAGTCGAATTCTCAGTATAAACGTCTATGCTATGAAAAGAAACTTGGTTTTGAAAATGAACAAGCACAGTCACTTGGCAAAACAAAGAATACAAAGGAATTTTGGAAACTTGCAAAGAATATTAATGGTACTCAACATATAATTGGCACAGGTGTATCCGCCGCTGATCTTTCCTCTCATTTCTCGAACCTTCTTCAAACAAACTCTAACTTAGACTTTACTTATGCTGAACCTCTCATCACCGATGATATATTAGACACCGAAATATCTTTGTTTGAAATAGAAGCAGTTTTACAAAAGGCTAAAAATAATAAAGCACCAGGTGAAGATGGTGTACCGTACGAATTTTTTAAGAACTCATCTCAAAGTTTTAAGCTGCAACTTGTTGTGCTTTTTAACAAAATTCTTACGAAAGCGGAAGAGCCTTCCTCGTACAAAAAATCGGTTATCTTCCCAATACATAAAAAAAGGTTCCTTAAATGACGTCTCAAACTACAGAGGATTATCTTTAATGAATATTATTGCTAAAGTATTTTGCGGAGTTCTTGTCGACCGTTTGGAAAAGTGGGTAGAAGAGAAAAAGATATTATCAGACTTCCAGGCAGGATTTAGGAAAAATTATTCCACTGTTGACCAAATCTTTACTCTGACATCGATAGTCAAAGCATTTGAGGCAAGAAATAAAAAGGTTTACTCGATGTTTGTCGACTTCAAAGCAGCGTTTGATTTGGTAAATCGCAATGCTTTAATATACAAACTTTCGCAGATGGGTGTTTCAACCATTTTTTTACATGTCATCAAGAATATGTATACAAAAACAGAAGCTAACGTCTGGGATGGAGCGCATTATTCTGAATGGTTTAGTACTGATTCTGGTGTCAAACAAGGATGTCCGCTTAGTGCACTTTTATTTTCACTATTCATTAATGACATAGTTAACGACTTACCTGGAGGAATTAGAATGGCCGGAATCCGGATAAATGCTTTACTTTATGCTGACGACATGGTCATATTATCGGAATCGAAAGAAAATCTTCAATTAATGATAAACCGACTGTCTGCATACTGCGATAAATGGGGATTAGAAATCAATACTGATAAATCAAAAATAATGATCTTTTCGCGATCCAATCGGACTGAAGCTGGAAGTAATTGGAAGTACAACGGGAGAAGTTTGGAAGTGACAAACGAATATAGATATCTTGGAGTGAACCTCAACCCACGACTGAATTTTAGTAAGCACCTTGACATTAAAGCCAAAACATCACAAAGTCTAATAAACTTAACATGGAGAAAGATTTTCTCGAACAACCTTGTATATTTGTCTACCAAATACCTAATTTTTAATTCAGTTGTGAAGTCCACTTTATGTTATGCAGCTCAAGTTTGGGGAATGGAAGAGTACGAGGAAATTGAGAAATTTCAGAGGAGTTTCATCAAAAAAATCTTTAACCTACCAATCAACACCCCAAACTATGCGATCTACTTAGAAACTGGCTTACCAAAGTTATTTACAAGCACTTTGAAACTACAAGCGGATTGTATTATTAAAGTCTTAGGTTTTCCAGATGAGCGACTGAGCAAAATGATGCTGCTTTACGAAATAAGGAACAAAGACTGGTGGTATGACAAATGGCAACGAATTGCCACTTCATTTGGTGAAGATATGCAAATTAATACAAGCAACATTCTTGATCTTAAGGAAAAAATGTATAAAATTTTTCAGCTTAATGAAGACTCGGTTCGGAATCAATTTATAAAAACAGCTATTGAATCAGAGAGTCGAATATTATATAGCCAGTTACAATTTAATCTAAGCAACAATAACTACTTCAATGAATCTTTAAGCTACAAAGATATTTCTTTAATTTTCAAAGCTAGATGCGAAGTCTTATGTCTCAACGGTAGACCATACAATGGGAGTTTCAACCAGTTCTGTACGCTCTGCAATAATAAATCCAAAGAAGACTGCTTCCATTTTATAAGCGTATGTCCAATTTTCAAATACAAGAGATTCTCATATTTTAATAAATTCTCTCTCACTCTACAAGAGACAATCCTAATATTGAATGGACCAGATTGGAAAAATCTTGTCAACTATCTGAAGGAAATTTGCAGATTTAGAAAACTGATTATGAGTGAATATGATTAAACTAGTAGATGTATATATGTATGTATGTAAAAATCAATATATAATTAAAACTAAAATTTAATAGAAAGAAAACCAATGTAAGAAAAAATTTAAGTTGCTAGTCGAGCTGACGGCAAAGCCAAAGCTTTAAAATTCAAAACAAATGTTTATGTATTTATTTTAAAAAACTGTTAATAAATGAATTACTTACTTACTTACTTACAAAAAAAAATTTAAAAAAAAACATGGAATAAAAAAAATAAAAAAAAAGAACCCAAAATATGAAAAACAAAAAACGTTAGATAATTGGATTTGCTGCTGTGGTTGTTCTAGTTTTAAGTAGTTTATAGGTAGAATAGGTAGTTTAAGTTAGCTTTAAGTTTTATATTAAGGACCTTATTTTAAGTAGTTTTAAGTAAAAATAAAAAAGGATATTGATATTAGTTTTTTTGAAATTTTCTAATGAATAAAAAAATAAATAAAATGGAATTGAAGTTAAATAGATCTTAGGGCCGAAAGGCATTAGCATTAAGTATTATTGTTTAACTTAGAGTGTCCGTATGGGACCAGTAAGTTAGTTGTAAGTTATGGTTAATTAGGCTAGTTTTATGAATTTTTGTCTAGCTTTAAGATAGATTTAAGATTGAATTAATAAAAATGAATTTGGAAAAAAAAAAAAAAAGTGGAGTCCGGAGATAGTTCGAAGGGTCGTGGGTTCGAGTCCCAGCCGGAGTCAACCGAGAAATTGTGGATTTTATTAGTTGGGAAGAGAAACAAATGGTGAAGGAGAAAAGAGCAGGGGTATCGAAAGATACCTCTGCTGACACATCGGGTGATGCCAAAACAGCTCCAGCAGCGGTACCGCAAATGACCGTAATATCAGGTTACACATCGGATCCGCAATGCCAATCATCTGTTAAAAGGTAAAGGCAGACGCCTAACCTAGTAAAGCGACCCAATGCAGCTAAGCGAGCAGCCATGAAAGGAAAGCTGCCGCTGCCGCTAAATAATACAGGGATGACGTCAGAGAGTGAAGTCTCTGAGGGTGACGATGTGGAGACCCCCGTGTACGTCTCTGACGGAAGAGAAGGGGAGTATAGATCGCTGAAAAAAAGATCTGAGAGCTTAACAAAGCCAGAGCCGTCGACAAAAAAGGCGTTGGAGGTGGATGTTGACCAAATCCTCCAAGAAGAAAATACACTGATTCAGGCCCTGCAAACTAAACAGGCAGCCATCAGTGTATATGAAGAAAATCTTAAGAAAATGAAGGAGGAAATGCAGCCGCTCCTCAGTCAACTTAAGCAGAAGCAAGAGGCGCGCCGGCAGCAAGAGGCAGCGCAACGGCTACTGCACCAAAAACAACAGCAACAACAACCACAGCAGCAACATCTACAAAGCAAGAACGCTTCCAAAATCTCAGGAGCGGAGCAATTTAAAAAAGCACCCGCCAGCAACAGCAGGCCCAAGTGTTGAGGGCCCAACAACCTCAACAAGAGCCAAACAACGGCTACAAGAAGAACCAAAACAGCCGCAGCAACAACAAATCCTGCCCAAGAAAGAGAAGGTGCCACCAATTAGGACACACAAAGTTTACCTGGACGACATAAAACAGGTATGTAAGTCGGCCACTAAGGGCAATTTTTTCATTAAAATCCTAAACGAAAAAGAAAAGAATTATTCCGTCCAGTGCTTCTCACTGGCCGAATACAACTTAGTAAAAGGGTTACTAAAAGAGGCCACAGCTGAGTTCTTTAGCTTCACGCCTAAAAGCGAAAAATTTCAGACGGTCCTTTTGAAGGGCATAAGTTCCTGCACGGAACCGGAGGCGCTCTTAAAAGAGCTCCGTGAAAAAGCCACTGACGATCTCGATTTTATCGGGGTCAAGCCTTTCACTACGGTGAAGTCCAGGCGAGGGGGTTATAGGCTGCCAATGTTCCTCGTAACATTATCGCCCCAAAGTAGTTTTGAGAGTGTGAGGATAATCGCCCGCCTCGACTATCAATCCGTACACTGGGATAAATTAAAAAGGCACGACGAAATTTTGCAATGTACGAAGTGCCAGAGGTTTGGCCATACCAAAGCCAACTGCAATATGCAGTTGCGCTGCGTCAGGTGCTCAGAAACCCACATAGAAGGAGAATGCAAGCTGGGGAATGAGCGGGTTGAGGATTTAACCCAGCTCAAGTGTGTCCTTTGTGGAAACCAAGGGCACCCGGCTAGCTATAGGGGTCGCCCTAAGATCCAAGAAATGAAACAGAAACAGGCCAGTCAAAAAGCCGAAAGAAGTCGAACAGTTCGACAGGCTCCAATACAAAAATTCGTGGATCCCAAATTTTCCTACGCCCAAATGGTGTCAGGGAATGGGAACTCGAGACAGGCTCCACCAACGGTTGCCCCAAAGACCCCTGTGCCTAAGGCACCAGAGGTGCAGCCTGACATTGTAGCCTTGTTGTTGAGCATTCAAGGTCAACTAACAGGGCTGCAAAGTCAGATAAAGGAGCGAGGCAAAAGGGTGGATCATCTCTACTCTTTGTTGCCTGGCCTGGCGCAATTTAGACCACAATGGGCGCGCCTAAAAGTCCTAGCTGTGAATGTAAATTCACTGATTAGGATTGAACCAAAAGCCAACATGTTCCAATTGTTGAAAGACTACAGTCCCGATGTGTTTATGGCTAGCGCAACCAAGCTAAACCACAAACACAAATTGACTCATAAAAATTACAATATCGTAAGAAGATACCGGCCCGACTTCACTCAAGGGGGCGGTGTCGCTCTCTTTATACGAAAAGGCATTAAATATAAAGTCGCATACAACAATGAATTGCGAAAGCTCAAGACGCTAGAAGTTTGCGTTGTA
Organism: Eupeodes latifasciatus; assembly: GCA_920104205.1. Lineage (NCBI taxonomy): Eukaryota > Metazoa > Arthropoda > Insecta > Diptera > Syrphidae > Eupeodes > Eupeodes latifasciatus. The sequence continues at coordinate 269,165,181 of OV049924.1, read as the reverse complement.
TGCATCTCTCTCACTCAAGGGAAGCGGATGTATATGATTGCGGCTTATGCGGCTGGAGCTCCGCAGGTTACTTACTTTGCTTCAGAACTCGAGATTCTTTTTAGGGAACTGAAACTGAGCTTGGAAGAAAACTATTTCATCTTGGCCGGTGATTTGAACGCAAAACATGAAGATTGGGGAAATCAACATAGTAATCCCAGAGGTAACCATCTTTTTAATTTGATGAATCTTTACAGCGTTGAATATGGCGTCGACCTGCTGGCTACTGAAAAGCCATCGTATCCAAGAAGCGGCTCCTTTCTGGATCTTTTGCTGTACGACACAAGATTGACAGTTACGGACAAAGTGGGTAATCACCCTCGAAACTGCTTACAGACAGTCGAGTACGACAGTGATCACTGCGGACTGGCTGCTGTAATGCAGATTCCGAACGAACGCGTGGAGTTGGAGGAATACGTTGCAACGCATTCTTACAATTACAGTAAGATGCGCTGGCCTCGTTTCACCAACGCCCTAGCGCGAGAACTTCGTTCGAGTGACATAGCCCCACCAAACAACAGAAACCTGACAAATACAGAAATTGACCAACTTTTACAACAGATGGACAAAATAATAAAACGAACAATGGAACGGACAATACCAAAGTACAAAGAACGGGACCAAATGGACGCTTACAGAAACGCGACTATTGACGCACTACGTAGGCACAAGAGTGGCTTACTGACAAGACTCAAAAACTTGTACAGACGACTCACAGACCCACACGACTTGGAGGTTAGGACACTGAAGTCGTCAATAAAAAATGTCAATCTGTTGATTAAGGAGAACTACAGGTTATCAATTAACAAGTACTGGGACCGTAAGATCCGGTCAGTTAATTCCAGTGACCCTAGTATGTTCCCTAAAATCAACAAGATATTCAGGAAAAAGAACGACAATGACCTTCCGTGTCTGAAACTCCAAAGAACTGAAGAGAACACAAACGTACTCAGGACAGCGCAAATAGATCCAGAAGAAGCCATCTTTGACGATGACCTTTTTATAATTGAAGATCCGAAGGAAAAAGTGGAGGCGGTGGAAGCTGCTTTCCAGCAAGTGTACAAGGTGAATGCTAGCATTCGCAAGTTGTTGAAGCGTTCGGATAGCTAAATAAGGTGCAGCAGCAGTGCCGAATGTAACCGTGTTAAGACGGTACGTTTTAACTTCTTCTCCATCAACATCTCGCAATAGAACAAGTTGAAACATTGAATCACCTAAGGGACCCAAATTTGTCGATACATTTTATTTATATCAGCAGTGAATGCAGTCTTGAACCTCCTAAAACGTGCGATATGATCGAAGATATCATCTTGCAATCTGGGACCAACATGCAGATGGTCATTGAGCGACGTCCCGTCGAATGTTTTACAGGACACGTCAAATACAATCCGTAGTTTTGTAGTTGAGCTGGCTTCCTTAAGGACTGCATGGTGAGGAAGGTAATAATGAGGAGGGTTTGTTACAGCAAGTGGTACTTCAGTCATATGCCCAAGCTCCTTATATTCATTGAAAACCCTTTGATATGCAGCTAAACGAAATATTGGTTTGGAATTTTCTTTCCAATGGTAAGAATCTTACAAGAGCTGATTTTTGAGACAACCCTAGTAAAGGATATGTTCCTTCTTTGAAAGAAAGTTGGACAACATATTTTTCATCTAATTGCCGTTTATGTGTCCTGCGAAAATGGTTTTCACATTTTTCTTCGTCTGGTGTTAGGAAATTTCGACCTTGAACTTCTTCAAGTTCCCAAAACATGTTCAAAAAGGTATCTAAGACTTGAGACTCAGTTTTTATATGAAACGCCTGGACTTTTGATAGGCTATGAGGTGAAATGCCCCAGAAAGCACCCACCCACGACCTGGAAAACAGAGCCCTACTTAATCACTTTTACCTTCGAAATGATATAACACAATGGCGATCTGAGAACCGCGGTTTCATGCGGTTCAATGACGATTCCTTGGCAAATGCCATAATTGCCGAGCAAACGGGACCAAGTCCCCTGTTAGTAACGAAGGTTGAGCTTCAGCTCATCTTCAACTCAATAAAAAAATAAAAAGTCAGCAGGTGTCGATGGTATATCCAACGTTGTACTAAGACATTTACCGATGGAGGCAATTAACATTTACACCACACTCTTCAATAATGCACTGAATAATGCATATTATCCAGTGCATTGGAAGACCGCTGTGGTTCATCCTCTCCCGAAAAAGGGAAAGGACAACTCCAACCCGTCAAATCTTCGGTCGATAAGTCTTCTTCCGAGCATCAGCAAAGTTTTCGAAAAAATCATTAATAAGGCTCTGACTAAGTGGGCTGCGGACAACAAAATAATTCCGGATAAACAGTTCGGGTTCAAGGCGGGTCATGACACAATTCATGCTGCGTCTAAACTCGTTTCTGATATCCAATGGAATAAAACAAAAAGGCCTTTGACACCGTATGGTTAGAGGGTCCTTACCTAAAACTGAGCAGGCTTGGCATAAGCAAGCCATTATTGTATATGCTTTATGATATGCTTAACGGTAGAAAGTTTGTTGTCAAAAGTGGCAATGTAACTTCTACCACAACATTCTTAATTAAAAATGGTCTTCAACAGGGAGCGATGAATTCGCCGATTCTCTTCAGCATTTACACCAGCGATCTGATAGGTAGTCTTACAAAGGCAATTGCGTACGCCGACGATCTAATTGCGTACAGAACGGCCCGAAAGGTTGAGGTTATTAGAATTCTCTTGCAGCGTGATTTCGACAAGATTCAGCGATATTGCGACGACTGGAAACTGAAAATAAATGTCCAGAAGTCGGAGACAATTCTGTTCCGGACTCCGTTGGCTAGGGCCACGAGGGATACGTGCAAGAATTGGCGCAAGATGGTTATCGTTGATCTTAACGGGCAGCCATTAGCGAGCAAAAGTGTAGTGAAGTACCTCGGTATCTGGTTAGATCAGTATTTATATTTCGACAGACATATAAATGCTGTTCTGACCAGGGCCAGAGGAGCCTTCGCTCTAACGAAACGGCTGGTTTTTAGCAGTCGGCTTGACCCCAGAGTGAAGGTAATTTGCCACATGGCCCTCATACGGCCGATGATCGTTTATGGTTGTCCTGTGTGGTTCAACGTTGCCCCTTCCCAGATGGAGAAGTTTCGGGTGTTCGAGCGGCAGTGTTTACGACGCTGTACCGGCTTATACAGAACAGCCGAATCTTCTTATGTGCATTACTATTCCAACGAGGTCCTATACAATGGGGCTCGAATCAACAGAATTGACAATTTCGTGATAAAACTCGTCCGAGGTCACATTGCAAGAGCTATGTCTTCGACCAACAATTTAATTTTCGGGGCGTTCTATCCGAACGACGAGTATTTTGAAAGTGCACGCTTGAGCGGCTTCATTCCACCAGAGGCATTCCTCTTTTTAGATAGATGCGGTCTGATACAGGATGGATTGGCAGTTCCGCTAATCTACCACGTCAGACGACGAACCGTGGATAGGCGACTCCTGTACAATCGGGACGTCATGGCACAAGGCGGAGCAGAGCTCCTTCGGTTCAGTAGGGCTGTGTCCGAAAGGGAAAGGGTGAAGCAGGAGAACCAGTTTTGGTGGCTTCAATCGGCACTTGATAGTGGGTAGTCGGGATGGGGTTTTAAGCCTTGGCCGGCTTACATACTTGTTTTATAGTTTTATGGTTTAGTTTTAAGTAGAATAGGCATGGTGGCACAAAAAAAAATACAAAAAAAAAAAAATACAAAAAACAACAAAAAAGGAAAATACAAAAAATACAAAAAAAAATTTAAAAAAAAAAAAAAACATGGAATAAAAAAAAATAAAAAAAAGAACCCAAAATATGAAAAACAAAAAACGTTAGATAATTGGATTTGCTGCTGTGGTTGTTCTAGTTTTAAGTAGTTTATAGGTAGAATAGGTAGTTTTAGTTAGCTTTAAGTTTTATATTAAGGACCTTATTTTAAGTAGTTTTAAGTAAAAATAAAAAGGATATTGATATTAGTTTTTTTGAAATTTTCTAATGAATAAAAAAATAAATAAAATGGAATTGAAGTTAAATAGATCTTAGGGCCGAAAGGCATTAGCATTAAGTATTATTGTTTAACTTAGAGTGTCCGTATGGGACCAGTAAGTTAGTTGTAAGTTATGGTTAATTAGGCTAGTTGTATGAATTTTTGTCTAGCTTTAAGATAGATTTAAGATTGAATTAATAAAAATGAATTTGGAAAAAAAAAAAAAAAGTGGAGTCCGGAGATAGTTCGAAGGGTCGTGGGTTCGAGTCCCAGCCGGAGTCAACCAAAAAATTAATAGCTTTTTTTCACAACCGAGAAATTGTGGATTTTATTAGTTGGGAAGAGAAACAAATGGTGAAGGAGAAAAGAGCAGGGGTATCGAAAGATACCTCTGCTGACACATCGGGTGATGCCAAAACAGCTCCAGCAGCGGTACCGCAAATGACCGTAATATCAGGTTACACATCGGATCCGCAATGCCAATCATCTGTTAAAAGGAAAAGGCAGACGCCTAACCTAGTAAAGCGACCCAATGCAGCTAAGCGAGCAGCCATGAAATGAAAGCTGCCGCTGCCGCTAAATAATGCAGGGATGACGTCAGAGAGTGAAGTCTCTGAGGGTGACGATGTGGAGACCCCCGTGTACGTCTCTGACGGAGGAGAAGGGGAGTATAGATCGCCGAAAAAAAGATCTGAGAGCTTAACAAAGCCAGAGCCGTCGACAAAAAAGGCGTTGGAGGTGGATGTTGACCAAATCCTCCAAGAAGAAAATACACTGATTCAGGCCCTGCAAACTAAACAGGCAGCCATCAGTGTATATGAAGAAAATCTTAAGAAAATGAAGAAGGAAATGCAGCCGCTCCTCAGTCAACTTAAGCAGAAGCAAGAGGCGCGCCGGCAGCAAGAGGCAGCGCAACGGCTACTGCACCAAAAACAACAGCAACAACAACCACAGCAGCAACATCTACAAAGCAAGAACGCTTTCAAAATCTCAGGAGCGGAGCAATTTAAAAAAGCACCCGCCAGCAACAGCAGGCCCAAGTGTTGAGGGCCCAACAACCTCAACAAGAGCCAAACAACGGCTACAAGAAGAACCAAAACAGCCGCCGCAACAACAAATCCTGCCCAAGAAAGAGAAGGTGCCACCAATTAGGACACACAAAGTTGACCTGGACGACATAAAACAGGTATGTAAGTCGGCCACTAAGGGCAATTTTTTCATTAAAATCCTAAACGAAAAAGAAAAGAATTATTCCGTCCAGTGCTTCTCACTGGCCGAATACAACTTAGTAAAAGGGTTACTAAAAGAGGCCACAGCTGAGTTCTTTAGCTTCACGCCTAAAAGCGAAAAATTTCAGACGGTCCTTCTGAAGGGCATAAGTTCCTGCACGGAACCGGAGGCGCTCTTAAAAGAGCTCCGTGAAAAAGCCACTGACGATCTCGATTTTATCGGGGTCAAGCCTTTCACTACGGTGAAGTCCAGGCGAGGGGGTTATAGGCTGCCAATGTTCCTCGTAACATTATCGCCCCAAAGTAGTTTTGAGAGTGTGAGGATAATCGCCCGCCTCGACTATCAATCCGTACACTGGGATAAATTAAAAAGGCACGACGACATTTTGCAATGTACGAAATGCCAGAGGTTTGGCCATACCAAAGCCAACTGCAATATGCAGTTGCGCTGCGTCAGGTGCTCAGAAACCCACATAGAAGGAGAATGCAAGCTGGGGAATGAGCGGGTTGAGGATTTAACCCAGCTCAAGTGTGTCCTTTGTGGAAACCAAGGGCACCGGGCTAGCTATAGGGGTCGCCCTAAGATCCAAGAAATGAAACAGAAACAGGCCAGTCAAAAAGCCGAAAGAAGTCGAACAGTTCGACAGGCTCCAATACAAAAATTCGTGGATCCCAAATTTTCCTACGCCCAAATGGTGTCAGGGAATGGGAACTCGAGACAGGCTCCACCAACGGTTGCCCCAAAGGCCCCTGTGCCTAAGGCACCAGAGGTGCAGCCTGACATTGTAGCCTTGTTGTTGAGCATTCAAGGTCAACTAACAGGGCTGCAAAGTCAGATAAAGGAGCGAGGCAAAAGGGTGGATCATCTCTACTCTTTGTTGCCTGGCCTGGCGCAATTTAGACCACAATGGGCGCGCTGCCGGAGACGCGCCTAAAAGTCCTAGCTGTGATTGTAAATTCACTGATTAGGATTGAACCAAGAGCCAACATGTTCCAATTGTTAAAAGACTACAGTCCCGATGTGTTTATGGCTAGCGAAACCAAGCTAAACCACAAACACAAATTGACTCATAAAAATTACAATATCGTAAGAAGATACCGGCCCTACTTCACTCAAGGGGGCGGTGTCGCTCTCTTTATACGAAAAGGCATTAAATATAAAGTCGCATACAACAATGAATTGCGAAAGCTCAAGACGCTAGAAGTTTGCGTTGCATGCATCTCTCTCACTCAAGGGAAGCGGATGTATATGATTGCGGCTTATGCGGCTGGAGCTCCGCAGGTTACTTACTTTGCTTCAGAACTCGAGATTCTTTTTAGGGAACTGAAACTGAGCTTGGAAGAAAACTATTTCATCTTGGCCGGTGATTTGAACGCAAAACATGAAGATTGGGGAAATCAACATAGTAATCCCAGAGGTAACCATCTTTTTAATTTGATGAATCTTTACAGCGTTGAATATGGCGTCGACCTGCTGGCTACTGAAAAGCCATCGTATTCAAGAAGCGGCTCCTTTCTGGATCTTTTGCTGTACGACACAAGATTGACAGTTACGGACAAAGTGGGTAATCACCCTCGAAACTGCTTACAGACAGTCGAGTACGACAGTGATCACTGCGGACTGGCTGCTGTAATGCAGATTCCGAACGAACGCGTGGAGTTGGAGGAATACGTTGCAACGCATTCTTAAAATTACAGTAAGATGCGCTGGCCTCGTTTCACCAACGCCCTAGCGAGAGAACTTCGTTCGAGTGACATAGCCCCACCAAACAACAGAAACCTGACAAATACAGAAATTGACCAACTTTTACAACAGATGGACAAAATAATAAAACCGATGGAGGCAATTAACATTTACACCACACTCTTCAATAATGCACTGAATAATGCATATTATCCAGTGCATTGGAAGACCGCTGTGGTTCATCCTCTCCCGAAAAAGGGAAAGGACAACTCCAACCCGTCAAATCTTCGGTCGATAAGTCTTCTTCCGAGCATCAGCAAAGTTTTCGAAAAAATCATTAATAGGGCTCTGACTAAGTGGGCTGCGGACAACAAAATAATTCCGGATGAACAGTTCGGGTTCAAGGCGGGTCATGACACAATTCATGCTGCGTCTAAACTCGTTTCTGATATCCAATGGAATAAAACAAAAAGGCCTTTGACACCGTATGGTTAGAGGGTCTTTACCTAAAACTGAGCAGGCTTGGCATAAGCAAGCCATTGTTGTATATGCTTTATGATATGCTTAACGGTAGAAAGTTTGTTGTCAAAAGTGGCAATGTAACTTCAACCACAACATTCTTAATTAAAAATGGTCTTCAACAGGGAGCGATGAATTCGCCGATTCTCTTCAGCATTTACACCAGCGATCTGATAGGTAGTCTTACAAAGGCAATTGCGTACGCCGACGATCTAATTGCGTACAGAACGGCCCGAAAGGTAATAGGTTATTAGAATTCTCTTGCAGCGTGATTTCGACAAGATTCAGCGATATTGCGACGACTGGAAACTGAAAATAAATGTCCAGAAGTCGGAGACAATTCTGTTCCGGACTCCGTTGGCTAGGGCCACGAGGGATACGTGCAAGAATTGGCGCAAGATGGTTATCGTTGATCTTCACGGGCAGCCATTAGCGAGCAAAAGTGTAGTGAAGTACCTCGGTATCTGGTTAGATCAGTATTTATATTTCGACAGACAAATGCTGCTCTGACCAGGGCCAGAGGAGCCTTCGCTCTAACGAAACGGCTGTTTTTTAGCAGTCGGCTTGACCCCAGAGTGAAGGTAATTTGCTACATGGCCCTCATACTGCCGATGATCGTTTATGGTTGTCCTGTGTGGTTCAACGTTGCCCCTTTCCAGATGGAGAAGTTTCGGGTGTTCGAGCGGCAGTGTTTACGACGCTGTACCGGCTTATACAGAACAGCCGAATCTTCTTATGTGCATTACTATTCCAACGAGGTCCTATACAATGGGGCTCGAATCAACAGAATTGACAATTTCGTGATAAAACTCGTCCGAGGTCACATTGCAATAGCTATGTCTTCGACCAACAATTTAATTTTCGGGGCGTTCTATCCGAACGACGAGTATTTTGAAAGTGCACGCTTGAGCGGCTTCATTCCAACAGAGGCATTCCTCTTTTTAGATAGATGCGGTCTGATACAGGATGGATTGGCAGTTCCGCTAATCTACCACGTCAGACGACGAACCGTGGATAGGCGACTCCTGTACAATCGGGACGTCATGGCACAAGGCGGAGCAGAGCTCCTTCGGTTCAGTAGGACTGTGTCCGAAAGGGACCGAACTGATAGGGTGAAGCAGGAGAACCAGTTTTGGTGGCTTCAATCGGCACTTGATAGTGGGTAGTCGGGATGGGGTTTTAAGCCTTGGCCGGCTTACATACTTGTTTTATAGTTTTAGGGTTTAGTTTTAAGTAGAATAGGCATGGTGGCACAAAAAAAAATACAAAAAAAAAATACAAACAAAAAAAAAATACAAAAAAAAACAGAAAAGGAAAATACAAAAAAACATTTAAAAAAAACATGGAATAAAAAAAAATAAAAAAAAAGAACCCAAAATATGAAAAACAAAAAACGTTAGATAATTGGATTTGCTGCTGTGGTTGTTCTAGTTTTAAGTAGTTTAAAGGTAGAATAGGTAGTTTTAGTTAGCTTTAAGTTTTATATTAAGGACCTTATTTTAAGTAGTTTTAAGTAAAAATAAAAAAGGATATTGATATTAGTTTTTTTGAAATTTTCTAATGAATAAAAAAATAAATAAAATGGAATTGAAGTTAAATCGATCTTAGGGCCGAAAGGCATTAGCATTAAGTATTATTGTTTAACTTAGAGTGTCCGTATGGGACCAGTAAGTTAGTTGTAAGTTATGGTTAATTAGGCCAGTTTTATGAATTTTTGTCTAGCTTTAAGATAGATTTAAGATTGAATTAATAAAAATGAATTTGGAAAAAAAAAAAAAGTGGAGTCCGGAGATAGTTCGAAGGGTCGTGGGTTCGAGTCCCAGCCGGAGTCAACCGAGAAATTGTGGATTTTATTAGTTGGGAAGAGAAACAAATGGTGAAGGAGAAAAGAGCAGGGGTATCGAAAGATACCTCTGCTGACACATCGGGTGATGCCAAAACAGCTCCAGCAGCGGTACCGCAAATGACCGTAATATCAGGTTACACATCGGATCCGCAATGCCAATCATCTGTTAAAAGGTAAAGGCAGACGCCTAACCTAGTAAAGCGACCCAATGCAGCTAAGCGAGCAGCCATGAAAGGAAAGCTGCCGCTGCCGCTAAATAATACAGGGATGACGTCAGAGAGTGAAGTCTCTGAGGGTGACGATGTGGAGACCCCCGTGTACGTCTCTGACGGAGGAGAAGGGGAGTATAGATCGCCGAAAAAAAGATCTGAGAGCTTAACAAAGCCAGAGCCGTCGACAAAAAAGGCGTTGGAGGTGGATGTTGACCAAATCCTCCAAGAAGAAAATACACTGATTCAGGCCCTGCAAACTAAACAGGCAGCCATCAGTGTATATGAAGAAAATCTTAAGAAAATGAAGGAGGAAATGCAGCCGCTCCTCAGTCAACTTAAGCAGAAGCAAGAGGCGCGCCGGCAGCAAGAGGCAGCGCAACGGCTACTGCACCAAAAACAACAGCAACAACAACCACAGCAGCAACATCTACAAAGCAAGAACGCTTCCAAAATCTCAGGAGCGGAGCAATTTAAAAAAGCACCGCCAGCAACAGCAGGCCCAAGTGTTGAGGGCCCAACAACCTCAACAAGAGCCAAACAACGGCTACAAGAAGAACCAAAACAGCCGCAGCAACAACAAATCCTGCCCAAAAAAGAGAAGGTGCCACCAATTAGGACACACAAAGTTGACCTGGACGACATAAAACAGGTATGTAAGTCGGCCACTAAGGGCAATTTTTTCATTAAAATCATAAACGAAAAAGAAAAGAATTATTCGGTCCAGTGCTTCTCACTGGCCGAATACAACTTAGTAAAAGGGTTACTAAAAGAGGCCACAGCTGAGTTCTTTAGCTTCACGCCTAAAAGCGAAAAATTTCAGACGGTCCTTCTGAAGGGCATAAGTTCCTGCACGGAACCGGAGGCGCTCTTAAAAGAGCTCCGTGAAAAAGCCACTGACGATCTCGATTTTATCGGGGTCAAGCCTTTCACTACGGTGAAGTCCAGGCGAGGGGGTTATAGGCTGCCAATGTTCCTCGTAACATTATCGCCCCAAAGTAGTTTTGAGAGTGTGAGGATAATCGCCCGCCTCGACTATCAATCCGTACACTGGGATAAATTAAAAAGGCACGACGACATTTTGCAATGTACGAAGTGCCAGAGGTTTGGCCATACCAAAGCCAACTGCAATATGCAGTTGCGCTGCGTCAGGTGCTCAGAAACCCACATAGAAGGAGAATGCAAGCTGGGGAATGAGCGGGTTGAGGATTTAACCCAGCTCAAGTGTGTCCTTTGTGGAAACCAAGGGCACCGGGCTAGCTATAGGGGTCGCCCTAAGATCCAAGAAATGAAACAGAAACAGGCCAGTCAAAAAGCCGAAAGAAGTCGAACAGTTCGACAGGCTCCAATACAAAAATTCGTGGATCCCAAATTTTCCTACGCCCAAATGGTGTCAGGGAATGGGAACTCGAGACAGGCTCCACCAACGGTTGCCCCAAAGACCCCTGTGCCTAAGGCACCAGAGGTGCAGCCTGACATTGTAGCCTTGTTGTTGAGCATTCAAGGTCAACTAACAGGGCTGCAAAGTCAGATAAAGGAGCGAGGCAAAAGGGTGGATCATCTCTACTCTTTGTTGCCTGGCCTGGCGCAATTTAGACCACAATGGGCGCGCCTAAAAGTCCTAGCTGTGAATGTAAATTCACTGATTAGGATTGAACCAAAAGCCAACATGTTCCAATTGTTGAAAGACTACAGTCCCGATGTGTTTATGGCTAGCGCAACCAAGCTAAACCACAAACACAAATTGACTCATAAAAATTACAATATCGTAAGAAGATACCGGCCCGACTTCACTCAAGGGGGCGGTGTCGCTCTCTTTATACGAAAAGGCATTAAATATAAAGTCGCATACAACAATGAATTGCGAAAGCTCAAGACGCTAGAAGTTTGCGTTGTATGCATCTCTCTCACTCAAGGGAAGCGGATGTATATGATTGCGGCTTATGCGGCTGGAGCTCCGCAGGTTACTTACTTTGCTTCAGAACTCGAGATTCTTTTTAGGGAACTGAAACTGAGCTTGGAAGAAAACTATTTCATCTTGGCCGGTGATTTGAACGCAAAACATGAAGATTGGGGAAATCAACATAGTAATCCCAGAGGTAACCATCTTTTTAATTTGATGAATCTTTACAGCGTTGAATATGGCGTCGACCTGCTGGCTACTGAAAAGCCATCGTATCCAAGAAGCGGCTCCTTTCTGGATCTTTTGCTGTACGACACAAGATTGACAGTTACGGACAAAGTGGGTAATCACCCTCGAAACTGCTTACAGACAGTCGAGTACGACAGTGATCACTGCGGACTGGCTGCTGTAATGCAGATTCCGAACGAACGCGTGGAGTTGGAGGAATACGTTGCAACGCATTCTTACAATTACAGTAAGATGCGCTGGCCTCGTTTCACCAACGCCCTAGCGAGAGAACTTCGTTCGAGTGACATAGCCCCACCAAACAACAGAAACCTGACAAATACAGAAATTGACCAACTTTTACAACAGATGGACAAAATAATAAAACGAACAATGGAACGGACAATACCAAAGTACAAAGAACGGGACCAAATGGACGCTTACAGAAACGCGACTATTGACGCACAACGTAGGCACAAGAGTGGCTTACTGACAAGACTCAAAAACTTGTACAGACGACTCACAGACCCACACGACTTGGAGGTTAGGACACTGAAGTCGTCAATAAAAAATGTCAATCTGTTGATTAAGGAGAACTACAGGTTATCAATTAACAAGTACTGGGACCGTAAGATCCGGTCAGTTAATTCCAGTGACCCTAGTATGTTCCCTAAAATCAACAAGATATTCAGGAAAAAGAACGACAATGACCTTCCGTGTCTGAAACTCCAAAGAACTGAAGAGAACACAAACGTACTCAGGACAGCGCAAATAGATCCAGAAGAAGCCATCTTTGACGATGACCTTTTTATAATTGAAGATCCGAAGGAAAAAGTGGAGGCGGTGGGAGCTGCTTTCCAGCAAGTGTACAAGGTGAATGCTAGCATTCGCCCCAACCACGACCTGGAAAACAGAGCCCTACTTAATCACTTTTACCTTCGAAATGATATAACACAATGGCGATCTGAGAACCGCGGTTTCATGCGGTTCAATGACGATTCCTTGGCAAATGCCATAATTGCCGAGCAAACGGGACCAAGTCCCCTGTTAGTAACGAAGGTTGAGCTTCAGCTCATCTTCAACTCAATAAAAAAATAAAAAGCCAGCAGGTGTCGATGGTATATCCAACGTTGTACTAAGACATTTACCGATGAAGGCAATTAACATTTACACCACACTCTTCAATAATGCACTGAACAATGCATATTATCCAGTGCATTGGAAGACCGCTGTGGTTCATCCTCTCCCGAAAAAGGGAAAGGACAACTCCAACCCGTCAAATCTTCGGTCGATAAGTCTTCTTCCGAGCATCAGCAAAGTTTTCGAAAAAATCATTAATAAGGCTCTGACTAAGTGGGCTGCGGACAACAAAATAATTCCGGATAAACAGTTCGGGTTCAAGGCGGGTCATGACACAATTCATGCTGCGTCTAAACTCGTTTCTGATATCCAATGGAATAAAACAAAAAGGCCTTTGACACCGTATGGTTAGAGGGTCTTTACCTAAAACTGAGCAGGCTTGGCATAAGCAAGCCATTGTTGTATATGCTTTATGATATGCTTAACGGTAGAAAGTTTGTTGTCAAAAGTGGCAATGTAACTTCTACCACAACATTCTTAATTAAAAATGGTCTTCAACAGGGAGCGATGAATTCGCCGATTCTCTTCAGCATTTACACCAGCGATCTGATAGGTAGTCTTACAAAGGCAATTGCGTACGCCGACGATCTAATTGCGTACAGAACGGCCCGAAAGGTTATAGGTTATTAGAATTCTCTTGCAGCGTGATTTCGACAAGATTCAGCGATATTGCGACGACTGGAAACTGAAAATAAATGTCCAGAAGTCGGAGACAATTCTGTTCCGGACTCCGTTGGCTAGGGCCACGAGGGATACGTGCAAGAATTGGCGCAAGATGGTTATCGTTGATCTTCACGGGCAGCCATTAGCGAGCAAAAGTGTAGTGAAGTACCTCGGTATCTGGTTAGATCAGTATTTATATTTCGACAGACAAATGCTGCTCTGACCAGGGCCAGAGGAGCCTTCGCTCTAACGAAACGGCTGTTTTTTAGCAGTCGGCTTGACCCCAGAGTGAAGGTAATTTGCTACATGGCCCTCATACTGCCGATGATCGTTTATGGTTGTCCTGTGTGGTTCAACGTTGCCCCTTTCCAGATGGAGAAGTTTCGGGTGTTCGAGCGGCAGTGTTTACGACGCTGGCTGTACCGGCTTATACAGAACAGCCGAATCTTCTTATGTGCATTACTATTCCAACGAGGTCCTATACAATGGGGCTCGAATCAACAGAATTGATAATTTCGTGATAAAACTCGTCCGAGGTCACATTGCAAGAGCTATGTCTTCGACCAACAATTTAATTTTCGGGGCGTTCTATCCGAACGACGAGTATTTTGAAAGTGCACGCTTGAGCGGCTTCATTCCAACAGAGGCATTCCTCTTTTTAGATAGATGCGGTCTGATACAGAATGGATTGGCAGTTCCGCTAATCTACCACGTCAGACGACGAACCGTGGATAGGCGACTCCTGTACAATCGGGACGTCATGGCACAAGGCGGAGCAGAGCTCCTTCGGTTCAGTAGGGCTGTGTCCGAAAGGGAAAGGGTGAAGCAGGAGAACCAGTTTTGGTGGCTTCAATCGGCACTTGATAGTGGGTAGTCGGGATGGGGTTTTAAGCCTTGGCCGGCTTACATACTTGTTTTATAGTTTTAGGGTTTAGTTTTAAATAGAATAGGCATGGTGGCACAAAAAAAAAATACAAAAAAAAAATACAAAAAACAACAAAAAAGGAAAATACAAAAAATACAAAAAAAAAATTAAAAAAAAAAAACATGGAATAAAAAAAAATAAAAAAAAGAACCCAAAATATGAAAAACAAAAAACGTTAGATAATTGGATTTGCTGCTGTGGTTGTTCTAGTTTTAAGTAGTTTATAGGTAGAATAGGTAGTTTTAGTTAGCTTTAAGTTTTATATTAAGGACCTTATTTTAAGTAGTTTTAAGTAAAAATAAAAAGGATATTGATATTAGTTTTTTTGAAATTTTCTAATGAATAAAAAAATAAATAAAATGGAATTGAAGTTAAATAGATCTTAGGGCCGAAAGGCATTAGCATTAAGTATTATTGTTTAACTTAGAGTGTCCGTATGGGACCAGTAAGTTAGTTGTAAGTTATGGTTAATTAGGCTAGTTGTATGAATTTTTGTCTAGCTTTAAGATAGATTTAAGATTGAATTAATAAAAATGAATTTGGAAAAAAAAAAAAAAAAAAAGTGGAGTCCGGAGATAGTTCGAAGGGTCGTGGGTTCGAGTCCCAGCCGGAGTCAACCAAAAAATTAATAGCTTTTTTTCACAACCGAGAAATTGTGGATTTTATTAGTTGGGAAGAGAAACAAATGGTGAGGGAGAAAAGAGCAGGGGTATCGAAAGATACCTCTGCTGACACATCGGGTGATGCCAAAACAGCTCCAGCAGCGGTACCGCAAATGACCGTAATATCAGGTTACACATCGGATCCGCAATGCCAATCATCTGTTAAAAGGAAAAGGCAGACGCCTAACCTAGTAAAGCGACCCAATGCAGCTAAGCGAGCAGCCATGAAATGAAAGCTGCCGCTGCCGCTAAATAATGCAGGGATGACGTCAGAGAGTGAAGTCTCTGAGGGTGACGATGTGGAGACCCCCGTGTACGTCTCTGACGGAGGAGAAGGGGAGTATAGATCGCCGAAAAAAAGATCTGAGAGCTTAACAAAGCCAGAGCCGTCGACAAAAAAGGCGTTGGAGGTGGATGTTGACCAAATCCTCCAAGAAGAAAATACACTGATTCAGGCCCTGCAAACTAAACAGGCAGCCATCAGTGTATATGAAGAAAATCTTAAGAAAATGAAGAAGGAAATGCAGCCGCTCCTCAGTCAACTTAAGCAGAAGCAAGAGGCGCGCCGGCAGCAAGAGGCAGCGCAACGGCTACTGCACCAAAAACAACAGCAACAACAACCACAGCAGCAACATCTACAAAGCAAGAACGCTTCCAAAATCTCAGGAGCGGAGCAATTTAAAAAAGCACCCGCCAGCAACAGCAGGCCCAAGTGTTGAGGGCCCAACAACCTCAACAAGACCCAAACAACGGCTACAAGAAGAACCAAAACAGCCGCAGCAACAACAAATCCTGCCCAAGAAAGAGAAGGTGCCACCAATTAGGACACACAAAGTTGACCTGGACGACATAAAACAGGTATGTAAGTCGGCCACTAAGGGCAATTTTTTCATTAAAATCCTAAACGAAAAAGAAAAGAATTATTCGGTCCAGTGCTTCTCACTGGCCGAATACAACTTAGTAAAAGGGTTACTAAAAGAGGCCACAGCTGAGTTCTTTAGCTTCACGCCTAAAAGCGAAAAATTTCAGACGGTCCTTCTGAAGGGCATAAGTTCCTGCACGGAACCGGAGGCGCTCTTAAAAGAGCTCCGTGAAAAAGCCACTGACGATCTCGATTTTATCGGGGTCAAGCCTTTCACTACGGTGAAGTCCAGGCGAGGGGGTTATAGGCTGCCAATGTTCCTCGTAACATTATCGCCCCAAAGTAGTTTTGAGAGTGTGAGGATAATCGCCCGCCTCGACTATCAATCCGTACACTGGGATAAATTAAAAAGGCACGACGACATTTTGCAATGTACGAAGTGCCAGAGGTTTGGTCATACCAAAGCCAACTGCAATATGCAGTTGCGCTGCGTCAGGTGCTCAGAAACCCACATAGAAGGAGAATGCAAGCTGGGGAATGAGCGGGTTGAGGATTTAACCCAGCTCAAGTGTGTCCTTTGTGGAAACCAAGGGCACCGGGCTAGCTATAGGGGTCGCCCTAAGATCCAAGAAATGAAACAGAAACAGGCCAGTCAAAAAGCCGAAAGAAGTCGAACAGTTCGACAGGCTCCAATACAAAAATTCGTGGATCCCAAATTTTCCTACGCCCAAATGGTGTCAGGGAATGGGAACTCGAGACAGGCTCCACCAACGGTTGCCCCAAAGGCCCCTGTGCCTAAGGCACCAGAGGTGCAGCCTGACATTGTAGCCTTGTTGTTGAGCATTCAAGGTCAACTAACAGGGCTGCAAAGTCAGATAAAGGAGCGAGGCAAAAGGGTGGATCATCTCTACTCTTTGTTGCCTGGCCTGGCGCAATTTAGACCACAATGGGCGCGCTGCCGGAGACGCGCCTAAAAGTCCTAGCTGTGATTGTAAATTCACTGATTAGGATTGAACCAAGAGCCAACATGTTCCAATTGTTAAAAGACTACAGTCCCGATGTGTTTATGGCTAGCGAAACCAAGCTAAACCACAAACACAAATTGACTCATAAAAATTACAATATCGTAAGAAGATACCGGCCCTACTTCACTCAAGGGGGCGGTGTCGCTCTCTTTATACGAAAAGGCATTAAATATAAAGTCGCATACAACAATGAATTGCGAAAGCTCAAGACGCTAGAAGTTTGCGTTGCATGCATCTCTCTCACTCAAGGGAAGCGGATGTATATGATTGCGGCTTATGCGGCTGGAGCTCCGCAGGTTACTTACTTTGCTTCAGAACTCGAGATTCTTTTTAGGGAACTGAAACTGAGCTTGGAAGAAAACTATTTCATCTTGGCCGGTGATTTGAACGCAAAACATGAAGATTGGGGAAATCAACATAGTAATCCCAGAGGTAACCATCTTTTTAATTTGATGAATCTTTACAGCGTTGAATATGGCGTCGACCTGCTGGCTACTGAAAAGCCATCGTATCCAAGAAGCGGCTCCTTTCTGGATCTTTTGCTGTACGACACAAGATTGACAGTTACGGACAAAGTGGGTAATCACCCTCGAAACTGCTTACAGACAGTCGAGTACGACAGTGATCACTGCGGACTGGCTGCTGTAATGCAGATTCCGAACGAACGCGTGGAGTTGGAGGAATACGTTGCAACGCATTCTTAAAATTACAGTAAGATGCGCTGGCCTCATTTCACCAACGCCCTAGCGAGAGAACTTCGTTCGAGTGACATAGCCCCACCAAACAACAGAAACCTGACAAATACAGAAATTGACCAACTTTTACAACAGATGGACAAAATAATAAAACCGATGGAGGCAATTAACATTTACACCACACTCTTCAATAATGCACTGAATAATGCATATTATCCAGTGCATTGGAAGACCGCTGTGGTTCATCCTCTCCCGAAAAAGGGAAAGGACAACTCCAACCCGTCAAATCTTCGGTCGATAAGTCTTCTTCCGAGCATCAGCAAAGTTTTCGAAAAAATCATTAATAGGGCTCTGACTAAGTGGGCTGCGGACAACAAAATAATTCCGGATGAACAGTTCGGGTTCAAGGCGGGTCATGACACAATTCATGCTGCGTCTAAACTCGTTTCTGATATCCAATGGAATAAAACAAAAAGGCCTTTGACACCGTATGGTTAGAGGGTCTTTACCTAAAACTGAGCAGGCTTGGCATAAGCAAGCCATTGTTGTATATGCTTTATGATATGCTTAACGGTAGAAAGTTTGTTGTCAAAAGTGGCAATGTAACTTCAACCACAACATTCTTAATTAAAAATGGTCTTCAACAGGGAGCGATGAATTCGCCGATTCTCTTCAGCATTTACACCAGCGATCTGATAGGTAGTCTTACAAAGGCAATTGCGTACGCCGACGATCTAATTGCGTACAGAACGGCCCGAAAGGTTATAGGTTATTAGAATTCTCTTGCAGCGTGATTTCGACAAGATTCAGCGATATTGCGACGACTGGAAACTGAAAATAAATGTCCAGAAGTCGGAGACAATTCTGTTCCGGACTCCGTTGGCTAGGGCCACGAGGGATACGTGCAAGAATTGGCGCAAGATGGTTATCGTTGATCTTCACGGGCAGCCATTAGCGAGCAAAAGTGTAGTGAAGTACCTCGGTATCTGGTTAGATCAGTATTTATATTTCGACAGACAAATGCTGCTCTGACCAGGGCCAGAGGAGCCTTCGCTCTAACGAAACGGCTGTTTTTTAGCAGTCGGCTTGACCCCAGAGTGAAGGTAATTTGCTACATGGCCCTCATACTGCCGATGATCGTTTATGGTTGTCCTGTGTGGTTCAACGTTGCCCCTTTCCAGATGGAGAAGTTTCGGGTGTTCGAGCGGCAGTGTTTACGACGCTGTACCGGCTTATACAGAACAGCCGAATCTTCTTATGTGCATTACTATTCCAACGAGGTCCTATACAATGGGGCTCGAATCAACAGAATTGACAATTTCGTGATAAAACTCGTCCGAGGTCACATTGCAAGAGCTATGTCTTCGACCAACAATTTAATTTTCGGGGCGTTCTATCCGAACGACGAGTATTTTGAAAGTGCACGCTTGAGCGGCTTCATTCCAACAGAGGCATTCCTCTTTTTAGATAGATGCGGTCTGATACAGGATGGATTGGCAGTTCCGCTAATCTACCACGTCAGACGACGAACCGTGGATAGGCGACTCCTGTACAATCGGGACGTCATGGCACAAGGCGGAGCAGAGCTCCTTCGGTTCAGTAGGACTGTGTCCGAAAGGGACCGAACTGATAGGGTGAAGCAGGAGAACCAGTTTTGGTGGCTTCAATCGGCACTTGATAGTGGGTAGTCGGGATGGGGTTTTAAGCCTTGGCCGGCTTACATACTTGTTTTATAGTTTTAGGGTTTAGTTTTAAGTAGAATAGGCATGGTGGCACAAAAAAAAATACAAAAAAAAAAAATACAAACAAAAAAAAAATACAAAAAAAAAACAAAAAAGGAAAATACAAAAAAACATTAAAAAAAACATGGAATAAAAAAAAATAAAAAAAAAGAACCCAAAATATGAAAAACAAAAAACGTTAGATAATTGGATTTGCTGCTGTGGTTGTTCTAGTTTTAAGTAGTTTAAAGGTAGAATAGGTAGTTTTAGTTAGCTTTAAGTTTTATATTAAGGACCTTATTTTAAGTAGTTTTAAGTAAAAATAAAAAAGGATATTGATATTAGTTTTTTTGAAATTTTCTAATGAATAAAAAAATAAATAAAATGGAATTGAAGTTAAATCGATCTTAGGGCCGAAAGGCATTAGCATTAAGTATTATTGTTTAACTTAGAGTGTCCGTATGGGACCAGTAAGTTAGTTGTAAGTTATGGTTAATTAGGCCAGTTTTATGAATTTTTGTCTAGCTTTAAGATAGATTTAAGATTGAATTAATAAAAATGAATTTGGAAAAAAAAAAAGTGGAGTCCGGAGATAGTTCGAAGGGTCGTTGGTTCGAGTCCCAGCCGGAGTCAACCGAGAAATTGTGGATTTTATTAGTTGGGAAGAGAAACAAATGGTGAAGGAGAAAAGAGCAGGGGTATCGAAAGATACCTCTGCTGACACATCGGGTGATGCCAAAACAGCTCCAGCAGCGATACCGCAAATGACCGTAATATCAGGTTACACATCGGATCCGCAATGCCAATCATCTGTTAAAAGGTAAAGGCAGACGCCTAACCTAGTAAAGCGACCCAATGCAGCTAAGCGAGCAGCCATGAAAGGAAAGCTGCCGCTGCCGCTAAATAATACAGGGATGACGTCAGAGAGTGAAGTCTCTGAGGGTGACGATGTGGAGACCCCCGTGTACGTCTCTGACGGAGGAGAAGGGGAGTATAGATCGCCGAAAAAAAGATCTGAGAGCTTAACAAAGCCAGAGCCGTCGACAAAAAAGGCGTTGGAGGTGGATGTTGACCAAATCCTCCAAGAAGAAAATACACTGATTCAGGCCCTGCAAACTAAACAGGCAGCCATCAGTGTATATGAAGAAAATCTTAAGAAAATGAAGGAGGAAATGCAGCCGCTCCTCAGTCAACTTAAGCAGAAGCAAGAGGCGCGCCGGCAGCAAGAGGCAGCGCAACGGCTACTGCACCAAAAACAACAGCAACAACAACCACAGCAGCAACATCTACAAAGAAAGAACGCTTCCAAAATCTCAGGAGCGGAGCAATTTAAAAAAGCACCGCCAGCAACAGCAGGCCCAAGTGTTGAGGGTCCAACAACCTCAACAAGAGCCAAACAACGGCTACAAGAAGAACCAAAACAGCCGCAGCAACAACAAATCCTGCCCAAAAAAGAGAAGGTGCCACCAATTAGGACACACAAAGTTGACCTGGACGACATAAAACAGGTATGTAAGTCGGCCACTAAGGGCAATTTTTTCATTAAAATCATAAACGAAAAAGAAAAGAATTATTCGGTCCAGTGCTTCTCACTGGCCGAATACAACTTAGTAAAAGGGTTACTAAAAGAGGCCACAGCTGAGTTCTTTAGCTTCACGCCTAAAAGCGAAAAATTTCAGACGGTCCTTCTGAAGGGCATAAGTTCCTGCACGGAACCGGAGGCGCTCTTAAAAGAGCTCCGTGAAAAAGCCACTGACGATCTCGATTTTATCGGGGTCAAGCCTTTCACTACGGTGAAGTCCAGGCGAGGGGGTTATAGGCTGCCAATGTTCCTCGTAACATTATCGCCCCAAAGTAGTTTTGAGAGTGTGAGGATAATCGCCCGCCTCGACTATCAATCCGTACACTGGGATAAATTAAAAAGGCACGACGACATTTTGCAATGTACGAAGTGCCAGAGGTTTGGCCATACCAAAGCCAACTGCAATATGCAGTTGCGCTGCGTCAGGTGCTCAGAAACCCACATAGAAGGAGAATGCAAGCTGGGGAATGAGCGGGTTGAGGATTTAACCCAGCTCAAGAGTGTCCTTTGTGGAAACCAAGGGCACCGGGCTAGCTATAGGGGTCGCCCTAAGATCCAAGAAATGAAACAGAAACAGGCCATCCAAAAAGCCGAAAGAAGTCGAACAGTTCGACAGGCTCCAATACAAAAATTCGTGGATCCCAAATTTTCCTACGCCCAAATGGTGTCAGGGAATGGGAACTCGAGACAGGCTCCACCAACGGTTGCCCCAAAGGCCCCTGTGCCTAAGGCACCAGAGGTGCAGCCTGACATTGTAGCCTTGTTGTTGAGCATTCAAGGTCAACTAACAGGGCTGCAAAGTCAGATAAAGGAGCGAGGCAAAAGGGTGGATCATCTCTACTCTTTGTTGCCTGGCCTGGCGCAATTTAGACCACAATGGGCGCGCCTAAAAGTCCTAGCTGTGAATGTAAATTCACTGATTAGGATTGAACCAAGAGCCAACATGTTCCAATTGTTGAAAGACTACAGTCCCGATGTGTTTATGGCTAGCGAAACCAAGCTAAACCACAAACACAAATTGACTCATAAAAATTACAATATCGTAAGAAGATACCGGCCCGACTTCACTCAAGGGGGCGGTGTCGCTCTCTTTATACGAAAAGGCATTAAATATAGTCGCATACAACAATGAATTGCGAAAGCTCAAGACGCTAGAAGTTTGCGTTGCATGCATCTCTCTCACTCAAGGGAAGCGGATGTATATGATTGCGGCTTATGCGGCTGGAGCTCCGCAGGTTACTTACTTTGCTTCAGAACTCGAGATTCTTTTTAGGGAACTGAAACTGAGCTTGGAAGAAAACTATTTCATCTTGGCCGGTGATTTGAACGCAAAACATGAAGATTGGGAAAATCAACATAGTAATCCCAGAGGTAACCATCTTTTTAATTTGATGAATCTTTACAGCGTTGAATATGGCGTCGACCTGCTGGCTACTGAAAAGCCATCGTATCCAAGAAGCGGCTCCTTTCTGGATCTTTTGCTGTACGACACAAGATTGACAGTTACGGACAAAGTGGGTAATCACCCTCGAAACTGCTTACAGACAGTCGAGTACGACAGTGATCACTGCGGACTGGCTGCTGTAATGCAGATTCCGAACGAACGCGTGGAGTTGGAGGAATACGTTGCAACGCATTCTTACAATTACAGTAAGATGCGCTGGCCTCGTTTCACCAACGCCCTAGCGAGAGAACTTCGTTCGAGTGACATAGCCCCACCAAACAACAGAAACCTGACAAATACAGAAATTGACCAACTTTTACAACAGATGGACAAAATAATAAAACGAACAATGGAACGGACAATACCAAAGTACAAAGAACGGGACCAAATGGACGCTTACAGAAACGCGACTATTGACGCACTACGTAGGCACAAGAGTGGCTTACTGACAAGACTCAAAAACTTGTACAGACGACTCACAGACCCACACGACTTGGAGGTTAGGACACTGAAGTCGTCAATAAAAAATGTCAATCTGTTGATTAAGGAGAACTACAGGTTATCAATTAACAAGTACTGGGACCGTAAGATCCGGTCAGTTAATTCCAGTGACCCTAGTATGTTCCCTAAAATCAACAAGATATTCAGGAAAAAGAACGACAATGACCTTCCTTGTCTGAAACTCCAAAGAACTGAAGAGAACACAAACGTACTCAGGACAGCGCAAATAGATCCAGAAGAAGCCATCTTTGACGATGACCTTTTTATAATTGAAGATCCGAAGGAAAAAGTGGAGGCGGTGGGAGCTGCTTTCCAGCAAGTGTACAAGGTGAATGCTAGCATTCGCCCCAACCACGACCTGGAAAACAGAGCCCTACTTAATCACTTTTACCTTCGAAATGATATAACACAATGGCGATCTGAGAACCGCGGTTTCATGCGGTTCAATGACGATTCCTTGGCAAATGCCATAATCGCCAAGCAAACGGGACCAAGTCCCCTGTTAGTAACGAAGGTTGAGCTTCAGCTCATCTTCAACTCAATAAAAAAATAAAAAGTCAGCAGGTGTCGATGGTATATCCAACGTTGTACTAAGACATTTACCGATGGAGGCAATTAACATTTACACCACACTCTTCAATAATGCACTGAATAATGCATATTATCCAGTGCATTGGAAGACCGCTGTGGTTCATCCTCTCCCGAAAAAGGGAAAGGACAACTCCAACCCGTCAAATCTTCGGTCGATAAGTCTTCTTCCGAGCATCAGCAAAGTTTTCGAAAAAATCATTAATAGGGCTCTGACTAAGTGGGCTGCGGACAACAAAATAATTCCGGATGAACAGTTCGGGTTCAAGGCGGGTCATGACACAATTCATGCTGCGTCTAAACTCGTTTCTGATATTCAATGGAATAAAACAAAAAGGCCTTTGACACCGTATGGTTAGAGGGTCTTTACCTAAAACTGAGCAGGCTTGGCATAAGCAAGCCATTGTTGTATATGCTTTATGATATGCTTAACGGTAGAAAGTTTGTTGTCAAAAGTGGCAATGTAACTTCAACCACAACATTCTTAATTAAAAATGGTCTTCAACAGGGAGCGATGAATTCGCCGATTCTCTTCAGCATTTACACCAGCGATCTGATAGGTAGTCTTACAAAGGCAATTGCGTACGCCGACGATCTAATTGCGTACAGAACGGCCCGAAAGGTTATAGGTTATTAGAATTCTCTTGCAGCGTGATTTCGACAAGATTCAGCGATATTGCGACGACTGGAAACTGAAAATAAATGTCCAGAAGTCGGAGACAATTCTGTTCCGGACTCCGTTGGCTAGGGCCACGAGGGATACGTGCAAGAATTGGCGCAAGATGGTTATCGTTGATCTTCACGGGCAGCCATTAGCGAGCAAAAGTGTAGTGAAGTACCTCGGTATCTGGTTAGATCAGTATTTATATTTCGACAGACAAATGCTGCTCTGACCAGGGCCAGAGGAGCCTTCGCTCTAACGAAACGGCTGTTTTTTAGCAGTCGGCTTGACCCCAGAGTGAAGGTAATTTGCTACATGGCCCTCATACTGCCGGTGATCGTTTATGGTTGTCCTGTGTGGTTCAACGTTGCCCCTTTCCAGATGGAGAAGTTTCGGGTGTTCGAGCGGCAGTGTTTACGACGCTGTACCGGCTTATACAGAACAGCCGAATCTTCTTATGTGCATTACTATTCCAACGAGGTCCTATACAATGGGGCTCGAATCAACAGAATTGACAATTTCGTGATAAAACTCGTCCGAGGTCACATTGCAAGAGCTATGTCTTCGACCAACAATTTAATTTTCGGGGCGTTCTATCCGAACGACGAGTATTTTGAAAGTGCACGCTTGAGCGGCTTCATTCCAACAGAGGCATTCCTCTTTTTAGATAGATGCGGTCTGATACAGGATGGATTGGCAGTTCCGCTAATCTACCACGTCAGACGACGAACCGTGGATAGGCGACTCCTGTACAATCGGGACGTCATGGCACAAGGCGGAGCAGAGCTCCTTCGGTTCAGTAGGACTGTGTCCGAAAGGGACCGAACTGATAGGGTGAAGCAGGAGAACCAGTTTTGGTGGCTTCAATCGGCACTTGATAGTGGGTAGTCGGGATGGGGTTTTAAGCCTTGGCCGGCTTACATACTTGTTTTATAGTTTTAGGGTTTAGTTTTAAGTAGAATAGGCATGGTGGCACAAAAAAAAATACAAAAAAAAAATACAAACAAAAAAAAATACAAAAAAAAAACAAAAAAGGAAAATACAAAAAAACATTAAAAAAAACATGGAATAAAAAAAAATAAAAAAAAGAACCCAAAATATGAAAAACAAAAAACGTTAGATAATTGGATTTGCTGCTGTGGTTGTTCTAGTTTTAAGTAGTTTAAAGGTAGAATAGGTAGTTTTAGTTAGCTTTAAGTTTTATATTAAGGACCTTATTTTAAGTAGTTTTAAGTAAAAATAAAAAAGGATATTGATATTAGTTTTTTTGAAATTTTCTAATGAATAAAAAAATAAATAAAATGGAATTGAAGTTAAATCGATCTTAGGGCCGAAAGGCATTAGCATTAAGTATTATTGTTTAACTTAGAGTGTCCGTATGGGACCAGTAAGTTAGTTGTAAGTTATGGTTAATTAGGCCAGTTTTATGAATTTTTGTCTAGCTTTAAGATTGAATTAATAAAAATGAATTTGGAAAAAAAAAAAGTGGAGTCCGGAGATAGTTCGAAGGGTCGTTGGTTCGAGTCCCAGCCGGAGTCAACCGAGAAATTGTGGATTTTATTAGTTGGGAAGAGAAACAAATGGTGAAGGAGAAAAGAGCAGGGGTATCGAAAGATACCTCTGCTGACACATCGGGTGATGCCAAAACAGCTCCAGCAGCGGTACCGCAAATGACCGTAATATCAGGTTACACATCGGATCCGCAATGCCAATCATCTGTTAAAAGGTAAAGGCAGACGCCTAACCTAGTAAAGCGACCCAATGCAGCTAAGCGAGCAGCCATGAAAGGAAAGCTGCCGCTGCCGCTAAATAATACAGGGATGACGTCAGAGAGTGAAGTCTCTGAGGGTGACGATGTGGAGACCCCCGTGTACGTCTCTGACGGAGGAGAAGGGGAGTATAGATCGCCGAAAAAAAGATCTGAGAGCTTAACAAAGCCAGAGCCGTCGACAAAAAAGGCGTTGGAGGTGGATGTTGACCAAATCCTCCAAGAAGAAAATACACTGATTCAGGCCCTGCAAACTAAACAGGCAGCCATCAGTGTATATGAAGAAAATCTTAAGAAAATGAAGGAGGAAATGCAGCCGCTCCTCAGTCAACTTAAGCAGAAGCAAGAGGCGCGCCGGCAGCAAGAGGCAGCGCAACGGCTACTGCACCAAAAACAACAGCAACAACAACCACAGCAGCAACATCTACAAAGCAAGAACGCTTCCAAAATCTCAGGAGCGGAGCAATTTAAAAAAGCACCGCCAGCAACAGCAGGCCCAAGTGTTGAGGGTCCAACAACCTCAACAAGAGCCAAACAACGGCTACAAGAAGAACCAAAACAGCCGCAGCAACAACAAATCCTGCCCAAAAAAGAGAAGGTGCCACCAATTAGGACACACAAAGTTGACCTGGACGACATAAAACAGGTATGTAAGTCGGCCACTAAGGGCAATTTTTTCATTAAAATCATAAACGAAAAAGAAAAGAATTATTCGGTCCAGTGCTTCTCACTGGCCGAATACAACTTAGTAAAAGGGTTACTAAAAGAGGCCACAGCTGAGTTCTTTAGCTTCACGCCTAAAAGCGAAAAATTTCAGACGGTCCTTCTGAAGGGCATAAGTTCCTGCACGGAACCGGAGGCGCTCTTAAAAGAGCTCCGTGAAAAAGCCACTGACGATCTCGATTTTATCGGGGTCAAGCCTTTCACTACGGTGAAGTCCAGGCGAGGGGGTTATAGGCTGCCAATGTTCCTCGTAACATTATCGCCCCAAAGTAGTTTTGAGAGTGTGAGGATAATCGCCCGCCTCGACTATCAATCCGTACACTGGGATAAATTAAAAAGGCACGACGACATTTTGCAATGTACGAAGTGCCAGAGGTTTGGCCATACCAAAGCCAACTGCAATATGCAGTTGCGCTGCGTCAGGTGCTCAGAAACCAACATAGAAGGAGAATGCAAGCTGGGGAATGAGCGGGTTGAGGATTTAACCCAGCTCAAGTGTGTCCTTTGTGGAAACCAAGGGCACCGGGCTAGCTATAGGGGTCGCCCTAAGATCCAAGAAATGAAACAGAAACAGGCCATCCAAAAAGCCGAAAGAAGTCGAACAGTTCGACAGGCTCCAATACAAAAATTCGTGGATCCCAAATTTTCCTACGCCCAAATGGTGTCAGGGAATGGGAACTCGAGACAGGCTCCACCAACGGTTGCCCCAAAGGCCCCTGTGCCTAAGGCACCAGAGGTGCAGCCTGACATTGTAGCCTTGTTGTTGAGCATTCAAGGTCAACTAACAGGGCTGCAAAGTCAGATAAAGGAGCGAGGCAAAAGGGTGGATCATCTCTACTCTTTGTTGCCTGGCCTGGCGCAATTTAGACCACAATGGGCGCGCCTAAAAGTCCTAGCTGTGAATGTAAATTCACTGATTAGGATTGAACCAAGAGCCAACATGTTCCAATTGTTGAAAGACTACAGTCCCGATGTGTTTATGGCTAGCGAAACTAAGCTAAACCACAAACACAAATTGACTCATAAAAATTACAATATCGTAAGAAGATACCGGCCCGACTTCACTCAAGGGGGCGGTGTCGCTCTCTTTATACGAAAAGGCATTAAATATAAAGTCGCATACAACAATGAATTGCGAAAGCTCAAGACGCTAGAAGTTTGCGTTGCATGCATCTCTCTCACTCAAGGGAAGCGGATGTATATGATTGCGGCTTATGCGGCTGGAGCTCCGCAGGTTACTTACTTTGCTTCAGAACTCGAGATTCTTTTTAGGGAACTGAAACTGAGCTTGGAAGAAAACTATTTCATCTTGGCCGGTGATTTGAACGCAAAACATGAAGATTGGGAAAATCAACATAGTAATCCCAGAGGTAACCATCTTTTTAATTTGATGAATCTTTACAGCGTTGAATATGGCGTCGACCTGCTGGCTACTGAAAAGCCATCGTATCCAAGAAGCGGTTCCTTTCTGGATCTTTTGCTGTACGACACAAGATTGACAGTTACGGACAAAGTGGGTAATCACCCTCGAAACTGCTTACAGACAGTCGAGTACGACAATGATCACTGCGGACTGGCTGCTGTAATGCAGATTCCGAACGAACGCGTGGAGTTGGAGGAATACGTTGCAACGCATTCTTACAATTACAGTAAGATGCGCTGGCCTCGTTTCACCAACGCCCTAGCGAGAGAACTTCGTTCGAGTGACATAGCCCCACCAAACAACAGAAACCTGACAAATACAGAAATTGACCAACTTTTACAACAGATGGACAAAATAATAAAACGAACAATGGAACGGACAATACCAAAGTACAAAGAACGGGACCAAATGGACGCTTACAGAAACGCGACTATTGACGCACTACGTAGGCACAAGAGTGGCTTACTGACAAGACTCAAAAACTTGTACAGACGACTCACAGACCCACACGACTTGGAGGTTAGGACACTGAAGTCGTCAATAAAAAATGTCAATCTGTTGATTAAGGAGAACTACAGGTTATCAATTAACAAGTACTGGGACCGTAAGATCCGGTCAGTTAATTCCAGTGACCCTAGTATGTTCCCTAAAATCAACAAGATATTCAGGAAAAAGAACGACAATGACCTTCCTTGTCTGAAACTCCAAAGAACTGAAGAGAACACAAACGTACTCAGGACAGCGCAAATAGATCCAGAAGAAGCCATCTTTGACGATGACCTTTTTATAATTGAAGATCCGAAGGAAAAAGTGGAGGCGGTGGGAGCTGCTTTCCAGCAAGTGTACAAGGTGAATGCTAGCATTCGCCCCAACCACGACCTGGAAAACAGAGCCCTACTTAATCACTTTTACCTTCGAAATGATATAACACAATGGCGATCTGAGAACCGCGGTTTCATGCGGTTCAATGACGATTCCTTGGCAAATGCCATAATCGCCAAGCAAACAGGACCAAGTCCCCTGTTAGTAACGAAGGTTGAGCTTCAGCTCATCTTCAACTCAATAAAAAAATAAAAAGTCAGCAGGTGTCGATGGTATATCCAACGTTGTACTAAGACATTTTCCGATGGAGGCAATTAACATTTACACCACACTCTTCAATAATGCACTGAATAATGCATATTATCCAGTGCATTGGAAGACCGCTGTGGTTCATCCTCTCCCGAAAAAGGGAAAGGACAACTCCAACCCGTCAAATCTTCGGTCGATAAGTCTTCTTCCGAGCATCAGCAAAGTTTTCGAAAAAATCATTAATAGGGCTCTGACTAAGTGGGCTGCGGACAACAAAATAATTCCGGATAAACAGTTCGGGTTCAAGGCGGGTCATGACACAATTCATGCTGCGTCTAAACTCGTTTCTGATATCTAATGGAATAAAACAAAAAGGCCTTTGACACCGTATGGTTAGAGGGTCTTTACCTAAAACTGAGCAGGCTTGGCATAAGAAAGCCATTGTTGTATATGCTTTATGATATGCTTAACGGTAGAAAGTTTGTTGTCAAAAGTGGCAATGTAACTTCTACCACAACATTCTTAATTAAAAATGGTCTTCAACAGGGAGCGATGAATTCGCCGATTCTCTTCAGCATTTACACCAGCGATCTGATAGGTAGTCTTACAAAGGTAATTGCGTACGCCGACGATCTAATTGCGTACAGAACGGCCCGAAAGGTTATAGGTTATTAGAATTCTCTTGCAGCGTGATTTCGACAAGATTCAGCGATATTGCGACGACTGGAAACTGAAAATAAATGTCCAGAAGTCGGAGACAATTCTGTTCCGGACTCCGTTGGCTAGGGCCACGAGGGATACGTGCAAGAATTGGCGCAAGATGGTTATCGTTGATCTTCACGGGCAGCCATTAGCGAGCAAAAGTGTAGTGAAGTACCTCGGTATCTGGTTAGATCAGTATTTATATTTCGACAGACATATAAATGCTGCTCTGACCAGGGCCAGAGGAGCCTTCGCTCTAACGAAACGGCTGTTTTTTAGCAGTCGGCTTGACCCCAGAGTGAAGGTAATTTGCTACATGGCCCTCATACTGCCGATGATCGTTTATGGTTGTCCTGTGTGGTTCAACGTTGCCCCTTTCCAGATGGAGAAGTTTCGGGTGTTCGAGCGGCAGTGTTTACGACGCTGGCTGTACCGGCTTATACAGAACAGCCGAATCTTCTTATGTGCATTACTATTCCAACGAGGTCCTATACAATGGGGCTCGAATCAACAGAATTGATAATTTCGTGATAAAACTCGTCCGAGGTCACATTGCAAGAGCTATGTCTTCGACCAACAATTTAATTTTCGGGGCGTTCTATCCGAACGACGAGTATTTTGAAAGTGCACGCTTGAGCGGCTTCATTCCAACAGAGGCATTCCTCTTTTTAGATAGATGCGGTCTGATACAGAATGGATTGGCAGTTCCGCTAATCTACCACGTCAGACGACGAACCGTGGATAGGCGACTCCTGTACAATCGGGACGTCATGGCACAAGGCGGAGCAGAGCTCCTTCGGTTCAGTAGGGCTGTGTCCGAAAGGGACCGAACTGATAGGGTGAAGCAGGAGAACCAGTTTTGGTGGCTTCAATCGGCACTTGATAGTGGGTAGTCGGGATGGGGTTTTAAGCCTTGGCCGGCTTACATACTTGTTTTATAGTTTTAGGGTTTAGTTTTAAGTAGAATAGGCATGGTGGCACAAAAAAAAATACAAAAAAAAAAAAACAAAAAAGGAAAATACAAAAAATACAAAAAAACATTAAAAAAAAACATGGAATAAAAAAAATAAAAAAAAAGAACCCAAAATATGAAAAACAAAAAACGTTAGATAATTGGATTTGCTGCTGTGGTTGTTCTAGTTTTAAGTAGTTTATAGGTAGAATAGGTAGTTTTAGTTAGCTTTAAGTTTTATATTAAGGACCTTATTTTAAGTAGTTTTAAGTAAAAATAAAAAAGGATATTGATATTAGTTTTTTTGAAATTTTCTAATGAATACAAAAATAAATAAAATGGAATTGAAGTTAAATAGATCTTAGGGCCGAAAGGCATTAGCATTAAGTATTATTGTTTAACTTAGAGTGTCCGTATGGGACCAGTAAGTTAGTTGTAAGTTATGGTTACTTAGGCTAGTTTTATGAATTTTTGTCTAGCTTTAAGATAGATTTAAGATTGAATTAATAAAAATGAATTTGGAAAAAAAAAAAAGTGGAGTCCGGAGATAGTTCGAAGGGTCGTGGGTTCGAGTCCCAGCCGGAGTCAACCAAAAAATTAATAGCTTTTTTTCACAACCGAGAAATTGTGGATTTTATTAGTTGGGAAGAGAAACAAATGGTGAAGGAGAAAAGAGCAGGGGTATCGAAAGATACCTCTGCTGACACATCGGGTGATGCCAAAACAGCTCCAGCAGCGGTACCGCAAATAACCGTAATATCAGGTTACACATCGGATCCGCAATGCCAATCATCTGTTAAAAGGAAAAGGCAGACGCCTAACCTAGTAAAGCGACCCAATGCAGCTAAGCGAGCAGCCATGAAAGGAAAGCTGCCGCTGCCGCTAAATAATACAGGAATGACGTCAGAGAGTGAAGTCTCTGAGGGTGACGATGTGGAGACCCCCGTGTACGTCTCTGACGGAGGAGAAGGGGAGTATAGATCGCCGAAAAAAAGATCTGAGAGCTTAACAAAGCCAGAGCCGTCGACAAAAAAGGCGTTGGAGGTGGATGTTGACCAAATCCTCCAAGAAGAAAATACACTGATTCAGGCCCTGCAAACTAAACAGGCAGCCATCAGTGTATATGAAGAAAATCTTAAGAAAATGAAGGAGGAAATGCAGCCGCTCCTCAGTCAACTTAAGCAGAAGCAAGAGGCGCGCCGGCAGCAAGAGGCAGCGCAACGGCTACTGCACCAAAAACAACAGCAACAACAACCACAGCAGCAACATCTACAAAGCAAGAACGCTTCCAAAATCTCAGGAGCGGAGCAATTTAAAAAAGCACCGCCAGCAACAGCAGGCCCAAGTGTTGAGGGCCCAACAACCTCAACAAGAGCCAAACAACGGCTACAAGAAGAACCAAAACAGCCGCAGCAACAACAAATCCTGCCCAAGAAAGAGAAGGTGCCACCAATTAGGACACACAAAGTTGACCTGGACGACATAAAACAGGTATGTAAGCCGGCCACTAAGGGCAATTTTTTCATTAAAATCCTAAACGAAAAAGAAAAGAATTATTCCGTCCAGTGCTTCTCACTGGCCGAATACAACTTAGTAAAAGGGTTACTAAAAGAGGCCACAGCTGAGTTCTTTAGCTTCACGCCTAAAAGCGAAAAATTTCAGACGGTCCTTCTGAAGGGTATAAGTTCCTGCACGGGACCGGAGGCGCTCTTAAAAGAGCTCCGTGAAAAAGCCACTGACGATCTCGATTTTATCGGGGTCAAGCCTTTCACTACGGTGAAGTCCAGGCGAGGGGGTTATAGGCTGCCAATGTTCCTCGTAACATTATCGCCCCAAAGTAGTTTTGAGAGTGTGAGGATAATCGCCCGCCTCGACTATCAATCCGTACACTGGGATAAATTAAAAAGGCACGACGACATTTTGCAATGTACGAAGTGCCAGAGGTTTGGCCATGCCAAAGCCAACTGCAATATGCAGTTGCGCTGCGTCAGGTGCTCAGAAACCCACATAGAAGGAGACGCAAAGCTGGGGAATGAGCGGGTTGAGGATTTAACCCAGCTCAAGTGTGTCCTTTGTGGAAACCAAGGGCACCCGGCTAGCTATAGGGGTCGCCCTAAGATCCAAGAAATGAAACAGAAACAGGCCAGTCAAAAAGCCGAAAGAAGTCGAACAGTTCGACAGGCTCCAATACAAAAATTCATGGATCCCAAATTTTCCTACGCCCAAATGGTGTCAGGGAATGGGAACTCGAGACAGGCTCCACCAATGGTTGCCCCAAAGGCCCCTGTGCCTAAGGCACCAGAGGTGCAGCCTGACATTGTAGCCTTGTTGTTGAGCATTCAAGGTCAACTAACAGGGCTGCAAAGTCAGATAAAGGAGCGAGGCAAAAGGGTGGATCATCTCTACTCTTTGTTGCCTGGCCTGGCGCAATTTAGACCACAATGGGCGCGCTGCCGGAGACGCGCCTTAAAGTCCTAGCTGTGAATGTAAATTCACTGATTAGGATTGAACGAAGAGCCAACATGTTCCAATTGTTGAAAGACTACAGTCCCGATGTGTTTATGGCTAGCGAAACCAAGCTAAACCACAAACACAAATTGACTCATAAAAATTACAATATCGTAAGAAGATACCGGCCCGACTTCACTCAAGGGGGCGGTGTCGCTCTCTTTATACGAAAAGGCATTAATTATAAAGTCACATACAACAATGAATTGCGAAAGCTCAAGACGCTAGAAGTTTGCGTTGTATGCATCTCTCTCACTCAAGGGAAGCGGATGTATATGATTGCGGCTTATGCGGCTTATGCGGCTGGAGCTCCGCAGGTTACTTACTTTGCTTCAGAACTCGAGATTCTTTTTAGGGAACTGAAACTGAGTTTGGAAGAAAACTATTTCATCTTGGCCGGTGATTTGAACGCAAAACATGAAGATTGGGGAAATCAACATAGTAATCCCAGACGTAACCATCTTTTTAATTTGATGAATCTTTACAGCGTTGAATATGGCGTCGACCTGCTGGCTACTGAAAAGCCATCGTATCCAAGAAGCGGCTCCTTTCTGGATCTTTTGCTGTACGACACAAGATTGACAGTTACGGACAAAGTGGGTAATCACCCTCGAAACTGCTTACAGACAGTCGAGTACGACAGTGATCACTGCGGACTGGCTGCTGTAATGCAGATTCCGAACGAACGCGTGGAGTTGGAGGAATACGTTGCAACGTATTCTTACAATTACAGTAAGATGCGCTGGCCTCGTTTCACCAACGCCCTAGCGAGAGAACTTCGTTCGAGTGACATAGCCCCACCAAACAACAGAAACCTGACAAATACAGAAATTGACCAACTTTTACAACAGATGGACAAAATAATAAAACGAACAATGGAACGGACAATACCAAAGTACAAAGAACGGGACCAAATGGACGCTTACAGAAACGCGACTATTGACGCACTACGTAGGCACAAGAGTGGCTTACTGACAAGACTCAAAAACTTGTACAGACGACTCACAGACCCACACGACTTGGAGGTTAGGACACTGAAGTCGTCAATAAAAAATGTCAATCTGTTGATTAAGGAGAACTACAGGTTATCAATTAACAAGTACTGGGACCGTAAGATCCGGTCAGTTAATTCCAGTGACCCTAGTATGTTCCCTAAAATCAACAAGATATTCAGGAAAAAGAACGACAATGACCTTCCGTGTCTGAAACTCCAAAGAACTGAAGAGAACACAAACGTACTCAGGACAGCGCAAATAGATCCAGAAGAAGCCATCTTTGACGATGACCTTTTTATAATTGAAGATCCGAAGGAAAAAGTGGAGGCGGTGGAAGCTGCTTTCCAGCAAGTGTACAAGGTGAATGCTAGCATTCGCAAGTTGTTGAAGCGTTCGGATAGCTAAATAAGGTGCAGCAGCAGTGCCGAATGTAACCGTGTTAAGACGGTACGTTTTAACTTCTTCTCCATCAACATCTCGCAATAGAACAAGTTGAAACATTGAATCACCTAAGGGACCCAAATTTGTCGATACATTTTATTTATATCAGCAGTGAATGCAGTCTTGAACCTCCTAAAACGTGCGATATGATCGAAGATATCATCTTGCAATCTGGGACCAACATGCAGATGGTCATTGAGCGACGTCCCGTCGAATGTTTTACAGGACACGTCAAATACAATCCGTAGTTTTGTAGTTGAGCTGGCTTCCTTAAGGACTGCATGGTGAGGAAGGTAATAATGAGGAGGGTTTGTTACAGCAAGTGGTACTTCAGTCATATGCCCAAGCTCCTTATATTCATTGAAAACCCTTTGATATGCAGCTTTAAACGAAATATTGGTTTGGAATTTTCTTTCCAATGGTAAGAATCTTACAAGAGCTGATTTTTGAGACAACCCTAGTAAAGGATATGTTCCTTCTTTGAAAGAAAGTTGGACAACATATTTTTCATCTAATTGCCGTTTATGTGTCCTGCGAAAATGGTTTTCACATTTTTCTTCGTCTGGTGTTAGGAAATTTCGACCTTGAACTTCTTCAAGTTCCCAAAACATGTTCAAAAAGGTATCTAAGACTTGAGACTCAGTTTTTATATGAAACGCCTGGACTTTTGATAGGCTATGAGGTGAAATGCCCCAGAAAGCACCCACCCACGACCTGGAAAACAGAGCCCTACTTAATCACTTTTACCTTCGAAATGATATAACACAATGGCGATCTGAGAACCGCGGTTTCATGCGGTTCAATGACGATTCCTTGGCAAATGCCATAATCGCCGAGCAAACGGGACCAAGTCCCCTGTTAGTAACGAAGGTTGAGCTTCAGCTCATCTTCAACTCAATAAAAAAATAAAAAGTCAGCAGGTGTCGATGGTATATCCAACGTTGTACTAAGACATTTACCGATGGAGGCAATTAACATTTACACCACACTCTTCAATAATGCACTGAATAATGCATATTATCCAGTGCATTGGAAGACCGCTGTGGTTCATCCTCTCCCGAAAAAGGGAAAGGACAACTCCAACCCGTCAAATCTTCGGTCGATAAGTCTTCTTCCGAGCATCAGCAAAGTTTTCGAAAAAATCATTAATAGGGCTCTGACTAAGTGGGCTGCGGACAACAAAATAATTCCGGATAAACAGCTCGGGTTCAAGGCGGGTCATGACACAATTCATGCTGCGTCTAAACTCGTTTCTGATATCCAATGGAATAAAACAAAAAGGCCTTTGACAGCGTATGGTTAGAGGGTCTTTACCTAAAACTGAGCAGGCTTGGCATAAGCAAGCCATTGTTGTATATGCTTTATGATATGCTTAACGTTAGAAAGTTTGTTGTCAAAAGTGGCAATGTAACTTCTACCACAACATTCTTAATTAAAAATGGTCTTCAACAGGGAGCGGTGAATTCGCCGATTCTCTTCAGCACTTACACCAGCGATCTGATAGGTAGTCTTACAAAGGCAATTGCGTACGCCGACGATCTAATTGGGTACAGAACGGCCCGAAAGGTTGAGGTTATTAGAATTCTCTTGCAGCGTGATTTCGACAAGATTCAGCGATATTGCGACGACTGGAAACTGAAAATAAATGTCCAGAAGTCGGAGACAATTCTGTTCCGGACTCCGTTGGCTAGGGCCACGAGGGATACGTGCAAGAATTGGCGCCAGATGGTTATCGTTGATCTTCACGGGCAGCCATTAGCGAGCAAAAGTGTAGTGAAGTACCTCGGTATCTGGTTAGATCAGTATTTATATTTCCACAGACATATAAATGCTGCTCTGACCAGGGCCAGAGGAGCCTTCGCTCTAACGAAACGGCTGTTTTTTAGCAGTCGGCTTGACCCCAGAGTGAAGGTAATTTGCTACATGGCCTTCATACGGCCGATGATCGTTTATGGTTGTCTTGTGTGGTTCAACGTTGCCCCTTCCCAGATGGAGAAGTTTCGGGTGTTCGAGCGGCAGTGTTTACGACGCTGTACCGGCTTATACAGAACAGCCGAATCTTCTTATGTGCATTACTATTCCAACGAGGTCCTATACAATGGGGCTCGAATCAACAGAATTGACAATTTCGTGATAAAACTCGTCCGAGGTCACATTGCAAGAGCTATGTCTTCGACCAACAATTTAATTTTCGGGGCGTTCTATCCGAACGACGAGTATTTTGAAAGTGCACGCTTGAGCGGCTTCATTCCACCAGAGGCATTCCTCTTTTTAGATAGATGCGGTCTGATACAGGATGGATTGGCTGTTCCGATAATCTACCACGTCAGACGACGAACCGTGGATAGGTGACTCCTGTACAATCGGGACGTCATGGCACAAGGCGGAGCAGAGCTCCTTCGGTTCAGTAGGGCTGTGTCCGAAAGGGACCGAACTGATAGGGTGAAGCAGGAGAACCAGTTTTGGTGGCTTCAATCGGCACTTGATAGTGGGTAGTCGGGATGGGGTTTTAAGCCTTGGCCGGCTTACATACTTGTTTTATAGTTTTAGGGTTTAGTTTTAAGTAGAATAGGCATGGTGGCACAAAAAAAAATACAAAAAAAAAAATTACAAAAAAAACAAAAAAGGAAAATACAAAAAAAATTAAAAAAAAAACATGGAATAAAAAAAATAAAAAAAAAAGAACCCAAAATATGAAAAACAAAAAACGTTAGATAATTGGATTTGCTGCTGTGGTTGTTCTAGTTTTAAGTAGTTTATAGGTAGAATAGGTAGTTATAGTTAGCTTTAAGTTTTATATTAAGGACCTTATTTTAAGTAGTTTTAAGTAAAAATAAAAAAAAAGGATATTGAAATTTTCTAATGATTAAAAAAATAAATAAAATGGAATTGAAGTTAAATAGATCTTACGGTCGAAAAGCATTAGCATTAAGTATTATTGTTTAACTTAGAGTGTCCGTATGGGACCAGTAAGTTAGTTGTAAGTTATGGTTAATTAGGCTAGTTTTATGAATTTTTGTCTAGCTTTAAGATAGGTTTAAGATTGAATTAATAAAAATGAATTTTAAAAAAAAAAAAAAAAACATAGCTCACGCAGTGGGTGTTGTAAGTAAATATTTGTCGAATCCAGGTCAGGCACATTGGAAGGCTGTAAAAAGGATCATGCGTTATTTAAAGGGCACAATCAATTCTAAAATCGAATTCTCAGATTGGGCACACGAAGTTGATTATAGGCGTTCAGTTATTGGCTACATATTGAAAATGCAAGGCAGTCCCATCTCATGGGCTAGTAAACGACAAAGGACAGTGGCGTTGTCGACAACCGAAGCCGAATACATGGCACTATCAGCGGCTTGTCAAAAAGTGCTTTGGGTTCGAAGCTTGGCAGCTGAAATCGATTCATCAATTATATCCAAACCGACCGTTATATTCTGTGACAACAAAGGTGCAGTGGATCTTGCATCAACAGCTCGATTTCGTCCGCGCACAAAACACATCGACATTCGTCACCATTTTCTTCGAGATCACATTGAAAATGAGAACATCGTTGTGCAGTACACTCCAACGGAGCAAATGGTCGCAGACTCCTAACGAAACCATTATGTGGTAACAAATTTAATTTTTGTAAAAATAATTTTGGAATTGTTTAAATTATAGATTTTTGTTCAAGAAAGGGTGTTGAAATTATGAACTGCAAATCAACTTTAAGATTCAGTTCTGTCTTATCTGAACACACCTTTTTTTGTATTCTTACTTTTTGATTTTGTTCATTCACTTTTTGGCGCTTCTCGCTTTTGGACTGTTCTAGATTTTTCTCTATTATTTTATATTCGATTAAAAGTATTTTTTAATTAAAAGTAAAAGCGTTTCGTTTCATTCTTTATTCCTTGGATTTTTATCAAATCCCTTCATTTTTACATATCCGAACATAGTTTAATTGAATTCTCACTTCGAATTCCGCGTCAGTAGTAGAGTAGTAGGAAAAAGCCTAATTAAGGCTCCTTCTCGATTTGTTTCTCATTTTTCAATTTTTCTCGAAAGAAAATTTAGTTGGGAGGGGGTCTGAACTCGCCATTACGTTTCGGCAAGTTTTGGAAACACATCCAACAACTTCTCGAAACCTAGCTTGTGTGTGTGATAGTAAAGTTTCGTAAAGAATCTACAACGGTTGCATTCTCGGTTAGTGTCAAGCTTCCAGGAAGCCGTAATCCCGTGACCGACGATCTCGGAAACGATTGGTTGAGTTGTATGTATGTGTGAATGATTGGAATGGACGAGGGAGAAATGATAGTTAAAAATGTTTTGCATGAAAGGGACTTTTAAGGGAGTCTTTAAAGCGCTAAGTTCGTTTGAAGAAAAAGATCGAGGAATTTTGAAGAAGAAAAGAACAAGTCAAGAAGGAGATAGGAATCCATTTCTAAAGATAAAAAAGGAGGAAATTCAAATAAATTAAGCAAGATTCGAGGTGTTTGATTGCAAATAGAAATATTATACATATATATATTCATAACTCTGAAATATATTATATATTTCTATCAATTTATTTCTGTCCAAAAATTGTCGGGGCGTTTTATCCGAACGACGAGTATTTTGAAAGTGCACGCTTGAGCGGCTTCATTACACCAGAGGCATTCCTCTTTTTAGATAGATGCGGTCTGATACAGGATAGATTGGCTGTTCCGCTAATCTACCACGTCAGACGACGAACCGTGGATAGGCGACTCCTGTACAATCGGGACGTCATGGCACAAGGCGGAGCAGAGCTCCTTCGGTTCAGTAGGGCTGTGTCCGAACGGGACCGAACTGATAGGGTGAAGCAGGAGAACCAGTTTTGGTGGCTTCAATCGGCACTTGATAGTGGGTAGTCGGGATGGGGTTTTAAGCCTTGGCCGGCTTACATACTTGTTTTATAGTTTTAGGGTTTAGTTTTAAGTAGAATTTAGAATTAGAATTAGAAATACATTTTATTTATTCATTTTCATTTTACAACTAGTTAATACAAAAATTTACAATAAATAAAGAATAAGTAATAGTTATCATCCTTTAGCTTCAAGCTAGTGTTGAATGATACAAAGCGAATTTAAATTTACATAAATTAAAAACTGATGTGGGGTGACAATCAGAGCTGCAATGGGCAGGTGATCAAATAAGTTATTATTATTATTTTTTTTTTTTTTATTTCAAATATTAAATACAAAATAGGAAAGAATTAGAATTAGAACATATTCATATAAATTAAGAGAAAAAGAAATATAATAAAAAATAGATACTCAGTTTTTAAACATCAATATTTCTTTAACAATAATTATCTATACAATTTAAGTCAATTGTGAAAAGCCAGTCTTTTACTTTTTTCAGAAAAGAGTTTAAATTTTGAGAAGTTCTGATAGATGTTGGTAAGTTATTAAATGCCTTGGGTGCTGCGACAGTATAAAAGTTAGAGAAATGAGTTTTATGAGCAGTGGGTATATTGACAAGATGCATATTATTTATGCGTAGATTATATAACTGCGAGTTCCTACTTGGAATGTTACCACTTTGCTTGAAAAATTCTTTCAATACTTTAAAAATGTAAAGGTGTCTCAAAGGTAGAATTCCCAAATCCTTGAATAAGGGCCAACTTTCAGTTCATCGATTTTTGTTGCAAATGATTCTAATTAGATGTTTTTGAGCAATCAACAAGGGTCTTAAAGTACTAGCATATGAACCACCCCAGCTGGATAAACCATATTGTATTTTAGAGTGTGCAAGTCCGTAGTATATTGAAGTTAAAACTCTTTTTGAGCAGAATGGTTTTAACAGATACATTTTTCTAGTAATGAGCATCAAATAATTTTTTATATTGCAAATATGATCTTTCCAGTTAAGATTAAAATCAATTGTAACTCCTAGATATTTAAAACTGTACACTGAATCAATTTTGAAACAAGAATCTGAACAAGAACCAGCTGCTTGAAAATTAGGTCTACCGCAACTATGTAAAGGAAAGGTGAATTGTTTACAATTCGACCCATGAAATATAAAATCGTAATTGCAAAGCTGATGACTAGAAGTTTTGAATGACATTATTTTAGTTTTTTCACTAAGGATTAACTTATGAACAGAGAACCAAGTTCTTAGAATTTCGAGATCTTCAATTTGAATGTTACAATTATGTTCTCAGTTTGACTGGTAGGTAAACGATATATCATCTGCAAAAGCCGTAGGAAGGCCATTCAACTTCAACCTAAAGAGAGAGTTGATATAAACCAGAAAAAATAAGGGGCCGAGAACGGAGCCCTGAGGTACTCCAGATTTTAGATATCGAGCTTCACTCATTACACCATTAACTACCACTTTTTGAACTCTTTCTTTTAAATATGACTTAAGCCATTGAAAAAGAACTCCTCTAAATCCTGCATTTTATAATTTACTTAGCAGTAAATCATGATCAACCATGTCAAAGGCTTTAGTCATATCAATAAAAAGAGCCATAGTCGGTTTATTATGATTCAAGCTGCCATAGAGTTGACTGCAAAGTCGAAGAATTGCATCTTCGGTTGACTTCCCAGACCGAAATCCAAATTGATTTTCGCTAAAAAAACAATTTTTATCTAAGAAAGAAGTAATTCTTTTTTTCATTAGTTTTTCGAAAATTTTTGAGAAGGTGGGAAGAAGAGAAATAGGTCTGAGGTTTGACATATTTGTTCTATCTTCTTTTTTATAAAGAGGGATTACCTCCGCACATTTAAATTGTTGAGGAAAACAACCTTGTTCAACACTTAAGTTAAATATATAACTTAACACATCTGAGACATATAAAGCAATTTTTTTGAGTAAGTTACTAGATATTCCATCTAAACTACAATTAATTCTTACTGAATTGTCACCCTCACTCTTCCTCATATATATATTTTCATTCCTAGTCCAAACGTACTTGACTCCTTTCGTAGTTTTCATTGAAATCGCAGTATTAAGTAGTCGACTCTACTCTGATGTGTCAGGCAATCGTTGATGTAAACATTCTCCTGTTTACCTCGTACTCCAAAAAAATTTGTTGTTAATTGTTCTTTCTTTTCTCTTTTGCTTTGCATAATTTTCTCTTTCATACGGTGAGAGACAAATTTAACGTGTAGAATGTTGGCAGTAGTTGAATTACCATTAGCAAGAGGTTTTCCTTTTTTAACTTTTTTAACAAAACATTGGTCGATGTCATTCTCAGTTACGTTAACTTGTAATGCTTCACGAAAGATACCAAGTGCAAGATCGATGTGTGGAGTGTCTTTGATGATAGGAACATTATACACTTCTATACTGTTCAAGAGAAGTTGTTGCTCTAGATTATTTACCCTTTGTTCGAGTGCAAGAATTTTTTGTTCACTTTCATTGTTTTTGGCAACCATTTCATCGATCTGAATTTTATGGTAATTCTTTAGTTGAAGAATTTCAGCGTAAACCATCTCTAAAGTAACGGCTGCAGGTAGTTTTTTCATCGTCTCGGTGTTGATGGACAAATCAGTAGCATTGGAAGCGGTTGTGGAACTATTGGCGGTGGTAGAGGTGGATGATGGTTGGGTGCAGGGGTTTGAGGTGGTGATGGATGCAGTTGTGGCGGTGGCAGCGGAGGCGGAAGGGGTTGCGGTGGTGTTGATGGTGGCGGTGACGGCTGTGGTGACGGTGGAGTAGTCACATAGGTTTGATGATGAAGAGTTAGATGCGTTAGGAGGTGGTGTTCCATTTGATGATGTTTGTGCAACTGAAGAGAATTTATTTGGAGTAGTACCAGATATAGATCCTCTCCTCTCTATAGTGCAACAAGGGCATCTCCAGTTTGCTTTGGAATTTTTCATAAAATCAAGCTCATTAGCAGTGATTTTTGCACATTTTCCATGTGAATATTTGGAACAGTAACTACACCTGACTTTAAGCTCGTTTCTTTCTACCTTTTTTTTACAAAATGCACACGACATTCTCGGTATTTTAAAAATGTAAAAAATATAAATACAAAAATACTTTGACTAATTAATTGAAAAAAAGCTCCCGATATGAGTGTACCCCACAACGTCACAAAGAGAACTGAGAATAGGCATGGTGGCACAAAAAAAATACAAAAAAAATATAAAAAAAAAATACAAAAAAAAAAACAAAAAAATACAAAAAAAAAAACAAAAAAAATACACAAAAAAAAATAACACAAAAAAATACAAAAATTAAAAAAAAAGACAACAAAATATGAAAAACAAAAAACGTTAGATAGTTAGATTTGCTGCTGGGGTTGTTCTAGTTTTAAGTAGTTTATAGGTAGAATAGGTAGTTTTAGTTAGCTTTAAGTATATTAAGGACCTTATTTTAAGTAGTTTTTAAGTAAAAATAAAAAAAGGATATTGATATTAGTTTTTTTGAAATTTTCTAATGAATAAAAAAATAAATAAAATGGAATTGAAGTTAAATAGATCTTACGGCCGAAAAGCATTAGCATTAAGTATTATTGTTTAACTTAGAGTGTCCGTATGGGACCAATAAGTTAGTTGTAAGTTATGGTTAATTAGGCTAGTTTTATGAATTTTTGTCTAGCTTTAAGATAGGTTTAAGATTGAATTAATAAAAATGAATTTAAAAAAAAAAAAAAAAAAAACAGCTCACGAAGTGGGTGTTGTAAGTAAATATTTGTCGAATCCAGGTCAGGCACATTGGAAGGCTGTAAAAAGGATCATGCGTTATTTAAAGGGCACAATCAATTCCAAAATCGAATTCTCCAAAAATGATGACTCCAAGTTATTGGCATATAGCGATGCAGATTGGGCA
Source organism: Eupeodes latifasciatus (assembly GCA_920104205.1). Classification (NCBI taxonomy): domain Eukaryota; kingdom Metazoa; phylum Arthropoda; class Insecta; order Diptera; family Syrphidae; genus Eupeodes; species Eupeodes latifasciatus. Next base: position 269,121,674 of record OV049924.1, on the reverse strand, counting down.
CACGAAGTTGATGATAGGCGTTCAGTTAGTGGCTACATATTGAAAATGCAAGGCAGTCCCATCTCATGGGCTAGTAAACGACAAAGGACAGTGGCGTTGTGCAGTACACTCCAACGGAGCAAATGGTCGCAGATTATGTGGTAACAAATTTAATTTTTGTAAAAATAATTTTGGAATTGTTTAAAGTATAGATTTTTGTTCAAGAAAGGGTGTTGAAATTATGAACTGCAAATCAACTTTAAGATTCAGTTCTGTCTTATCTGAACACACCTTTTTTTTGTATTCTTACTTTTTGATTTTGTTCATTCACTTTTGGCGCTTCTCGCTTTTGGAATGTTCTAGATTTTTCTCTATTATTTTATATTCGATTAAAAGTATTTTTTAATTAAAAGTAAAAGCGTTTCGTTTCATTCTTTATTCCTTGGATTTTTATCAAATCCCTTCATTTTTACATATCCGAACATAGTTTAATTGAATTGTCACTTCGAATTCCGCGTCAGTAGTAGAGTAGTAGGAAAAAGCCTAATTAAGGCTCCTTCTCGATTTGTTTCTCATTTTTCAATTTTTCTCGAAAGAAAATTTAGTTGGGAGGGGGTCTGAACTCGCCATTGCGTTTCGGCAAGTTTTGGAAACACATCCAACAACTTGTCGAAACCTAGCTTGTGTGTGTGATAGTAAAGTTTCGTAAAGAATCTACAACGGTTGCATTCTCGGTTAGTGTCAAGCTTCCAGGAAGCCGTAATCCCGTGACCGACGATCTCGAAAACGATTGGTTGAGTTGTATGTACATATGTGTGAATGATTGGAATGGACGAGGGAGAAATGATAGTTAAAAATGTTTCGCATGAAATGGACTTTTAAGGGAGTCTTTAAAGCGCTAAGTTCGTTTGAAGAAAAAGATCGAGGAATTTTGAAGAAGAAAAGAACAAGTCAAGAAGGAGATAGGAATCCATTTCTTAAGATAAAAAAGGAGGAAATTCAAATAAATTAAGCAAGATTCGAGGTGTTTGATTTCAAATAGAAATATTATATATGTATTCATAACTCTGAAATATATTATATATTTCTATCAATTTATTTCTGTCCAAAAATTGTCGTAGCGCGCTTTAATTTTTGCAATTTCATGAAGACCCATTTTCTTTTTAATTACTTGTTTTATTTTTTTGTATTTCAATTATGCATTCAGTCAAATTGTAATATTTTGTTCCTTTGATCTCCTATCTGACGGTCTCCCAAAAATAAAACACATATACCTTAACATACTCGTTCCGCTTTTTATTTACATAATTCTTCTATGTAAAAAAAAATCCTGACGTCCTTTCATTTTCTTTTCATAAGCTATTTTGATCCAACGAATCACAGTGGTATATTTTTGTGGTGTTTTTTTTTCAGTAATTTTATAAAAATAAATAAATCGTTATCTTTTTTTTGATTGGTTAGATTCTTGTGATATTTAAATGTTTTTATTCATAGGTTCTAGAAAGTGAAACAATATTCCAGGGAAGATAAAACCATTGGCGACAGGCAGCGGCTACATAGACTACCCATATTTGTTTTGGTTGAAGGAGAATTGGATGTGAGAAAGGTTTTTTTATATACATACATATGTATGTGTGTACATATAATTTCTTTATTTAGTAGTTATTTTATTTGATTGATGATTTTTCAAATTAGCCGTTCGGATTCGGCTTAAAACTGTAGGTCCCCTCCATTCCTGACAACGGTACTCGCACACAGGAATGGTTGAGAGTTGTAAGTCACTAGGCCCTAGTTTTCAACGGGCTGATGCACCACCCAATTTATTTTTTATTTATTTTATTTGATACCTATTTTTATTTTATCATACAATTATTGTAATTTATTTCGTATAAATTTTTATTATTTTCTTGTGGGAATATGAATAGGTACATTTTATTAGCGAAATTTATTTTTACATAAAGTGCAGTGCATATCGTTACTGTTAGTGCAAAAGGTCGTATGTAAAAGTTAACTACTTTACAGGGGAGCATAAAAACTGATTATTTCCATATGACAAATTAAAACTTTCAACCAGATCGTTTTGATAAAAAATATATTTTATTTAAATTTCAACTTATACTAGTTTATAATAATTATTGATCTTTATGGTTGCGGGGTTGGAATCGGACTACCTATCCTCGATCAGTTGCATCTCCTCAATGATTCGCTTTGTGGTCGTTATCGGGAGCGTCGGTCATAAAACATCCTTCTTATCTGTTGGCGGCTTGGGTCGTAAATATTTTAGTTTTACGACGGTCAGATAGTTTATCTTTGTTTTTTCTAGTTCGTCAATGTTGTATGACGGTCGGAAACCTCTCTTATCATTACTGTTTGTCCCGTCTGGTTACCATGTGTTAACTCTCCCTTTGGTCGGAAGAAGATTGTCCCAATCTTTCATTTAACAGTTCTTGAACTCTTGATCTTGAACTGTCTACGAATTCTTCCATCTCAATAGTGGCTTGTTGTTCAGGTTCGATCGCTTGATAAACTCGTATTATTAAATAAATTCTATAAGCAGAGTAGATAATTATTATGATAAAAAATTTAATACATATTCCCCACAGCACGGGATGTTCCTTAATATCGGATAACAAAGGTTCTATGTAATCTATATTTGTATACATAAGGTTTTCGTCTTGCGAAGCAATGTATTCGAGAACATGAATCTGTGATACTTTAGTTTCTTTGATGTGTTGAAATATTTGATTTTTTGAATTAACATACAGTTTTCCATCAATAGATACATTATTTTCGAATTGAACCAAATTAATTCCTGATAGTTCTATTTCATTTACAATATGGTGTTCTGTTAGTACAATATTTCCTTCGTTAATTATTTCTATAGGTAGGTTTCTTTCTTTTATTTTCGTACATTTAGCCTTATATTTATTTAAAAGGTCCGTTAAGCAACTTGTTTCTTTTATAATTTTGCAATAATCGTGGTTGAGTTCTTTTTTACATTTTGATTTATAAATTTTTTTCTTATATTTAACAATTTCTTTTAGTATAACAATTTTTCCACCATTCACATTATTACTTCTAGTTATATAATGGGTACCTAACCCTTTTACTTTGGGGTATTTGACAAACAGTACAATAATGTTTATGTTTACTTTTTCTTGTTCCATAATAGTTTGGATTTCATTAACATTTAACAAAAGTGTGTTCAATATGTTTGATTTGCTTCAATTAATTGTATTTATTATTTCTCTTAATTCTATAATGATAAATTTTATTTTTTTGATATCAATAATTCCTTTACTGCCAATATCTTTATTTATACTGCCTAACTTATTAAATAGACGTGTATTTTTATTTTTTTTTTTTTTGCTATTTGATTTTATTAATTCTTGTAATTTTAATTTCTAATATTATCCTTATGGATTTTCCGATTATTTGAATCTATTACTAAATTCCCTAAGTCTTCCTTAACTTTCTTTTTTTGGAATGAAGGTTTATTCTTACTTCTTCTCTAATCATTGTTTCTCTGTAATTGTTTCGCCTACTTTATATACTTTAATTTTTCTATTCTTGTTAAAATATCCTATCATTTTCTGTTGGTGTTTTTGAATTTTTACTTTGGTGTCGTTGTTGTCTATATAATTATGAAATATATCTGTCGGTCGTTTGTCTGTCACCGTGTGAATTGTTTCGTTATATTTTTTTGTAGCTAAAGTCATTATATCTTTAATGTCTGTAATATGTGTAGTTTCTTTAACTATTCTAATAAGCTCTGTTAGAGTTGAGTGAATTCTCTCTATTGTACCGTTGCTCTTTGAGTGGGCTGGTGGTGTAGTTTTATGAGTGATGTTAAGAAGGTTGTACGCACATTTTGCAGAAAGTGAACAAAATGCTGCTTCGTTATCGGTTATCAACATTTTGACGTTACCAAAAAGCGGTAGTAGTTCTATCATTCTGTCTTTTGCTTTCGTCTTTGACTTTACTTGGGTTGTAACGAAATATTTTGAAAATGGGTCTGTCATTGTAAAAAAAGACGAGTTTTCGCAGTAGTATACATATATCTGCGTGGATGCGCTCTCCCCCTTCTTCAGGAATTGGAGTCTCTCCAATTGGTTGCTTATTCGGATGTCTATCGTACTTGTTCTTTTTACAAACTTCACATGTAGTGTTTAATGAAAGAATTTGCTTGAATGTATTTGGCCAATAATATCTGTTAACAATTTGCTTATACACTTCTTTAGCCTGTCTATGAGCTCGATTGTGTTCGGCAGTGATGATACCTAATTGTTCTTCCTTATCTGTTACGTCTTCAACTATTTGGTTGCAAAGTAAAAATTTAATTGTTGGAAATTCCTCCATAATCTTGAAGAATGTCTCTTCGGTGCTGTAAATTCCTACTGTCGAACCTGCCTTTAATATTGTTTTAATTTTACTTACAATCTCTAAATCTTTAAAAAGTACCGTATGTCTCCAGTAATTTGTGTGTATTTCCTTTGAAATTATGTTGTTGTTGAGTGATTCTTTCATGATTAATTGAATTTTAAAATTATTAATTCTTTGGTTCACTCTTTTTATTTCTGACACGGGACTACTCTCTGCTCTATGAACAGTTCCTATCTCTGATTCATCTTCGTTCATCATATTTAGTTCTTGTCTACTAAGGGCATCAGCTACAACATTTTCCCTGCCTGGTTTGTATATAATTTCTGGAGCGTATTCTTCTATGAAAGCGCGCCAACGTTTTATTTTTGTATTAGGGTTCTTATCGCCTATGGCAAATGTTAAAGGTTGGTGATCTGTATATATGCGGATACCACTCACACCATAAAGATAATTTCGAAGGTTCTTCAATGCCCAAATTATGGCAAGGAGTTCCTTCTCGTTTGTCGCGTAATTTTCCTCGGTTTTACTTAACGTTCGGCTTATAAAAATGATGGGCTTATTATTTTGACTAAGCACTGCACCTATGGGTGAGTTGCTAGCGTCTGTGGTTAGTTCAAATCTTTTGCTAAAGTCAGGTTGGTTGAGCGTAACTTGTTCGCAGAGTTTGTCCTTCAATATTTTAAATGATTTAATGGCCTCCTTATCAAACCCTATTGTGACTTTTTTGCTACTACTTTGTTATCATCGTATAATTTCTTATGAATTTACGGTAATAACCAGCTAATCCCAAAAAAGATCTTAATTGACGTAAAGTCTCTGGTTCCGGAAATTCCTCTATGCATCGAGTTTTTATTGGGTCCATTTTTATGCAATTAAATGATACGATGTACCCAAGAAATTCTACTTCTTTCATGAAGTATTTCGATTTTTCACTCGATATTCTCATGTTCGCTGTGCTTAAGGCCTTCGTTATTGTCTCGATGTGTTCGAGATGTTCTTCTTCCGTCTCTGAATATATAATGACGTCGTCAATATAAACATGACAAAATTTCCCTATGTATTCGCGGAGGATGTCATCCAAAGCTCTCTGGAAAATTGACTGCGCATTTTTGAGTCCAAACGGCATTCGAAGGAACTCGTATTTCCCATTGTTAACACTAAAAGCTGTTTTTCCCCTATCGCTCTCTTTTAACTTTATCTGATGGAACCCGCTCTTTAAATCAAGAGTGGTGAAATATTTAGCTTTGCCTAAATTTGCTAAGATAACTGATGTTTCTGCCATAGGATATTTATCTGTTTTAGTAAATGAATTAAGTTTTTATGTTTCTTTGTACCGTCCTCGTTTACACCTTTCTTATCTACAACCCATACCGGAGTTATATTCACTTCGACTAGGCTGTATTATATTATTATCAAGTAAATTCTCTATTTCCTTGTTTACGAAGCTAGCTACCGATTGTGGATACGGGTAACCTTTCGTCCAAATAGCTGTGTCAATAGTAGTATCTATGCTACATTGCACACGCGTGTTGTACGGAAGGTAATTTGGGTTCTCGGTAAAAACACCCTGGTATTTTTTTAAAATTGAAATTAATTTTTCTTTTGTAGAAATGTCGTTATTTATATTGAGTGTATTGAGTAAAATATCATTGAATATTAAAGGTATCACGTCCTGATCATATTCTAACGTTGAATCCCTAATATTAATATTCCCTTTTACAGTTCTTAATAATTTAATGGCAATAATGGCATCAAAATCTTTTAGTTCATTAAGTTCATAAAATTTATATTCTACCCCCAAGATATTTATAGCTTGGTAAGTACGAATGATAGTAGTTCCATGAACGCTGTTGACTTGCGACGGAGTTTCAAGCTCCATACTTGGGAACAGCCCTGGTTTAATGTAGTTATGAGTTGCTCCTGTATCAATTAAAATATAAAATGTACGCCCCGACTTAACATCCGTCCTTTTTATGTACGGTAAGTCGTGCCTTACTCTAAAAAAATTACAGCTCTCATTCAAGTTATTGAGGCGTGGAAATTTATGTAACGCTGTTTGGTCACTATTTGGCCGATCTCTTTTGAACGGGTTGTTATTAAAAGAGTTATTGGACCATTGTGGCCTAATATTACTATTAGGTTGAGGTGACTTGTCTTGTGGGCACTATATTCCCACTTGATGTGTCCATCCTTTCGGGTCGGTTATTATTAAAATTGTTATAATGTCGGCTTTGCTGAAATTGTCTATTCCGTTGTTGAAAAGGTTCCGCGTATTGTCGGTTTTGATGAGTGGAACCGTTTTGGTAAGTTATTCTATTCTGACGCGGTGGTCTGGTTGTTGGTTGGTCAAAATGGTTTTGTTGGTATTGTCTGGGTTGATGTCTGTAATTAACGTGACCCATGTTTCTATATCTTGTCTGATTTGATTCAATCTCTTGTGCTCTCGCTAAGGCATTGGGTAAATCCCCAGGATTTAGTGAAAATACAATGTTAACTGCGGGTTGGTTTAACCCAGTAACGAATACTCGCAAAGCGTTTTGTCTTGTCCTCTCAGTGAGACATTCGGTTTCAGCGGTTCTAGGACCATAACTCATAATTGTCTTGTTTATTATAAGCGTCAGTATTCTTGTAACGTCATCGTAAAATTCTTGCAATGGTTTCCTATCCTGTGTCATGTTACCTAATTCTGATTCTAGCATATGGACTGGTCTTTTGTCTTTATATGTTAGATCTAATCGACCTAAAATCGCATCAATGTTCAACGGTGTCCCGTGGCTAGTGAGGACATCATTGGCTTTCCCTATGATTTTATTCCTTATTATATTTACTACCGAAAAGTATCTCGACCCACCCTCACACGACTCATACACCTTCATAGCGTTTGTAAGCGCTGTGCGCCAAGAAACATAGTTTTCTCCATCAAATTGTGGTATACACTTGGCTACTTCTAACCCCTCTCCACCTACTATCGCTGGATCAATTGTAATGTCCTTATATGGTTCAATGGTGTCTCTTGTTGTTAATGCCGTAGGTTGTCTGTATAGTCTATTTACCTCTTTGGTTAATTGTTGGTTGGCATCAGCTACTAACCTACTAACTACTGTCGACAGTTCTTCTGGCGTCATTGTCGTATTTGTGGACTTCTTTGTTATAATTTTCAACACAAGGGATATTTCCTATTTGTACCTGATTTAATTTAATTTTCTCAAACTGCTTCGCTTATTTTGACAAGAATATTTTCTTTTTAATTTTAGTTTTAGTTTCTTAAGTCACTTTAATAATTCTTGCAAAGGTATTTAGTTTATCTTAATTTTACCTTTAATTCCTTTAACTACTTTAATACTTTTTACAAGGATATTTTCTTTCTAATTTTTTCCTATTGATTTTTATATTTTTTAATTCTTTTAACCACTTTATTGCTTTCCACAAGGGTACTTTCGTTTTATTTCGTTGTCTATTTATTTCTTTATCTTATTTCTATTCTATGTAGGTATATTTATTTGTTGTTTTAATCACTGTTTACTCCTTTTTTATATATATGTATATATATGTATTTTAACTCTCTTACTCTTCGTCGTTGGGTTGAATTTTCAGCGTCAGAGCTTACTTTTCCGATCTATGGGAATCGATGTCTCGGGTTTGCTTAGGGTGCTTTACGCCTTAAGTCTTGGAGTCGTTCCCCCGTTGTTCAGATTTTAAGTCTGATTGCTCTAGTTCCCGTGGCTGAAGGGCACTTGTTTCTTTTCTCCTTCTTGGATGCCTTCGTTAAATGTTCTTTATCGACTGGTTGGTTTTTCACCCACTGAGTCACTTTATATTTTTAATCGAAAAATTAATTTAACTAAACGGGTCCCTGCTCGGGCGCCAATTAAAACTTTCAACCAGATCGTTTTGATAAAAAATATATTTTATTTAAATTTCAACTTATACTAGTTTATAATTATTGATCTTTATGGTTGCGGGGTTGGAATCGGACTACCTATCCTCGATCAGTTGCATCTCCTCGATGGTTCGCTTTGTGGTCGTTATCGGGAGCGTCGGTCATAAAACATCCTTCTTATCTGTTGGCGGCTTGGGTCGTAAATATTTTAGTTTTACGACGGTCAGATAGTTTATCTTTGTTTTTTCTAGTTCGTCAATGTTTTATGACGGTCGGAAACCTCTCTTATCATTCCTGTTTGTCCCGTCTGGTTACCATGTGTTAACTTGACATACGATTTTTTATCATTTGACCATAACTTATAATAGATCAGCTGATGACATCCAATATTTTTGTAGCAGTTGCAGACTGCAAAATGTCACCTTTAGCACAAATAAAAAATGGACAATTTTTACATACGACCTTTTGCACTAACAGTAACGATATATATCTGTCTTTGTCTATCGCATTAGTGGGGTTAGTTAGTGTTGTACATAGGGCAATTAGTTATTCAAGGCTAGTGTTCCCACTTTATCAAAGTGAATTTGGCTTACTTATTTTTTTGTGACTACTATTTTTTCAAAGTGCTAAATTATTTTATTGTGTTCATAGTTCCAATAGAAGTTAGTATCGAAATTAATTTTGAAAATTTGGTCATACTAATCATTTTTTATTGGAGCTAGGTGGGAAATTGACAATTTTTTTGTCGATATAAAATTTGTATAGGTACAAAGTGAAAAGATTTGAAACTGGATAGGATTACCAACTATTTTTGTGTTTTCCTTAAATTTGTTGGTTTATTTTATTTTAATAAATCAACTTTTTTAAATTTATTTGGATTAAAAAAAAATATAGATTTTTAAATTTTTGGAGATTTGCAGGGCAACCAAGTTTTTGTTATTAATGTTCATACTATAAAAATCTTCAGTTTATTAAGTTTTTAAATATGGAGATAAATAGATAAGATGAACTTACTTAATGGAGTGGCGAGGTTTACCAGTTGCTCCAGTAGATGAAATTCGCTAAGCGCTCAAGTTGGCTCGTAGGAACTCTTTTAGTGCTCCTGATTATAAATTTAGTTTTAAAGAAGATCAACTGGCGGTAGAAAAGAAGTTAGTTGAATTAGGGAAACTTTTGGAAAACCCTCCGAAGTCAGAAACTTCAAAGATTGTACTAAAGTGGAGTGTCGCCTACGAAGCCGACACGAGGCCTTACCTGAAAACTAGGTACAAGAAAAGACCAAGTTGGCTCTCAAAAATAAATCAATATTAGTAAAGGCAGAGATAGAAGACAATGACGATACAGAACAGGTATTAGAGGAAGATAAGCAAATTAGAAAGGGCTCTGATGTTGAAAAGCACCGATCAGCTGAACATCAAGACAATCCATCAACAAGCTTAGAAACAACTGATGTAAGGAGAATAGAAAATAGGGAAAGTATAGGGGATTCGGTTAGACTACAAAAACCGGTAGTAGAGCAGGTTGGGGTGCAACAATAAAAAATTAATATGTGTATAGGTGGGATGTTATTTTCACAGGTGAACGCTGTGGTGCCTCCTTGAATGCGTTTTTTTAGCAAGTTGAGGAAAACGTCAGTCTGGAGGGGTATCGGAAGCCCAACCTTTTATGTCAGCGGTAGAGTTATTTGTAGGGAAATGATTATTGATTGATTGATTAATTTTTTATTTAATTCTTTCATCTAAAATAAATACAGATAAACAATAGATATATGCAAGTACATAGAGAATCAAATAATAATGTTCATTTTTTAACTTAAGAAAGTTAGTGTGAAATGACATTTCAATACAAATTACAAAATTATAAACCTATCTGATGTGGGGTGACAATCAGAATATATTATTTCACATTTATTTATATTACATTTTACTTATTTATTTTTTATTTATTTATTTATAGATTTCCAAGGCAATATTTGAGTTGACAATAAGATTAAACAAGATAATACATTTTTATAAAGTTAATAAATTATACAAAATTAAAACAAGAAATACATTAAATAGATAGATATGTAGATAGATAAATTCTTTATTTGTTTTTTTTTTTTCATCATAAGATTTTACAATATAATTTCCCAAGAATAAGGAAATGGCATTGACTGCCGTCTGCCTGAATTGATATTTCATAAGTGATAAAAAAATATATAAATTAAAAAGAAAATGTAAAATTATTTAAATAAAAATATTAGAATAATTCGAACAATTTTTACGTGATTTGAAACACAAAATTACAATTTATAAAAATAATACAATTTTTTGAATAGTAGGCTTTACTCAAAGTAAAGTTTTGACAATTTTTACGTGATTTGAAACACAAAAAAGACAATTTTGTATGATTTGCAACATAAAATGAGATAGGCTAAAAATTAATTTAATAAGTGAAACTGTTCCGGTAGTTAAGTGCTTGTCGACAAAATTTGAATACGTTTAGCCAACCTAGTGCTCCATTTAGGATTTCGTAAAATTCTTGCATTGTTAAAATACTTTTCCGAAAGTGTAATCTACGAATTTCTTGTAAAATTGGGCAAATAGCTAAACAGTGGTAGATATCTTCGATTTCTCTTCTGTTGCACAGATCACATAGCTGCGGCAAATCACTTCGGTGTGGTATAAAGTTTAAGTTTAAGATTTCGACTCTGGCTTTAAAAATAATACTTATCTGAGCAACTGAGTAATCATTTCTGAAGTAGTTCATGTCTGAATTCAATTGATGATTTAAGTTTCTATAAACGTTTCTAGATGCTGAAGAAGTTGCACTAAAAAGATTTTCTACATACAACTTTTGGTCAAACTTAGCAATAACACCTGCGAAATGCGCTTGCCAGTCGTCAACATTGGTTTCCGAAAGGTTGAGGGAAGATTCTGTTGCTATTGCGAGTTGGTTCCAGTCTTTAAACGGAGATGCATTCGATTGCAGCAATTTTTTCAAAGTACATTAAATAAATTGCAATTAAGATAAACTTCTTAGTAAAATTTCTATTAAGTTAATGTCCATTGTAAATAACCAGTCTTATTTTTTTAATGAATACTTTATTTTGCAAAATTGTTCGAATAAAATATGGAAGCTTGTTGAATACCGAAGGGGCTACAACGGTGTAAAATTTAGTGAAATGTGTTTTGTAAGCAGTGGGTATGCATACAAAGTGCATATTGTTTACACGAAGACTATAAGCTTGAGAATATCTAATAGGAATATTGCCACTTTGCTTAAAAAATTCTCTTAAAACCTTGAATATGTAAAGGTGTCTTAATGGTAAGATATTTAGTTTTTTAAAGAGAGGCCAGCTATGAGTAAAACGATTTCTGTTACAAATGATCCTAACCAAATGCTTCTGAACTGTAATCAAATGTTCTAGAGTGCTATAATACGAACCTCACCAGCTTGTAATTCCATACTGCAATTTGGAATGTGCTAACCCGTAGTAAAATGTGGTAAGTAACTTTTTCGAACACAAATCTTTAAGGAGATACATTTTACGTATAACAAGCAACATATAAGATTTTATTGAATTTATATGATCTTTCCAATTTAACTTGAAATCAATGAGCACACCAAGATATTTATAATTCTGCACTGATTCAATCTTGAAGCAGGAAGAAGAGCAAGAAGAGTTTAAAGCAACATTTTGTTTTCCACAATTATGAATCGGTAAGCAAAACTGTTTGCAATCATATGCGTGAAAAAATAGATTATAATCATTAATTATATCTCATTTGATGAAACTTTAAAAGAAATTAACTTGGTTTTTTCACTTACTACTAATTTGTGTTCAGTGAACCAGATTCTTAACGTTTGTAAGTCTTCAGAGATTTTTGAAATGCAATCAAGATTTGAGTTGCACTGATATGTCAGGGCAATATCATCTGCAAAAGCAGAGGGTGATCCGTTTAGTTCCACTTCAAAAATTGAATTAATATAAACTTAAAATAGCAAGGGACCGAGGACTGATCCCTGTGGAACCCCATTTTTCAAAATTCTAGACTCACTAAAAGATCCCTTGACGCACACTTTTCGTTCTCTAAAATTTAAATAAGAACGAAACAAATCAAAAGTAAAGCCCCTGACACCAGCACAATACAGTTTTCGAAGTAATAAGTCGTGGTCAACCATATCGAATGCTTTGGTCATGTCAACAAAGAATGCCATTGATGATTTATTTATGTTGATTTCACCATACAACTGAGAACATATTTTAATAATGGCATCCTCTGTTGACAATCCCTTTCTAAAGCCAAACTGATTACAGCTAAAAGAATTTATTTTTGTCTAAAAAGTCGACTACACGCGATTTCATTAGTTTTTCAAACATTTTGGAGAAGGTAGGCAATAATGAAATTGGTCTATAATTTGATAAACATGTCTTGTTTCCCTTTTTAAAAAGAGGCACAACTTCAGCACATTTAAGATGTTTGGGAAAACAGCCATTGAAGACACAATTATTGAATATATGGCATAAAACATCAACTAGGTTAAAAACAATTTTTTTTCAATAAAATGCTAGATATGCAATCACTTGTACTTGAATTTTTATTTTCCATGCCCAATATGACCTTATAAATTTCATGAGAAGTATCTAAATGATTGAAAAACGAAGGTATTCGGCTGATTATTTTCTGAAGATATAGCTAATGATCCAGAGCAATTACTATTCATACAATGATCAACTGATGGTTTAAGTTTATCCGAAATCTCGGTAAAAAAATTATTGAAGTTATTTGCCAGCGTCAAAGGGTCATCAATTTTAATGCCATCAATCTCCAAGTTTTCGATGTGTGAAAGTTTTTTTTTACCTAGGATATTATTAATAACTTCCCATTCTTTTTTAATATTACCCCCAGCTCTAACAAATAAATCAAAGTAGAATTTATTTCTATTTTCTTAAACTTTTCTATGAACATTTTTGCACAGTAAACTGTAATAACCATCCAGTCTTTTATTTCCTGGATGTTTTTTGCATTTCAATGAAAATTTGTTTTTATATTTAATTTGTTTGAGAAGATTTTGTGTCATCCATGGTTTTAAAAATTGTTTTGATCTAGAAGTACGTGCTACTAGAAAAGTTGAATTAAGTATATGTTTATTTAAAAATTTCGAGGAATAGATCGAATGCAACCGAATTTTCGAGATAGATGGAATCCCAAAATTCGTACATTAATTTTTCATTCAATAAGTCAAAATCAATTCTGTATCTTTCTTTCTCAATAGGGTTATTTTGTTTTACAGACGTTGAATCATTATATAGGCAAAGAACAATCATATTTTGAAATCATATAAAACACCACGGCAAACAAAACTGTTACACTTATGAAGTCGAATAAATATATGATCGATACAGGACTTCGATGAGCAAGTTATTCGAGTAGGTTCGTTTATGTAGCTCTTTAAATCATTCGATGCCATAAGAAGCAAATATTTTTCGGTATCATTGTCATGCTTATCCAAAATATATATATTAATATCACCGATTATTATAAGATTTTTATCTTTACATGCATTTAAAATATCAGTAAGTTCATTTATAAAGACACCTTTCACAAATTCATGCAGTCTATAAACACACAAAAACGAATACATCACATCCATAAATTCAAACGATACTTTAAGAACATCGGCACTGTGTAAATCAAGCTTAGAACTACTGCATGCATAACCATTTCTTACATATACAGCCAAGGCGAGCATAGTTGTGAAGAATGGTGATCTAAAAGTATTTGTGCGGAGAGATACTCTTCAAATCAATGAGAAGAAATTTTCCTTTCGCAAGAATGGAAAATTGAAAGCAGAAGCCGAAGAGGATTTGTTGTGGATTAAACAATTCTATGAAGACAGCGTGGATTTGACAGCTGATGAAGCAAGGTGCTTTTACGGCGGAGCTTTAGGTGATGTTGAAAAAGGAAGTTGCTCTCAAACTGTGGACAGTGTTCACACGAGTCGTTTTTAATTGTAATGCCGTCTGCCATATCGAAAATATTTTAGATGTTGTTAATGTTAATTTAAATAACATAAAGTCATTTGATTTTAAAATTCTCTCATATAATGTTGCAGGACTAAATAATAAGGGTTTATTTATGGATTTTTATAAGTTTATTAACCAATTTGAAATAATTTTGCTATATGAAACTTTTATAACCGAAAATAATGTAAATATCTTTGAACCCAAATTTATTAATTTTGAATTCAAGTGGATACCAGCTATTCGAGTACAGTCAAGAGGAAGAGCCCGCGGGGGTTGTTTTTTCGGATATAAGAAGAATATGAAGCTTGTTAATTTTGATTTTCGGGTTATTTTTGAGGTGACGTTTTTAAACCTGAATATTAATGGAAGCAATTACCGTTTACTGCCAACTTACATCAACTGTAACCATTGGGACACTAATTTTGAGAAACTCGAAGAATTTGTGGCACAACAGAGCTTATCGAACCTGATGGTGTAGGGAGATTTGAACGCAAGAATTGGTAATGAAGCGGGTAACGAAAACCTAATTAGAGGGATCGAGCGGAAGTCCAAAGATAGAGTCTGTAACGTTAAGGGAGCAAAATTATTGGATGTTTGTAACTCTTATGGTCTTCGAATTATCAACGGAACCAGATAAGGAAGGCGAATTTACTTTTGTCGGCAATCAGGGCAGTTCGATAATAGATTACGGCCTTATTAGTGGTAATTGGAACGACCAAATAATTGAGTTCAAAGTTGAAAATGTGCCCTTTTCGGATCACTTTCCATTAGTGACTTGTGGACTTTCAATGGCAACTGAGGAATCAAACCCTATGAGACTCCTACCAAAACTTAGAAGGAACCAAAAAAATAGAGTTCAATACCAAATAAATCTTAACACTTCTTCAAAGTTATCAGCAATATAACCTGAGTCAGTTAGAAGAGATCATGAAAGCATCTTATCCTAGAACGTTGTGCAGCATTGGGAAACACAAGATAGCTTTAAGCGCCTTGGTTTGATCTAGAGTGTAAAAAGGCCAGAAAATTATCATTTGGATGGTTAAGAGCTTATCGTCGCTCAAGCGATGAGCACTTTAAAAGACAGTACTTTGAAGCAAACACCTATTATAAGACCTTGTGTTCCCAAAAAAAATCAAAATACTTTGAGACAGAAGCTAGACGGTTATCTAATTGTATGAACTCGAAGGACTTTTGGAATTTGGTGAAAAATTTGAATGGTAAAACCTTTAAAATCCATCCCAAGTTGAGCCCCATGTTTTTGGCAGATCATTTTAAAAATTTGCTAAACCCAATTCATGAAGGAAACAACTTTCATTTTGCACATCCATGTATTTATAATGAAGTTTTGAACACAGATATAACCAACAAAGAAGTAGATGCAGCAATGAACAAAATGAGTGATGGAAAAGCGGCAGGCTCCAATGGAATACCAGCGGAATTTTTTAAGCATGGAACCGTTTAGTTAATAAGCAAGTTTACTGCAGTTTACAACGAGGTGTTGGGAACAGGCATGATTTCTCAAGAATTCAATGAATCAATCATTTTTCCGATCCACAAAAAAGGAAGCTTGTCTGTGATGTCGAACTATCGAGGAATATCTTTTTTAAATTCGTGTTATAAAATATTTACAGCCATTCTGCAAACACGGCTTAATAAATGGATGGATGAAAACAAGCTGTTGAATGAATTTCAGGCAGGCTTTAGATCCGGTTACTCAACAATCGAACAAATCTTTGTTCTGAAAAGCATTGCGGATTCATTTATAAGAAGAAGGAAGAAGTTATACGCGTTTTTCGTAGATTTTAAGTCTGACACGGTGAATAGGCAAGCTCTTTTCTATAAGCTCGTTGGTATGGGAATGTCGTTAAAGTTTAGAAGAGTCCTGCAAAGCATATATATGGATACTAATGCGGCAATTTGGACTGGTACAGAAAGATCGGAATGGTTCAGAACGGAATCAGGCGTTAGACAAGGTTGTAAGATGAGCCCAAGCCTATTCGCTCTCTTTATCGAAGACTTAGTCGATTTCTTACCTGCTGATATCGAACACGCTGGAGTATTAATTAAAGCACTGTTGTTCGCGGATGATATTGTGGTTCTCCCGTCATCTCCAGAATCACTACAGCTTATGATAAACCGAATTTTTGAGTACTGTAAATGTGGAACCACCTAATAGTTAACATGGAAAAGTCCAAGATCATGATTTTCAAGAACGGAGGAGGTAGAAACTGTCTTAATGAAAAATGGAACTACAATGGTGAGAATATAGAGATTGTCAAAGAGTTCAAATACCTTGGAGTGAACTTGGAAATGCATCTGAGAGAAAAGCTTACAAGTGCAAAAGCCGCCATCAGCGCATCTTGGAGTAGGTGTTTCTCAAACAAAAGTATCGCACACAGCAGTAAGTACACTGTTTTTAAGGCAGTAGCAGAATCAATCTTGTTCTATGCAGCTCAAGTATGGGAAGCGAAGCAATATGAAGATGTGGAAAAATTGTTACGCTTCTATGTTAAAAGAGTCTTCCGACTGCCACCAAATACGCCGAACTATATAGTTATGTTGGAAACAAGACTGCAGCCACTCTTTGTACGAACACTTCGAATGCAGATTGATTATGTGCTCAAAATTATGAATATGGATAATTACCGGTTACCGAAGATAGTGGGACTTCAAACTATTCGAGAGAGGTCAGGATGGTATGTAGAATAAATGAAACTTGCTAGGGAGTGTGACATGGACCTTAAATAGATACCTTTGATTTTAACCATTGGAAAGAGTCACTGTACCACCTTATTGCAAAAGTGGATGATATGTTATGGAGAAAATGCCTTAACGAAGCAACTGGGTCTCTGCACAGAGCAATTTACAGTAAACTCAATCACAATTTGGAGGCGAAGAAATATTTTCGGGATAATTAAAGCGTAGAGGAGATTTCGATGATGGTAAAGCTGCGTGATGAGCTCGTACCTCTTAACTTCATTCCACATAGAGAGGATTTACCAATATTATGCTCCTTATGTAATCTGCAAGTGAGAGAAGATGTATTTCACTTCATGGGTAAATGTCCAATTCTTAAAGACATCAGAAGAAATGTTCTTGGAACGGGTTTTTTGAATGAAAATTAAATTGTATCATTGTTGAACGAAGTCCACGTTAAAAAACGTTATATGTACTGCAAACTGGCTCTTAATTATAGGGGAAGAATTGTTAATGAGAGTTTCTGTAGAAAATATTTAATCTTATTAGTAAACTATCCTAGAAAAAAAAATAAAACTTTTTATGTACCTAATTTGTTTAATTATAAATTATATTTCATAAAAAATAAGTATCTGATTTATGTTTTGTCAACTAGGCAGACGGCAGACTGCCATGTTTTTATGATTTTTGTAAACAATGTACAATATTCAAGACGAGCAACAAAAATCTATCTATCTAGTGGCATTAGGAAGAGATTGGGAGGCGGTTAGAGCTAACGTGGAATCATACGTTCCCCCTCCAAATAGTAGAAATCTTTTAGAATCGGATTTAGCATATGTAGGAGTTGATTCTGCTTCAGTTTCCATTGTTTCGAAAAGCAATCAAGTTGTTCAACAGGGTCAGATGTCGAATCAGTTTCAAAGGAATAGGAAACAAAATTCTTCAGATAGCAATAGGATTTCCCAGAACAGTACAGGACATCCCACAAGGTGTTATAAATGCAATGGAGTGGGCCATTTTTCTAATAGGTGTTGCGCTGTAAGGCATTGTTATGGATGTGGTAGGGTTGGAGTTATACGAAGTAACTGCCAACAGTGTTCGGGAAACGGGCAACGAACTCTCAAGTCAGCAGGGCGAGAAGTTCAAAATCATTAGGATTGTTGCCTGCTGGTAACCAGTCGGAAATTATTAATGTAGGTTTCACACTCGAACAGGAAGGTAGGGATCAACGGCCATATGTTGGCGTTGAAATTTATGGTATTAAAATGTTAGCACTTTTGGATTCATGTGCTTCACGCACAATTATCGTTAGAGACGGATAGGGAGTTTTAGAACAAGTAGGGATACAGTTAGGATAATCAGATTTAGGGAAAGTCATTTTAGCCGACGGTGCAGGTATAGGAGTAGAAGGAAAGGTTTCAATTCCAATCATGCTGAAGGAAAAGGTAGTTTTGATAGAATGTCTCGTTATGAAGCACATTCCCCACAAACTGAATTAAAAAGCTGATTTTTGGGCTCTAGAGGGAACTAGATGTATTTTTAGAAAAAGTTTTTAGTGAAATGCCTGAAAGGACGAAAGCTGAACCTATTAAGCAACGGTACTATCCGGTTTCCCCCGTAGTTCAGTCTTTCATAGATAAGGAGTTAGAAGATATGCTTAGAGACGGGGTGATACAAAAATCAAATCGTCCATCGGCTTCTCCCATTGTCATGATTAAGAAGAAAGATGGATCGTATAGATTTTGTTTTATAGGAAATTGAATGACATCACGGATAGGGATGCTCACCCTCTGCCGTATATTACAACCATCTTAGATAGTTTGAATAACGCTAGGTTTTTAAGTTCACTAGATATTAAACCTGCACATTGGAAGATTCCAGTTGAAAAAGATTCCCGAAAGTATACTGCTTTCACAGTTCCAGGTATTTTTGTCTAAAAAGTCGACTACACGCGATTTCATTAGTTTTTCAAATATTTTGGAGAAGGTAGGCAATAATGAAATTGGTCTATAATTTGATAAACATGTCTTGTTTCCCTTTTTAAAAAGAGGCACAACTTCAGCACATTTAAGATGTTTGGGAAAACAGCCATTGAAGACACAATTATTGAATATATGGCATAAAACATCAACTAGGTTAAAACCAATTTTTTTTAATAAAATGCTAGATATGCCATCACTTGTACTTGAATTTTTATTTTCCATGCCCAATATGACCTTATAAATTTCATGAGAAGTAAATGATTGAAAAACGAAGGTATTCGGCTGATTATTTTCTGAAGATATAGCTAATGATCAAGAGCAATTACTATTCATACAATGATCAATTGATGGTTTAAGTTTATCCGAAATCTCGGTAAAAAAATTATTGAAGTTATTTGCCAGCGTCAAAGGGTCATCAATTTTAATGCCATCAATCTCCAAGTTTTCGATGTGTGAAAGTTTTTTTTTTACCTAGGATATTATTAATAACTTCCCATTCTTTTTTAATATTACCCCCAGCTCTAACAAATGAATCAGAGTAGAATTTATTTCTATTTTCTTAAACTTTTCTATGAACATTTTTGCACAGTAAACTGTAATAACCATCCAGTCTTTTATTTCCTGGATGTTTTTTGCATTTCAATGAAAATTTGTTTTTATATTTAATTTGTTTGAGAAGATTTTGTGTCATCCATGGTTTTAAAAATTGTTTTGATCTAGAAGTACGTGCTACTAGAAAAGTTGAATTAAGTATATGTTTATTTAAAAATTTCGAGGAATAGATCGAATGCAACCGAATTTTCGAGATAGATGGAATCCCAAAATTCGTACATTAATTTTTCATTCAATAAGTCAAAATCAATTCTGTATCTTTCTTTCTCAATAGGGTTATTTTGTTTTACAGACGTTGAATCATTATATAGGCAAAGAACAATTATATGATGATCGGTTATTTTGAAATCATATAAAACACCACGGCAAACAAAACTGTTACACTTATGAAGTCGAATAAATATATGATCGATACAGGACTTCGATGAGCAAGTTATTCGAGTAGGTTCGTTTATGTAGCTCTTTAAATCATTCGATGCCATAAGAAGCAAATATTTTGCGGTATCATTGTCATGCTTATCCAAAATATATATATTAATATCACCGATTAAACGATACTTTAAGAACATCGGCACTGTGTAAATCAAGCTTAGAACTACTGCATGCATAACCATTTCTTACATATACAGCCAAGGCGAGCATAGTTGTGAAGAATGGTGATCTAAAAGTATTTGTGCGGAGAGATACTCTTCAAATCAATGAGAAGAAATTTTCCTTTCGCAAGAATGGAAAATTGAAAGCAGAAGCCGAAGAGGATTTGTTGTGGATTAAACAATTCTATGAAGACAGCGTGGATTTGACAGCTGATGAAGCAAGGTGCTTTTACGGCGGAGCTTTAGGTGATGTTGAAAAAGGAAGTTGCTCTCAAACTGTGGACAGTGTTCACACGAGTCGTTTTTAATTGTAATGCCGTCTGCCATATCGAAAAAATTTTAGATGTTGTTAATGTTAATTTAAATAATATAAAGTCATTTGATTTTAAAATTCTCTCATATAATGTTGCAGGACTAAATAATAAGGGTTTATTTATGGATTTTTATAAGTTTATTAACCAATTTGAAATAATTTTGCTATATGAAACTTTTATAACAGAAAATAATGTAAATATCTTTGAACCCAAATTTATTAATTTTGAATTCAAGTGGATACCAGCTATTCGAGTACAGTCAAGAGGAAGAGCCCGCGGGGGTTGTTTTTTCGGATATAAGAAGAATATGAAGCTTGTTAATTTTGATTTTCGGGTTATTTTTGAGGTGACGTTTTTAAACCTGAATATTAATGGAAGCAATTACCGTTTACTGCCAACTTACATCAACTGTAACCATTGGGACACTAATTTTGAGAAACTCGAAGAATTTGTGGCACAACAGAGCTTATCGAACCTGATGGTGTAGGGAGATTTGAACGCAAGAATTGGTAATGAAGCGGGTAACGAAAACCTAATTAGAGGGATCGAGCGGAAGTCCAAAGATAGAGTCTGTAACGTTAAGGGAGCAAAATTATTGGATGTTTGTAACTCTTATGGTCTTCGAATTATCAACGGAACCAGATAAGGAAGGCGAATTTACTTTTGTCGGCAATCAGGGCAGTTCGATAATAACCAAATAATTGAGTTCAAAGTTGAAAATGTGCCCTTTTCGGATCACTTTCCATTAGTGACTTGTGGACTTTCAATGGCAACTGAGGAATCAAACCCTATGAGACTCCTACCAAAACTTAGAAGGAACCAAAAAAATAG
Organism: Eupeodes latifasciatus; assembly: GCA_920104205.1. Lineage (NCBI taxonomy): Eukaryota > Metazoa > Arthropoda > Insecta > Diptera > Syrphidae > Eupeodes > Eupeodes latifasciatus. Next base: position 269,100,390 of record OV049924.1, on the reverse strand, counting down.
AGTTCAATACCAAATAAATCTTAACACTTCTTCAAAGTTATCAGCAATATAACCTGAGTCAGTTAGAAGAGATCATGAAAGCATCTTATCCTAGAACGTTGTGCAGCATTGGGAAAACACAAGATAGCTTTAAGCGCCTTGGTTTGATCTAGAGTGTAAAAAGGCCAGAAAATTATCATTTGGATGGTTAAGAGCTTATCGTCGCTCAAGCGATGAGCACTTTAAAAGACAGTACTTTGAAGCAAACACCTATTATAAGACCTTGTGTTCCCAAAAAAAATCAAAATACTTTGAGATAGAAGCTAGACGGTTATCTAATTGTATGAACTCGAAGGACTTTTGGAATTTGGTGAAAAATTTGAATGGTAAAACCTTTAAAATCCATCCCAAGTTGAGCCCCATGTTTTTGGCAGACCATTTTAAAAATTTGCTAAACCCAATTTATACTATTTTCCTTATAACGATTTATTAAAAACACAACCGTTCACTTCGAAATTCAAAATATTATATATATTTTCTCTCCGTATTTATAATGTTTGATTTTAATAATAAAGTTGTCAAGGCGATAATTACAAACAATAATGATTATTATATTTTAAAGTAATAGTAGAATGATCTAAAGTAGATTTCTAATAAATAGTGAACACTACATTCTCTCCTTTTTTTAAAAGTTTAAATGAATAAAAATAACACAACATGAAATTGAAAGAAAATAATTATTGATACTCATATAACTCAATTACACGCTGAATCATCAAACGAGTTTGATTTATTAGTTTGAATTGTCCAATTTCCATTAATTTTCTTTAAATGAACAATGTTCCGTCTTGTTACTTCACCACTTGTTGAATTCTTAACTAAAACATCTCCTCCCTTCTGTTTGATAACTTCATGCGGTATTTCACCAAAGTTGGAATCTATCTTGTTTTCTTTTCGCATTTTCTTCACCAGAACTTGATCACCAATGGTAAGTTCACTTTGAGCAGCTCGTCGCTTTTTGTCAGCATACAGTTTTCCTTTTTCTTTTTCAATTGCATCTTTTTCAGTAAATTCCTGATTAAAACCTTGATCTTGGTTAATTAGTGATGGAATTTTATCTTTAAGAAGTCTTCCGTAGAAAAGTTGAGCCGGAGCTTTTCCTGTAGTAGAATGTGGAGTGTTGTGGTACATAAGCAAATAGTCTATTAAATCTTCTTTCCAATTGGAGCCTGTAGCCTTGCTGATTTTTATTCTTTTAAGTATGTCCCGATTTTGTCGTTCAACTTCACCGTTTTGTTGGGGCCAGTATGGAATTGTGTTATATAATTTTACGTTGAACTCTTCACAAAAATCTCTAAACTCCTTACTGGAAAATTGTTTACCATTATCTGCAGTTATTGTTTGAGGATATCCTAATCTAGAAAACATTTTCCTCAGAGATTTTATAATTGACGTTGAAGTTATATTTTTTAAAATAACTATTTCCTTATAACGGCTGTAATAATCTACGACGACAAATAGATGTTCGTCACTTGGAAGAGGTCCCATGGAGCTGTTGGCATTGTTCGTCGTTTCATCGGTTCAGGAACAGTTGGCGCTGAAACAAGGAGACAACCTCTGCAGTTTCTTACAACATTTTCGGCATCTTGGTCTATTTTTGGCCACCAGACTTTTGTTCGCAACCGTCTTTTTGTTCCAACTATTCCTGGATGTCCTTCATGAGCAAATTCAATTACTTTTTTACGAAGCTGTTGTGGAATTACTATTTTGTTTTGCCGTAGTAGTATATTCCCATAAAAACAGAGTTCATTTTCAAATACTTTGAAATTAAGAACATCTTTGTTCCAATTTTGTTCATACATTCCTTCCTTAACGCGTAGTATTTCTTGATCGTTTTCTGAAATCCTGTCAATTTCTTTCAAGGTGAATGCTTTGGGAACGCTATTGCTGGCAATGTGATGAACATGTTCTTCGGAATCAAAATTCTTTTTAATTATAGGATCAACTATACAGTCTTGAAAGTGGATCAGCAATGTTAGATTTACCTGGTTTATATATGATTTTATATCTGTATGACTGTAATCGAAGAACCCATCTCTCAATTCGTGCACATGGCTTAGACTTTAAGCCAAAAATTGTTTCTAGAGGTTTATGGTCAGTAACGAGTTCAAAGTCTAATCCATACAAATATATATGAAAATGTTCAACTCCCCAAACTAAAGCCAATGCCTCTTTCTCTGTCTGACAGTATCTTTTCTCACAATCTGATAAACATTTGTTTCCATATGCAATTATTCGTGGCTTCATTTCGTTATTAAATTGTATCAAAACCGCACCCAATGCCACAGGACTTGCATCCACAATCAGTTGAGTTCTGTCATAAGGATCATAGTAACCTAAATATTTATCATTTTGTAAAATATTTTGTAACTCTTGAAATGAACGCCGTTGTTTTTCACTTAAAGAAAGTTCTGATTTTCGATTACGATTTTCAATTTTTAATGCGTCACGTAATGGCTCGGTTAGAGTTCCCAGATTTGCTATAAATTTACCTACGTAGTTTATGAGCCCTAAGAAGCTTTCAAGCTCTTCAACAGTCCTAGGCTCTCGAAATTTTTGTATAGCATCTATCTTTGAAGGTGATGGCTTAACGCCTTCTGCAGAAAGAAGATGTCCCAAAAATTCTATTTGTCGGACATTATATACGCACTTAGCATCATTTAGTAAAATATTATTTTCGTTTATAACATCCAATAGTTTTTTAAAACGTGCGTTATGTTCTTTTTCATTTTGACCAAAAACAACTATGTCATCAATAAAATTAACTACACCTTCACATTTACATAAAATTCTTTCCATTACCTTTTGAAATATTTCTGGAGCGCAATTCATTCCAAACATTAGCCTCTTGTACCTGCATAAACCACTATTGGTAATAAATGTGGCTATGTACCTTGAGTCTGGACAAATTTCTATTTGATGAAAAGCGTTCTTTATATCCAAACGAGAAAAAATTGACGACTTCCGAAGCTTGGGCAAGATAAGATTCATCGTAGGCAGTGGATAATTTTCCCTTAATATTGCTGTATTTGCTCTTCTCATATCCACACATAAACGAAGATCTCCATTTTTTTCAAAATAGGTACTATAGGAGATATCCATGGCGAATGTCCATCTACAGCTTCGATGATGTCTAGTTCGAGTAATTCGTTTAACTTATTTTTAATTTTTTCTTCTAAAGGAATGGGTAATTTTCGACAAGGTTGTATTACTGGAGGAATCGTTTCGTCAATAGAGATTTTGATAGTTAAATTTTTTATTTTTGGAAAAGTTGTTTTTTCAATTGAATTTAAAAGTTGTAAACCTACTTTGAGAACTCCAATTTCTTTCGCCGTTTCTTTACCCAGTAAACATCTTTGACCAGTTTTTATAACATAAAATTTTGCATTAACAATTTTGTTTACTACCTGTATATCGGCGTCAAAAGATCCTAAAACGTCAAGTGCTTGTTTTGAACCGTAGGCTAAAAATATTTTATTTGGCTTTTTGATTTGGTTTCTAACCAAAACTCCTTTCTTATTTTCCGTCTAAGCTTTTCAGAAAAACATTTCTCAACCACTTGGTCTTTAATATGTTCATCCGGATTTTCAAACTTACATTTCGATGCTTGACGCCTTAACCGAATAATGAAAGCTTCAAATTTTTCGCTTCTTTCTTGAAACATTTGTCTAAAAATATGTCTTTCATATGTTTTATTTTGACACGGATTGAAATATTCATTTAACTTTTCAACGCACACTTCATAGACATCAACGTCTCTATTGGCATCTAAAATTGGATCAACATTTGCACCTGGTAAATTGTAAAAAATTTCTTGGAGATCTTGTCCACCACAATGAAGAAGAGTTGCCCTCTTTTTAATAGATTCTGTGGTTCCAGAAATCTGAAGAAAAATTTCAAAAGATTTTTTCCATTTTGCCCAGTTTATTCCCAAAGAATGAGAATCTCCGAAACAGTCAAATGTTCTTAAATGGGGTATATTTTCCATTTTCCAAATTGATCCCTGTCAATCAAATTGATATGAATCGTAAATACAGAGGCATGAATTTAATCAATATATCAATATTAATGAATCAAATCAACACAAATTATGCAATTCTTAGAATTTAATCTACATATATGAATTTAACTCATCCATTCAAATTTCATCGTTACGAATTTAATCTTTACGAATTTAATCAATACGAATTTAATCATTTCGAATTTAATCCACAAAACAATAAATTCAGACATATTATACAAATCGTCTTAATAACCAATGCATCTTTATAAATCAATATGAATTTAATCAAATTAAGATTTCTTTTCCTCCTTTCGAGAAAAAGATCTTGCAAATTATGACTTACTTAATTTTCGTTTTTTCTTGACGAACTTAGAATTATTTTTGATTTTCTTCCTCCAATGTTTCCTTTTTGGTTTTACAAATTTTCTTCCTCGTCGCCAAAATATACTATTTTCCTTATAACGATTTATTAAAAACACAACCGTTCACTTCGAAATTCAAAATATTATATATATTTTCTCTCCGTATTTATAATGTTTGATTTTAATAATAAAGTTGTCAAGGCGATAATTACAAACAATAATGATTATTATATTTTAAAGTAATAGTAGAATGATCTAAAGTAGATTTCTAATAAATAGTGAACACTACACAATTCATGAAGGAAACAACTTTCATTTTGCACATCCATGTATTTATAATGAAGTTTTGAACACAGATATAACCAACAAAGAAGTAGATGCAGCAATGAACAAAATGAGTGATGGAAAAGCGGCAGGCTCCAATGGGATACCAGCGGAATTTTTTAAGCATGGAACCGTTTAGTTGATAAGCAAGTTTACTGCAGTTTACAACGAGGTGTTGGGAACAGGCATGATTTCTCAAGAATTCAATTAATCAATCATTTTTCCGATCCACAAAAAAGGAAGCTTGTCTGTGATGTCGAACTATCGAGGAATATCTTTTTTAAATTCGTGTTATAAAATATTTACAGCCATTCTGCAAACACGGCTTAATAAATGGATGGATGAAAACAAGCTGTTGAATGAATTTCAGGCAGGCTTTAGATCCGGTTACTCAACAATCGAACAAATCTTTGTTCTGAAAAGCATTGCGGATTCATTTATAAGAAGAAGGAAGAAGTTATACGCGTTTTTCGTAGATTTTAAGTCTGACACGGTGAATAGGCAAGCTCTTTTCTATAAGCTCGTTGGTATGGGAATGTCGTTAAAGTTTAGAAGAGTCCTGCAAAGCATATATATGGATACTAATGCGGCAATTTGGACTGGTACAGAAAGATCGGAATTGGTCAGAACGGAATCAGGCGTTAGACAAGGTTGTAAGATGAGCCCAAGCCTATTCGCTCTCTTTATCGAAGACTTAGTCGATTTCTTACCTGCTGATATCGAACACGCTGGAGTATTAATTAAAGCACTGTTGTTCGCGGATGATATTGTGGTTCTCCCGTCACCTCCAGAATCACTACAGCTTATGATAAACCGAATTTTTGAGTACTGTAAATGTGGAACCACCTAATAGTTAACATGGAAAAGTCCAAGATCATGATTTTCAAGAACGGAGGAGGTAGAAACTGTCTTAATGAAAAATGGAACTACAATGGTGAGAATATAGAGATTGTCAAAGAGTTCAAATACCTTGGAGTGAACTTGGAAATGCATCTGAGAGAAAAGCTTACAAGTGCAAAAGCCGCCATCAGCGCATCTTGGAGTAGGTGTTTCTCAAACAAAAGTATCGCACACAGCAGTAAGTACACTGTTTTTAAGGCAGTAGCAGAATCAATCTTGTTCTATGCAGCTCAAGTATGGGAAGCGAAGCAATATGAAGATGTGGAAAAATTGTTACGCTTCTATGTTAAAAGAGTCTTCCGACTGCCACCAAATACGCCGAACTATATAGTTATGTTGGAAACAAGACTGCAGCCACTCTTTGTACGAACACTTCGAATGCAGATTGATTATGTGCTCAAAATTATGAATATGGATAATTACCGGTTACCGAAGATAGTGGGACTTCAAACTATTCGAGAGAGGTCAGGATGGTATGTAGAATGGATGAAACTTGCTAGGGAGTGTGACATGGACCTTAAATAGATACCTTTGATTTTAACCATTGGAAAAAGTCACTGTACCACCTTATTGCAAAAGTGGATGATATGTTATGGAGAAAATGCCTTAACAAAGCAACTGGGTCTCTGCACAGAGCAATTTACAGTAAACTCAATCACAATTTGGAGGCGAAGAAATATTTTCGGGATAATTAAAGCGTAGAGGAGATTTCGATGATGGTAAAGCTGCGTGGTGAGCTCGTACCTCTTAACTTCATTCCACATAGAGAGGATTTACCAATATTATGCTCCTTATGTAATCTGCAAGTGAGAGAAGATGTATTTCACTTCATGGGTAAATGTCCAATTCTTAAAGACATCAGAAGAAATGTTCTTGGAACGGGTTTTTTTTGAATGAAAATGAAATTGTATCATTGTTGAACGAAGTCCACGTTAAAAAACGTTATATGTACTGCAAACTGGCTCTTAATTATAGGGGAAGAATTGTTAATGAGAGTTTCTGAAGAAAATATTTAATCTTATTAGTAAACTATCCTAGAAAAAAAAATAAAACTTTTTATGTACCTAATTTGTTTAATTATAAATTATATTTCATAAAAAATAAGTATCTGATTTATGTTTTGTCAACTAGGCAGACGGCAGACTGCCATGTTTTTATGATTTTTGTAAACAATGTACAATATTCAAGACGAGCAACAAAAATCTATCTATCTAGTGGCATTAGGAAGAGATTGGGAGGCGGTTAGAGCTAACGTGGAATCATACGTTCCCCCTCCAAATAGAAGAAATCTTTTAGAATCGGATTTAGCATATGTAGGAGTTGATTCTGCTTCAGTTTCCATTGTTTCGAAAAGCAATCAAGTTGTTCAACAGGGTCAGATGTCGAATCAGTTTCAAAGGAATAGGAAACAAAATTCTTCAGATAGCAATAGGATTTCCCAGAACAGTACAGGACATCCCACAAGGTGTTATAAATGCAATGGAGTGGGCCATTTTTCTAATAGGTGTTGCGCTGTAAGGCATTGTTATGGATGTGGTAGGGTTGGAGTTATACGAAGTAACTGCCAACAGTGTTCGGGAAACGGGCAACGAACTCTCAAGTCAGCAGGGCGAGAAGTTCAAAATCATTAGGATTGTTGCCTGCTGGTAACCAGTCGGAAATTATTAATGTAGGTTTCACACTCGAACAGGAAGGTAGGGATCAACGGCCATATGTTGGCGTTGAAATTTATGGTATTAAAATGTTAGCACTTTTGGATTCATGTGCTTCACGCACAATTATCGTTAGAGACGGATAGGGAGTTTTAGAACAAGTAGGGATACAGTTAGGATAATCAGATTTAGGGAAAGTCATTTTAGCCGACGGTGCAGGTATAGGAGTAGAAGGAAAGGTTTCAATTCCAATCATGCTGAAGGAAAAGGTAGTTTTGATAGAATGTCTCGTTATGAAGCACATTCCCCACAAACTGAATTAAAAAGCTGATTTTTGGGCTCTAGAGGGAACTAGATGTATTTTAGAAAAAGTTTTTAGTGAAATGTCTGAAAGGACGAAAGCTGAACCTATTAAGCAACGGTACTATCCGGTTTCCCCCGTAGTTCAGTCTTTCATAGATAAGGAGTTAGAAGATATGCTTAGAGACGGGGTGATACAAAAATCAAATCGTCCATCGGCTTCTCCCATTGTCATGATTAAGAAGAAAGATGGATCGTATAGATTTTGTTTTATAGGAAATTGAATGAGATCACGGATAGGGATGCTCACCCTCTGCCGTATATTACAACCATCTTAGATAGTTTGAATAACGCTAGGTTTTTAAGTTCACTAGATATTAAACCTGCACATTGGAAGATTCCAGTTGAAAAAGATTCCCGAAAGTATACTGCTTTCACAGTTCCAGGTAGGGCTTTATTTAAGTTTTTGAGGATGCTTTCGGGTTGCATAATACACACGCAACATGGCAAAGATTTATAGTTTTAGGAGCAGATTTAGAAAAAATTGTCTTTGTCTATCTCGATGATATTATCACCGTGACAGATACTTTCAAAAAACATGGAAGTTTTAAATGAGGTTTTCAATAGGTTAATTAAAGCAGGTTTAAAAGTAGGAAGGGAAAATTTTAATTTTGTTAGGCCACCACTAAAATTCTAGACTAGACAAAATGGTCTTCACATGGACCTTGAAAAGATCGAAAGTATGATTGGTATCCCCTCACCAAAGAACATTAAGGAAGTAAGGAGTTTCATCGGCACGGTATCTTGGTATAGGAGATTTATTCGTAACCGTTAACCGATCTTTTAAAGAAAGATACAAAGTTTAATTGGAGTAAGGAATGTGAGGAAAGTTTTATCAAAGCTAAGGAGTGTTTAGTTGCGGAACCAATCCTAACGTGTCCGGATTTTACGAAGCCATTTGTCGTTCAGACAGATGCTTTTGGTTGGGATTAGGGAAGCCTTAACGCGGGATTGTGAGGAGGGAGAAAAGGTGATTTGCTATTTGAGCAGATCACTCTATTCCACCACAGAAAAAGGGTGCTTAGCTGTTCTGTGGACAATAAAGAAATTGCAGCCATATCTGGAAGGGGTGAGATTAACGGTCATAACCGACCATCATTCTCTGATTTGGCTGAGCAAATTAAAGGATCCAGCAGGTAGGCCGAGAAGGTGGGCTTTTCGTATGCAGAAATGTTGTTGACTATTTTACCAAATTTTCGTTATTGTTTTCTTAGCGATCCGCAACTCCAAAATGCGTTAGTAAGGAATTGGAAGACAATGTCTTCTTATTATTCGGCGTACCCAAGTTCGTTATATGTAATAATGGGCCCCAGTTTAAGAGCAAGGAGTTTAAATCCTTGTCATATTTATGGTTCAACGATTAGGTTTAAAGCGCATTACCACCCACAGGCAAATCCAGCAGACCGAATAAACAAAATTTCGGAAGAGTATATGTTAGTGACAATCATAGGTCTTGGGATTCGCAGTTGGCGAAGGTGGCTTGCATTACACACACGGCTCAACACGAAGTTTTAGGTGTTTCACCGTATTACGCAAATTTTGATTGAGGAATTATGACTTTTGGAGACGACTCCTTGATCATCACTCCGTATGTTAGGGGCGATAATACAGTGGATACTAGGGAAATATTTAGAAAGCTTAGGGGGGAAATAGGAAAAAGATTAGGCTCAGCAAGCAAAAATACTGCAAAAAAATATAACCTTAGTCGGAGATGCTCAATATCTCCCGAACGAATTGGTTTGGCGATGTTACTTCACGTTATTTCACGGAGCAAACTATTATGCGGCGAAGTTGGCCAACAAATCTGTGGGGCCTTTTAAAATTAGTAAACGTGTTTCTCCTCACACATATTTACTAATTGACGACAAGAGTAAGGATCGAGGGACGTGGCACGTAAAGGATTTCAAACCTTATGTTCATATTGATGTAGTACCCGTAGCGTGATGGTTAGTGCGTTGGACTGTCAGTCGTTCTTTGACTTTCAGAGAGATAACAAGTAGTTAAATTTAAATTAAATATCGGCAGAGGTATCGAAAGATACCTCTGCCAACACATCGGGCGATGTTGCGGTGGTGCCAGCAGCGGTACCGCCAACAACCGCAACAACATCAGGTCAGGCATCTGACCAGTCAACGGCTAGGAACTACAAAAGAAAGATGACAAAACAAATCCCAAATAAGGTCAAAAGAACCATTACGGCTAAGCGGCAGGCGAACAGAAAAAAAAAATGGAGAAGAGGGAAGGAATTACCACGGAGTGAATTCTCAGACTACGCCGAGTTTGAGAAAACAGAATATGTGTCCGAAGGTAGAGAGGGGCTCTTCAGGTCTCCGAATAGGTATTTAATCTTATCGGAGCCAGAGACAGTCCCGTCGACAAGGAAGGCTTTGGAGGTAGAGGCGGACCTCCAAGAGGAAATAGAACTGGTGCAGGCCCTGCAAGCCAAACATGCAGCCATCAGTCAGTTCGAGCAAAACCTCAATAAGCTCAAGGAGGAAATAGAGCCCCTCCTCAGTACACTAAAGCTGCAACAAGAAGCGCGCCGACAGCAACAGGCAGCGCAAAAGCAACTGCAACAAAAACAACAGCAGCAAAAACAACAGCAACAACAACCACAGCAGCAAAAACAACCACAACCCAAGCCCGCTTCCAAAAACACAGGAGCGGAGCAAAATAAAAAGACGCCATCAGCAGTGACAGGCCCAATGTCTGAGGGCCCATCGACTTCGGCTAAGGCCAAACAGCAGCAACAACAATAGCTACAACCAAGGCAGCAGAAACAGCAGCAGCAGCAGCAGCAACAACAACACCAACACCAGAAACAACCACAGACAAAACGGGAAAAAATACCACCAATAAGGACCCATAAAGTCGACCTACAGGACATAAGACAGGTATGTAAGTCGGCCACTAAGGGCTTCTCACTGGCCAAATACAATTTAGTAAAAGGATTACTAAAAGAGGCCACAGCTGAGTTCTTCAGCTTCACGCCTAAAAGCAAAAAATTTAAGACGGTCCTTCTGAAGGGCATAAGTTCCTGCACGGAACCGGAGGCGCTCTTAAAAGAGCTCCGTGAAAAAGCCACTGATGATCTCGATTTTATCGGGGTCAAGCCTTTCACTAAGGTGAAGTCCAGGCGAGGGGGTTATAGGCTGCCAATGTTCCTGGTAACATTATCCCCCCAAAGCAGTTTTGAGAGTGAGGGAAATCAAACGCCTCGACTATCAATCCGTACACTGGGATACACTAAAAAGGCACGACGACATTTTACAATGTACGAAGTGCAAGAGGTTTGGTCATGCCGGAGCCAACTGCAATATGCAGTTGCGCTGCGTCAGGTGCTCCGAAACCCACATCAAGGGAGAATGCAAGCTGGGGAATGAGCGGGTTGAGGATTTAACCCAGCTCAAGTGTGTCCTTTGTGCAAACCAAGGGCACCCGGCTAACTATAGGGGTTGCCCTAAGGTTCAACAAATGAAACAAAAACAGGCCAGTCAAAAAGCCGAAGGAAGTCGAACAGTTCGACAGGCTCCAACACAAAAATTCGTGGATCCCAAACTCTCTTACGCCCAAATGGTGTCAGGGAATGGTAACACGAGACAGTCTCCACCAACGGTTGTCCCAAAGGCCCCTGTGCCTAAGGCACCAGAGGTGCAGCCTGACATTGTAGCCTTGTTGTTGAGCATTCAAGGTCAACTAACGGGACTGCAAAGTCAGATAAAGGAGCAAGGCAAAAGGGTAGATCATCTCTACTCTTTGTTGCCTGGCCTGGAGCAATTTAGACCAAAATGGGCGCGCTGCCGGAGACGCGCCTAAAAGTCCTAGCTGTGAATGACCCTAGTATGTTCTCTAAAATCAACAAGATATTCAGGAAAAAGAACGACAATGACCTTTCGTGTCTAAAACTCCAAAGAACTGAAGAGAACAGAGACGTACTCAGGACAGCGCAAATAGATCCAGAAAAAGTCATCTTTGACGATGACTTTTATACATATACTCGCTAAGGTTCAATGCACTGCATACTGTGTAGAATTCGATATTCTCAATAAATTCTTATATCGAAATTACATTTTTTCTATTGAATGTGACCTTAAATTAAATGCCAATCGTTTTTGGAATTTTATAAACTCAAGGCGTAAATCGAGCGGATTACCTAGTTGTATGAGGTATCAAAATACAATTACTAGTGATATACCTACAATTTGTAATTTATTCGCGGACTATTTTCAATCGGTTTACTCTTTAGATACTCCCCCTATCCAGAAACTACCTTATATGAGTAGATTTGTCAATATAGGTTCTTTAGTTTTTAGTCCTTTTGAAGTAGAAGAGGTTTTATCTAAATTGGATGCTAATAAAAGTGAAGGGCCTGATGGGATTCCTGCTATTTTGTTAAAAAAATGTGGTATTGCAATAGCTCAACCACTTTCGTGGATTTTTAATCTTTCAATAGCTAAAGGGCAATTCTTGGATTGGTGGAAGGTTTCATTCTTATCGCCAATTTTCAAATCGGGCTCGAAGCAGGATGTAACCAATTACAGACCCATTTGTAAAATTTCTTGCATTCCAAAAGTATTTGAAAAGTTAGTTTGCAACAGGTTAACTCTGTTATTTCAGAACCATATTTCGGTTTCTCAACATGGGTTTGTAGCAGGGAAATCAACCGCAACAAACTTAGCATTAATAAGCAATAACATTATTACAAATATGGAAAAAGGGTTGCAAACAGATGTTATTTTTACAGATTTTGCAAAGGCATTTGACAGAGTTAACCATCAAATATTAATAAACAAACTAACTTCTCTAGGTATTCACTCTTCCTTACTAAAGTGGTTTGAATCATATTTAGCTGGTAGAATTCAAACAGTAAAAGTTGATAGCTCGCTCTCAAAATATATCTGGGTCCCATCTGGTGTTCCACAAGGAAGCCATTTGGGTACATTATTATTCTTGTTGTTTGTAAATGATATAATTGATATTTTTCATAATTCAAACTGCCTTCTTTTCGCGGATGATCTCAAACTTTATCGTTAGATTTCTTGTCAAGCCGACTGTGTTCTTCTTTTGGGAGATCTGTTAAGGCTCGATAATTGGTGCAAGCTAAATCACCTACTGTTTAATGCTTCTAAATGTCAAGTCTTGTCGTGTTTCCGAAATTCTATTCCCATAGTGTTTGATTATACTATCAACCATGTAAATTTAGAGCGTGTAACAAGAAAGAAGGATCTAGGAGTAATCTTAGATACAAAACTTTCCTTCTTACCGCACTATGATTATATCATAAACAGAGCAAATCAAATGCTTGGTTTCTTAAAAAGAAACACCAAGGAATTCTCAGATTCATATACCTTAAAATCTCTGTACAATTCACTGGTAAGGTCAGTTCTTGAATACTGTAGCATTATTTGGAACCCTTATTAATTACAATAATTCAATATTTCAAAATTGAAAAAGTTCAGAAACATTTTACAAGGTATGCATTTTATAAGCTAAACTGGAGGATTGTAAGGCCTTCTTATTATACGCGATGCTTATGATTTGGTATGCAATCTCTTTATGATCGTAGGGCTTATTTTTCGGTAATGTTTATAAGAGACATCGTAACATTTCATATCAATTGTCCTCCTCTACGAAGACTAGTTAACTGTGTAAATGCACCCTCTAGAACTACACGCTACCGGTTTCATTTTTATCAGCAGTTTCATCGTACAAATTATGGCAGGAATGAACCCATTACGCGTTGCACAAGAGAAGTGAATTTAATTTGCAATAGGATTGATTTTAATCTTGATGTTTCGAGATTCATTTAAAAAATATGTTTTAAATAATATTTAAACTCTGACCTCCTAAAAAATGTTAAGACTTAATCTTTTTTTTTATCATTAAGTTGTATTTATTAATTGTAAATTATAAATAAAAAATGTAATTTATAGTAATATTTATATTAGTATATTTACACCAACAATTATATTATATTTTGTATTAGTATCTAGTCTATAAGATTGTAATCTGATTGATGAAATAAAACTAAAACTAAAACTAAAACATTTGTGCATTGTATTAGAAGGGCTATGCATATTGGTATCGACTATTAATTTGATGACATAGCAAGTATGTTGCCTGGTTCCGTTGTCCGTCAATTTCCCACAGAATTCGGAATATAAAATATTTCTATGTTTAAGTTATAATATGTATTTGATATAGGCTTAAGATGTTAGTGTGTAAGTAGATTATTTTGTATAAATAGCTTAAGTTCGATTGAATAAATTCACTTTCATTTAGGAAGTAGAAAAGAACACTTTGGCTCCTCAGCTTTGTTTTTATTTACTTCAAACTTGGAACAGATCGGCTCTCTAGCCAACATCCATATTCGGCTTGGGGAAGCTATCCAATATCCCCCATAGCTTAGTAGGTGAGGTAGACCCACATTACATGGCGATCTTGCCAGGAGAATTGTCCCTATAATCCCGGACAACCAACAATTGAGGCACCCGTATACGTGCCCACACCAAAAACCGCTGGACCTAAGCCTCTAACTATCGAGGAGTATCAGACAAGAAAAAAACCGATACAACAACAACAAATTAAAAGGAAAGGTGCTGGAAGAAAAGTCAAGCTTAGGCAAGAGATCGGCAACCTATACAGGTTGGCGAGTTTAAGCAGTGGGAGTGCAAAGGAAAATTTTTTGGAACAAGCAAAAAAGTTACAAAAAGAAAATAACGTAAAAAAGTAAATTAATTTTTTTTTCTTTCATTCAAAAAAAAAAAAAAACAAATTTGTATTAAAAAAATAATAATGGGAGGAAAAACCTCCAAAGAAGAGGTCGTTGTGACCAATAATAACAATAATAATATGTTTACTTCAAATCTTGTAATCATGGACATTGTCATCATAATTTTGATAATCTTCATAGTTTATTTAGCCACACAAATTTTAAAATTTTATTTTAAACAAAATGTCCAGAAAATTATTAATAATGAAATTAAAAATGTAGCAGTTTAAAATTTTTACTAACAAAACAAAAAAAAAATATAAAAAAAAAAATATAAACAAAAAAAAAACATAATGAATTGTAAACCAAAAATTATTAGGTATTAAAAAAAAAAATCCAATGTATAAACAATGGCAAAAAAAAAAAACAAAAAAAAAAACAAAAAAAAACATAATGAATTGTAAACCAAAAATTATTAGGTATTAAAAAAAAAATCCAATGTATAAACAATGTTAAAAAAAAAATAATTAAAAATATGTTAAACATAGTAAAAACACGAAAAGAAATACTTGCAAACTTCAATAAAACCCCAAAAAGAAAATATTCCGAAAAATATATTACTGAAAAAAGACACGAAATATTTAAATTAGAAAAAGAGTTTAATGAAATGAAAAATATGAAAAATTAGAAAAGGATACAACCAACAAACTTTAAAAACAATTATAGATAACTTATTAGTCAGACTGAATCAAATATTAGAGGAAAAAACTAAAGTGCTAGGTGAAGAAAACATAGGAGAAGAAGAAGATAAAGAAGCCGAAAATGTTCACTTACTAAAAACATTAATATTGATGAAAGAAAAAAGACAAAAGTATTAGGAATATCAGGAAATCTAGAAACTTTAGGGACATGTATCTATGTATTACAACTAGGAAAATTTTCCATTCCATATGAATTTCATGTAGTAAGTGATTCTTTTCCGATCCCAGTTGATGGTATAATCGGAGCGAATTTCCTAACAGAATTCAGTGCCATTATAAATCTGGAGAAATTTTCGTTTGAGTTGAAAGTAGATGACCAACCAGTCATTCTACCTATATATACTCAACAAAACATACATGTTGTTTCCTTACCTCCACGGTGTGAAGCAACTTACAAAACATTCTGATTCTCGAATATTTTATCCACAAGAATTATGTGAAAATGTTTTCATGGCAGGTTCACTATCAACTGTTAAAAATGGAAAAATACCCGTAAAAATTCTGAATACACGTGATTCAGCTGTAACTCTAAAATGGATTGAACCCATATCATTCTCTCCTTAAGAACATTTTATTTTACATTATAACCAGATAGATACGCAGTACCCGTGGCATGATGGTTAGTGCGTTGGACTATCATGCGAGAGGTCTTGGGTTCAATCCCTGCCTGTGCCACCTTAATTAAAAAAAAAAAAAAAAGAGTTTTCACGGGTACTGCCTCTTGCGAGGAATTGACAAATTCTCCAAGAGTAATTCTTGTCATGAAAAAGTGCTTTCTCAAAATTAGCCGTTCGGATTCGGCATATAAATTGTAGGTCCCATCCATCCCTGACAACATTACTCGCACACAGGAATGGTTGAGAGTTGTAAGTCACTAGGCCCTGGTTCTCTACGGACTGTTGCGCCACCTAATTTTATAACCATATAGATAAATCAATAAACAAGCGAGTTCAGGAAATTCTATATGAAATAAATTTTGAGACAATAAATAGCGAAGAAAAACCGAGATTGAAGCTATATGTACAAAATTCCAAGATATTTTTTACGTAGATGGTGACAAACTCACGTATACCCATATTGGAAAGGCAGACATTAAACTTAAAAATGAATCTTCACCGAAATATACCAAGCCGTATCGATTACCACATACTCAGAAGGAAGATATAAAGGAGGAAATAAAAAAATGTTGTCAGATGACATAATAGAACCATCCATCTCCCCTTGGAATTCTCCAATACTTATAGTGCCGAAAAAGAAAGACCCAGTTACCGGTCTACAAAAATTCCGAGTGGTGATCGACTATCGTCACGTTAACGATCGAATCGAAGATGATAAATTTCCACTGCTAAACATAACGGACATCTATGATATGATCGGAGGAGCAACTTACTTCTCATGTATAGATCTAAGTCAAGGATATTACCAAATGGAGCTAGATGCCAATAGTAGACCAATAACGGCATTCTCAACAGAGGATGGTCACTACCAGTTAAAACGTCTACCAATGGGTTTAAAGATCTCACCCAGTAAGTTCTCAAGAATGATGTCTATAGCCATGTCAGGACTAACATATTCACGATGTTTCGTCTATCTTGACGATCTTATAATTTTTGGTAAAAACTTAATGGACCACAACAAAAACTTGATCCAAGTCTTTGAACGTCTGAGAGAAGTAAATCTAAAAATACACCCGGGAAAATGTTCTTTCTTGCGAAAAGAAGTATTATACCTCGGACACCTTATATCGGACAAAGGCATTTTACCTGACTCCACCAAATCTGCCGCAATGAAAAATTATCCAACTCCTACTAACACGGATGAAGTAAGAAGATTCGTAGCATTCGCAAATTATTATCGAAAATTCATTAAAAATGTTGCTACCATTTGCATCCCATTAAATCGGTTATTTTTTTTTTTTTGGTTTTTGTATCGCTCCTGTTTTGTTTGTTATTTTTTATAAAGTTTCGCTTATATTATTTTAACTAAACTCTATTTTTCTAAAATATTCATAGTTTCTACTAAACTGAATAATTAGTTTAGAATTAAAACGCGATATTTAATTACAAATTCATCTACATAACACTCGCTAAAATGCTCTTCTAGCGCTTATATACATAGTGCATACACAAACTGTCTGTTCCCGCTCCCATCTATATACTCCGTTTTGGCCCCGATGATAAATTCAACAAAGGTCTTTCCTGCCATACAATTTTGTTATCATTTCATATCACTGACGACTATTGGTTTGGTTGAAGCTGCAGCTGTTTGAAATTATTGCATAAACTTCCAGATGATTTTGACAACATTGCTCTGACTAGCAAAAATACAACAAACATCTTTACATAGAACCTGTCATTTGTTTATAACTACTCATCCGACGTTATCATTGATTTACTACACTACCGACACCTCACTATTTGGTTTGTGTATGTACTAAAATTTAGTTTTATATTTTCTGAGTACACTAACAATTAAAATTTTAAATCAATATTTAAAATTAAATTTAAAACTTAATTATAAAAAACATAACACGGCATACAAACTAAAAAATTTTAACATCGATTTTTACTATGGCTAATTGTGGTGCTTGTAAAACCATCTCTGATTACATGATCGACTCTATTATGTGTAGCGGTAATTGTCGAAGAGTTTTTCATGTACTTTGCATTGACGCCCCGTTCAGTTGCATAAAACTTTTTGCTAAGAGAAAATCTTTTTTCTACTTTTGTGATGAATGCGACCCGATCTCCGAAAAGAATATTGTTCGAGACGTCATAAAAAATATAAAGGACTTAAAAAACAATTTACTTTTCTTTCAAAGAAAGTTGATAATCTGACCTGCACCAACGGAAATATTGAAAATAATATTAATAAAGACAAAACTTCTGATTTAGGAAGCAAAACTAAAACCTTAACCAAACGTAAAAACGATGATCTTGACGACGAAAATTCTGATATATGCCATTTACCAAAGAAAGTTGCAACCTCCGTATTTAAAGACTTTGCAATATTCCGCCCAGTAGCCAATTTTAACTCTAACAACAATGTACCTGCTTCGTTATCTATTTCTTCTTTAACATTACCACTGATATCAGCATCTAATGTTGTTAATCTCTCACCATCTAATTCAACGACCCGACTAAATGTGGATTCTTCGACTTCTACTTTGCCGAAAAACATATTTTTGCCAAAAATCACCAACGAAACTACTTCACTAACATCTCCAATTGTGTCCGGACTAAAGGCTGTTGAAGGGCAAAAAATATTGTTTCTTTCTAAACTTGCACCGTCTACAAATGCACTTGACATAAAAAATCACTTGTCCGAAAAGCTGGGTTCCTCATTTACGTTAAATGTTGAGAAAATTATACATCGAAACCATACTAAGTATTCGTCCTTTAAAATACGTGCACCTGACTCAATTTTCCATGTTTTAAATTCACCATCGTTTTGGCCTAAAGGAGTAATAGTTCATGAATTCATGAATAAGTCCCTTTTTGACCCTTTTCGTCAGTATCGGACAATGCTAAACCACCGTCAAAGCAGCTTAAAAAGGTATTAATCTACTACCAAAACGTAAATGGACTTCGGACAAAGACCAACATGGTTTACAAAAACATTAACAATCTTTCTCACGATATCATAATATTGACGGAAACATGGCTCAACAACTCTATCTCGGACTCGGAGCTTTTTGACTCCTCTTATCAAGTCTTTAGACGTGATCGTTATAACTCAGACGATTCAAACGCCGCTGTTGGTGGCGGAATTCTTGTCGCTATCAACAATACACTCACTGGTTACCTGATTGACGACTTTCGATCAACAGACATCGAAATACTATGCTTAAAAATTAAAATGGTAACAGGACATTTATTTATTGTAACAGCATATATACCTCCAAGCTCCAAGAACGAGGTTTATGAAAAACTAAACAACTGTATAGAAAGTACTCATATCCTTTTGGAGCCTGAAGACGAAGTACTGGTTGTTGGTGATTTTAATTTACCCAATCTCAATTGGATTAAAATTGACGACGATAACTTCTTCGTCCCAATAAACGCGTCATCTTCAAACGAGTTTTTATTAACAGATGGTATGTCTTAAGTCAACTCAACGGTGTGAAGAACCGTTTTGGAAAAACACTCGATCTGGTATTTTTCTAGGAAACCATATGCTCTGAAGCAGCTGTGATTTCTTCTGCTGTCAAAATTGTGGACGAAGATCGCCATCATCCTGCATTAGACATTGCACTTAATTTAAACATGGCTTCACCTCATATGCTATCTGATAACAACAAACTAGAATTCAACTTTAGTAGGTGTAATTTTGAAAACCTTTTTAACTTATTATGTACGATCAATTGGGATCACTTATTTTGTAACTTAAATATTGACGATATGTGTAACATTTTTTATTTAACTCTTTTTGACTGTTTCTACAAGACGACTCCATTTAAAAAGACTAGAAATAACTTGAGTGTTCCACCATGGTTTGATTCTCACGTTAAAAACTTAAAAAACAAAAGGAACAAAGCTTGGATAAAGTATAATCAAACAAGAACTGACTACTCTAACATCCTATATGACGACTACATTCGGAAAATTGAATTAAACCTTCAAAACAATCCTGACAGTTTTTGGAAATACGTTAATCGTAAGAAGAAAACATGTGGGTACCCTAATTTAATGACTGATTAGACATCAAATAGTAATGAGCCGAGAATAATTGCGAACATGTTTGCAAACTACTTCAAAGATGCTTTTGTAGATTATAATACTATTAGTTTTCCTAACACATCTACCACTGTTTTAAATTTCACCCACTTAAATTCTATCAATTTCGTTATAAGTGAAGATACTGTCCTTAATAGTATCCTACAACTTGATGAAAGTTTTAGTCCTGTTCCCGATGGTGTACCATCATCCATTTTAAAGAAATGTGCTGCGTATTTAGCACACCCGTTATGTGTTCTTTTTAACATGTCTTTTAGTAACTCGCTGTTTCCTTTTATCTGGAAGAGCTCCTTCATAATACCAGTACACAAAAAAGGTCCTAAAAACGAAATAATGAACTACCGACCTATTGCAAAACTATCTGTGATACCTAAACTGTTTGAGTCAATCGTACAGCGTCCTTTCTTTTCATTGTAGTTCAATTATCTGTGATAACCAGCATGGTTTTGTTAAAAAGCGTTCAACTGTTACTAATCTGTTCAACTTTACGTCCTTTTGTTTAGATGTTTTTGAAAAACGTGAACAAGTAGATTGTATCTTTACTGATTTCAGCAAGGCCTTTGATAAATTGTGTCATAAAACATTACTTTTAAAACTATCACAGCAAGGTTTTAACGACTGTTTCATAAACTGGATCTCCTCATATTTGCAAGATAGACGTTATAGTGTTAAATTTAGTAATGAGTGTTCAAGTTCATTTGTTGTGAATTCTGGTGTCCCCCAGGGTAGTCACCTTGGTCATATTCTATTTGTTTTATTTATAAATGACTTGGTTTCGATCATACAAAATTCGTCTGTCCTAATATATCCTGATGACATTAAAATTTTTAAAAAAATTAACTCTACGTCTGACTGTCTTCTCTTGCAAGAAGACTTAATATTATTCAGGGAATGGTGCAATAATAATCGTCTTGTTTTAAATGTTGACAAATGTAAAACCATGAGCTTTACACGCAAAAAAGTTTCAATCGTTTTTAGTTACATGTTTGATTCTTGTCCTTTAAGTAGAGTTTATGTATTTTCTGACTTGGGTGTTGTCTTAGATTCGAAACTAACATTTAATGAACATATTAATTTCATAGTTAAAAAAGCAAACAGAGTTCTGGGTTTCATTAAGAGATTTGGCCGTGATTTCCGAGATCCATGTTTTAAAATTACTTTTTGTTTCATTTGTGAGACCAGTCCTGGAATATACTTGTACAGTATGGTCACCTTACTACGCCGTACACGTCACAAGACTCGAAGCCATTCAGAAAAGATTTTTGCGATTTTGCCTACGATCCCTTCCGTGGTTTCATGATATTCATACATTACCGCCTTATTCACAAAGACTTTCTCTCATAAATCTTCCTTCTTTGACAAATCATAGGAAGTACTTGCAGTTTTGTTTTATTGTTTGAATAATAAACGGACAAATTTCATCACCATCAGTTCTTGGTAGTTTAAACTTTAGTTTTAGTCGTTCAAGTATAAGACTCCAGAAACCATTGAATACTAATTTTAGCAGATCAAACTATGGTGTACATAGCCCCTTAAATCAATTAATTGACATTTATAATAAATTTTACTCTTGTATTAATTCGCCAAATGATAATATAAAAAGTATAAATTGCAAATTATTATTTTTCAACAGTCTAGTTTAAGTTTTTAGATTTTAAGTATATATTAAAAATTGTTAACGTTAGTATTTAACGAATTATAAATAAACTAAACTAAATTGAAAAAAGATGTTGAATTCAATTTTAATAAAGATTGCGAAAAATCATTCAATTTGCTTAAAGAAATCCTTATAAGTCCTACAATTCTCCAATTTCCAAATTTTAATGAAGAATTCATTCTACGTACATACGCCTCAGGTTTCGCTTTAGGAGCTGTTTTGTCTAATTCCGATGACAGGCCAATTGCTTACGCAAGCAAAACTTTTAATAAGGCAGAGAAAAACTATAGTACCATTGAGAAAGAATTACTTGCTATAGTGTGGGCAGTAAAACACTATCGGCCATACTTGTTCGGAAGAAAGTTCAAAATCTCGACAGACCACAGACCCCTAGTGCACTTGTTCTCACTAAAAGAACCTAGTAGTAGACTAACTAAATTCAGACTTGTAACGAGTTTTTCCGCTTTGAGGTAATTGCTGGCACACCAACTGTCCCTCGCTAGCTCAGGAGTGGATCCGTTGACCTCCTCGTTAGCAAAAAATATGCCAGTCTTAGCATCCAGCTGTTAGTGATGCGCGAGATGACCTCTACCCACCCTGCCTGGTTGCTTTCTCGCAAAACAATCCCTTTTAATACTTTCTCTTTTCTTCCTCCTCTACCCCTTCATCGCCCCTTCCTCATCTTCCCTTTTTTAAGCCTAATTAAAATTCCATATTTTCAATTAATTAGTATTTATAATTCAAAATCTTATGTTATTTGACATTATTTTTAATTCATTGATAAAATTATTTACCATTAATCCAATTCAATTAAAAGGGTATTTTAATGATTTAAATAAATTTTAAATTTAAAAAAAAGGGGGGCAACACTTGAATGATATATGTATATATGTATGTATGTCAATTGGGACCTGGACTACAAGAAAACACTTACCCCAAATTTCTCGACGCAGTGGCCACTTCCTCGATGAATCCTAGAGGTTTCGATAGGCAATACGCACTTTTCTTTTTTTTTTTATGTTTTACAATCAAACAAAAATTACCATTTTTTTTCATTTTTTTTTTATGAAGGTTGACTGCCACTGCTGTCGGCGACGTCGTCGTCCGTCTTTACGAATCTTTCTCTTCCGAGTTTTATGCCTTTTTCAACTTAGACAGGCTTTCTAGCTTAGGTGTTCCTTCACGGAAATAGGGATCGTTTCCTGAACCTTTATACGGATAGGTTTTCTATTGTTCCCAGGTCCTTTTTCAGGCCGCCAAAAATTATTTTGACGACCTTAGCAGTTCAATAATTTTAATTCCTTTTAAGGAATCGGTGATATATATATATATATATATATATATATATAGATATAGATATATATGCTTATATATGGATGATTTTATGTCCTTGTTTATTGGGACGTCGTGTCTAAATTTTGTTTCAAAAACAAAATCAAATATTCTGTATAAATTTTAAGATGGCTGATAGTGCATCCGTCTATTTAATGGTTATTTGAAATTTTATAATTATATATGCACTATGGAGGATTCTGTGTTTTACACTTCTTTATCCGGTGAGGCTTTGTTAAAAAAAAAACCTCCTACCGTCGGTTTTTCTTGCCAAACCTTCAATTTACCCCCACACACATACACCTATTTTTCCAGCCTTTGTTTATAATCAACCTACACCCATATTTCACCCACGCAATATCAAAAATATAGTTGTGGGTGAAAAGCTCCAGTTTTTTTTTCTCTCATTTACTTTCTTCAAAACTTACGGGCTACCCTGTATGCAACATGCATATGTTGCCAGATGACGCAGCAACAAAGTTGCACTTATCTCCCCCGATACATCCTATAATGGAGTGCTGAATACCACTCAATTATGGCACTGTCGAGTGACATCTATACAAAAAAAAAGGAGAACATTAGACACTACACACACATAAGACAAATGATCTCCTTTTAGTAGGAGCAGTACAACTATCCTATCTTTGGAGCGAGAGGGTAATCACACTTTGTTTACAAATTGCAATTGCAAACAAGCTACAAAAAAAACATAAGTTCGAAGCGTTCGTCGTCGTCGGTCGGTGTCGAGTAGGTTTCAGAAATTTCTTTTCGATTTTGAAATTTCTTAATCGATTAGAATGAAAGTTGGGAAAACAAAAGCCCATTCGGTTACAGGGCTTCGCGTTTTTCAGATAATATATCTGGAATATGCGAAACGAACCCACTTTCGTTCTTCGTATAGCCGGGTAGTGTGTGGTAGAAAGTGACGTAAACAACAAGTGAAAGTGCAATTTCTTGAAATGATTTCGGCTTGTAATCTCATGAGCCAGTGCGATCGTGTTTATACTATTGATATTCAGTGTAAATGGTTTTTAAAAATTGAATTCCCAAAAAGTGTTATTAAAAAAAAAAAACAAAAAAATTCGTCCACATAGATTTCGTTTTGGACATGTGTGACGGCGACAACAATTGTTCGTTAAACGAGTACGACTGAAATACACGACAAAAATCCGCTATGCAGAAAGTCAACATGCAAACCGTTTGCTCATGTTAAAAGTTAAATGCCGAAATTTAACTCCGTTAAAAGACGAGAGGTCGTTCACCTCTTTCTAGAATAAGTGTATTCGTGTCAAAAAAAATGTTTGTATACAAATCAATCTATTAGAGTTGCGTTTTGCCGACGGGGTTTCAGTGATCGAGTTCTATTGGGGCCTATAATCCCTCGTCGGTAAAGTTTTCATTTTATTTTTTTGGTATTAATCCCAGTACATAATTACGTTTACGTATATCGGGTCGCGTTTTGTCCAAGTTTAATTAATTCGGTTTCGTTTGTGCCAGCATAAATGCTGAATGTGGGGGGCGAATCCACTTACCGGAACAGAAGAATGTAAATAAGCGTAATCAGATAAGTGAACAAAATTTGTTTGTGATTTGAAATCGATACTTTGTGGTCATTTTCTTTTCTTTTAGGCGTTACTGCCGAATGTCTTTGGCATGGAAAATGCCGAGAGGTTTACCAGCTCGAGTTTCCAGCTCATACATGCAGTTGCCCACTACCTTTTTTACGCGGGATTTTAAAAATTTCGGAAGCAACTTGGCATTAATGCCTTGCGCAAAATTGCTTTGGGCGAAATTTCTGTGGAAGACTTCCTGACCTTCACGGTAAGTGACATTTTTCGACCTTTTATTGTAGTGATTTTTAGACTTAACGTATGCCCTGTCCAAATTCTCCGACAACGTCTGTCTTGCGAGTGTCAGTTGAAGCGCGCGTGGTTTGACCAACATTTCAGGATCGTGCAATGCGTTTAGTTTTCTTAGCAGAGCATAAGTTGAACCGTGGTTTATCATGTTTTGTCCAAACATGGCGAAATATGGTTGACAATTTAGCGAGTCGTGCATGTCGGATCGCATCGCACATGCTATACTGGACAAGTGAAGGTCCCAGTCATTATGCTGCTTCGAAATTAAAATTCTCAACTTGCTAAGAAAACTACGATTGACCCGCTCCGAAATGTTGGCTTGAGGCGAATACACTGCCGTTCCCACATGCTTAACGCCATACTTATCCAAAAAGATTTTGAAATCTTTGGACACAAATTGACGACCGTTGTCGGAGTGGATTTGTTCAGGGGTCCCGAAAGTATGGAAAATCTCTGATTCAAGATATTGAATCACGCGGTTTGACGTGGCTTTCGGTAAGGCTTTGAAAAACGTGAACTTTGTGAAATGGTCAACCACAATGAAAACGTAAATATTTCCTCGCTTGGTACGCGGATACGGGCCAAGGAAATCAACGTAGAGTCTTTGCATGGGCCTTTCCGTTTTGGTTTGTTTGACTATCGGTGGGCGAAGAATTTCGTTTGGCGCCTTAACCATTTTACAAATTTCACAGTTTCTCACGTAAGTCTTAACGTCTCTAATCATTTTCGGCCAATAATATTTGGATCGCACGCGTGCGTAAGTTTTGTCAAAGCCACTATGGCAACTTAATTTGGTGTTATGACACATTTCGATACATTTTTGAGTTAGATCGTCTGGAAGCCATAAGCGCCAGAGTGAATCTTCTTCGTCAACAATTCCGGTTCTAAACCTGACTCTCCGGTAAATGAATTTCCCGGACACTACGAGGTCTGGAAGGGTCGATTGGTTTACGGAGATGTTCTCTCTCAAGTGGGTATATTGTGGCGAATCGAACTCAGCTGAACCCAAATAGATATCACCGCATGTCATTATCGAATAATCTTCACAAATCCCATTACCCACTACAGTTCCGCTTGCGGTGATTTCGTCCATGTTCATCCGTGAAAGACAATCCGGTACGACGTTTAGGCTCCCTTTGCGATGTTCGATCGAGAAGTTATACCCTTGGAGTTCTAGACTCCATCTGGCAAGTCTACCTGATAACTCCTTCATCGACATGAGCCATTTAAGACTCGAATGATCCGTAATGATTGTAAAGGGCAATCCGTCGACGTAAGGTCGAAATTTTCGCACGCTTAATACCGCAGCGAGACATTCTTGTTCCGTGACTGTGTAGTTTTTCTGGGATTTGTTAAGCTTCTTCGACATGAAAGCGATGGGCTTCTCATTACCGTTCTCATCCACTTGAAAGAGAACACCGCCCACTCCTTCAGACGAAGCATCGCATTGAATAACGAAACGTTTTGAAAAGTCAGGTTCAGCTAAAACTGGAGCTGACGATAGAGCTGTTTTTAGTTTTTCGAAAGCTTCAAGTGCTTCCGACGTAAATTCAAATTTAGACCTCTTTTGAAGGCAATTGGTCAAGGGAGCGGCTAAATCGGCATAGTTCCGGATAAATCTCCTATACCAACCTGTCAGGCCCAAAAATCTCCTCACTTGCCTAACAGTAGTTGGAACCGGGAAATTGACCATAGCTTCTATTTTGTCTGGGTTAGTTTTCAGGTTTCCCTGACCTACGATAAAACCTAGGAATTTGATCTCCTTCATGCAAAATCTGCTTTTTTCGAGATTGATTGTTAGATTTGCTCGGCGAAGACAAGCTGCAACCTCTTTAAGGATGCGTAAATGCGACTCAAAATCCGAAGTACATATCAGTAAGTCATCTAAATAGACAAACACGTTATCACGGAGATGACTTGGGATTACTTGATTCATAACCCTACACAGCGTTTGTCCAGCGTTGCTCAAACCGAATGGCATTACCTTAAATTGGTAGAGTGGCCTACCAGGTACGGCAAAAGCTGTTTTCTCCCGAGATGTTTCATGTAGAGGAATTTGCCAATAGGCATCCTTTAGATCTACCCCCGTGATAAAGTGCGTGTCTTTTATCCGACTCAACAAACCTTCGACATGAGGCAGCGGATACGCATCCTTAACGGTGACAGCATTGACTTTCCGGAATTCTAAACAAAGGCGGACTTTACCGGGTTTCCGCACCAACACAACGGGACAACTCCATGGAGAGTTACTTACTTCAATTACTCCTAGCTCCAACATACGATCTAACTCCTTGTAGACCTTACCCTGTCGAACTGGAGACAACGGGTAATGCCTAGATTTTATCGGGGCTGCATTTCCAGTGTCAACGACGTGACACCCAAGGTCTGTCTTTCCTAACCCAAGGACAACGAAATTTGGAAACTGTCTCTTGACATTTTCTAATTGAAAGGACTCTTCGGTTGAAAGTTTCATCAACTCGGTTTCGTTTTTAAAGTTTTCCTCGGTTTCACCGGAAGTGAAATCTAACTCGACTTCACTTATCTGTGGTATCAACTGAAAACTTCGCCAGAAATTCATACCGAGATAAACTTTTTGCGTCAAATTTGGTATCAGATAAAAAGTTAGGTTCTTTGATATGCCGTTATATTTGGTCTCGATTTCGCAATATCCCACAATTTTGTGTGAATTGCCATCTGCCGTACGCACTACGTTATTGTAGGGCAATATTTCAACCCCTAACTTACGAACTAACTCGAGGCATCCCTCACCTAATACGGAGATTGAGGCTCCACTGTCGAGAAGTCCAAAAACCGACTCATTATTTAAAAAGACGTTAGCATACATGCGTCCGTCTGTATCAGACGATATAATCGTTTCGATAATTTGTTTTCGAAACTTTTTTCGATTTTGAAAACGATAACGACATTTAGAAATTTTAGAACTTATTGGTTCTATGTTGGTTCCGAAGATTCGGGATCGAGCCTTCTCATAGTTTACTTTTCTCTCGTGAAGAGACTTAAGATTATGGAATTCCATCGGATGAAATTGTTCAATTTCGACGTTGGACCTTTCCCTTTTTAGGATTTTAATTGGACTTCGGTCCTCGTCATTTTGACCCATGGAATTCGTTTTATGTTTGGTATTTAATTTTGTGAGTGGTTCAAGGGATTCCTTGAGGAACGAATCTCTCCACTCCTCGTTTCGTCCCTCGGGAAGTTTCCCTTTTTGTGTTTACCACACTGAATGGTTGTTACACCCTTTTCACCACACAGAAAACAAAATAAATTTCTTACCTCGGATGGGCAAAAATGGTATGCATGACCTTTTTGGTCGCAATTCCAACAAATATAGTTGGCAGTTGAAACAGGTTTTTGTCTCGAAGAAATCGCTGCAACTTCTTCAACTTTTTGATCTTCTTCGACTACGATTTCATGGACTGATCGATGATTGACATTACGCTTGTTCAAAAACCTTTCAGCCTCGCGAGCTTTTTGTCGAAGCTGCTCTAAGTTTCTGACTTCAGCTGACAACAAAATCTCGCCTAGTTTCTCTTTAGCATTCCCTCTAAGGATTTCTATCAATTTCTTATCATTGAAGGGTTCCTACAGACGGTCGTTCAAGTCACTGATTGCGACATAAAAATCGTCGAAGGATTCCTTAGGACCCTGTTTGCGACACATGAGTTTCATGTAGATGTCGATTTCAGACTCCATCCTACCGAACTCTTTCTTCATGGCTTCTTTTATAGAAGCTAAATCCGCGTTCGGATACTTCTTTACGTAGCCCCAAAACCATTTATTTGGTCGGCCTTCAAGCAAAACATGAAAGTTTGCCGCGATTTGTTCGTCGGTATAAGACGAAGATTGCATCCTTCCTATTTTCAAAAGGAATTCAGAAACATTGTCCGAACCATCGTATTTAATGCTCCATCGATCTAGCCTACATGGACCCGAAGCGCTAAACGTTGTTGAGCCACTTGAACTCCTAGGTAAAGGAACCTGTGCCGTCATAGAGCTTTGCCTATCTAATTGAGGAGGGTTGACTGTTTGTTGCGGCTGTAAGCGCAAACCTTCTAATTTCTGTAACACGTTTCCCATGAAAATGTCCATTTGTTGAAAAATTCTCATTTGGTTCTGAACCATACTCCGTTCTAACCTAGAAATCGCTTCTTCATTCGGACTGACATTATCTTCACCTAGACCTGTTCGTTCCTCACCAATATCTTCGGCTTGTACTTGGCCTTCCAAAACCTGAGGATCTTCTTGATCCGCCATATTAAAAGTGGAATTTGAAATAACCGATTCTAATTCTTCTGAAATAGTTGTCTAGGTTGAACCTATCCACCGTATTTCTAAACCTTTGAAAAAATTCTTCGAAAGTTGCTTCGTTGTGAGCGTTTATAACGTCTATGTCGTCGTAAATTGAAATTCGACGACTTCTGCTCATACTTCGATCGAACGAACCTAACTCTGGCTTATTTTTCTCTTAGAACTTTACCTTACTAAAATTTTAGCCACGCTTTAAAAACCCACTTCTAAATAAAACGATTTTCTTCACGAAATTTGCTTCTTCGAAATATGATGCACGTTTAAAGTGTCGCAAAAAAATTTTAAAGCAATTATTATTCTTAAGTGATTTATATAAAACGTATGTATATTAAAAGAAATCGCGATATAATTTATGTAATTCAATAAAAAAAATTTTATCAAATTTGTATATATGGTATATAATATGTATGTAAGTATTATTTAAATAGTACTTACTTACTTATATATTTGTAGTTGAAACTTCAAATTTAAAAAAAAAATCAATTTTTTTGAGTTTGTATCATAAAAAATATAAAGGGAAGATGAGAAATGAATCTGAAAAAGGTAACTGCCGAGGATAAAAAGGAGGTTTATTTCGAGTCAACAAAAAAAATCAATAATAAAAAAAACTAAAATAAACTAGTGGTCTGTCTATGTTCTGTGTTGTAAATTATTTCAGCTGTGATTTTTAAAACTTTCCAGGACATCAGTGACAATCAACATCATCATATGAAGACTCTGGAAAATCCCAAAAACCCAGCTGAAATTGTTAAGATTAAAAATTTTAAGAACCATCCAAGACACTTCTTGCATCAGGAGGTCTCATCTAAATGTGAAATATAAAAATCTTGAAATGTACCGTATCCACCTGCGATTTGGGTGTCTTTTTCTTCAGATGCCCAAAGACTAGGTTTTTACGGTCATTTCGTTGCGTGATAGCAAATCGATTTCAGCTTCCTTGTCATCAACTCAAGCAACCGGGACTCACAAGGATGCTGCAATCGACATGATGCTGAATGAAAAAAAAAATTGAAAAAAAAAGAAAATGTTAAACTGTTTAAAAAATGAAATTTGTGACTCAAAAAAAATAAGAAAATTAAAAAAAATAAATGTTTGCCTCACTATCTGCTGATAGTGGGACACCACGTTCTGGGCGCCATTTTTGTAACGAGTTTTTCCGCTTTGAGGTAATTGCTGGCACACCAACTGTCCCTCGCTAGCTCAGGAGTGGATCCGTTGACCTCCTCGTTAGCAAAAAATATGCCAGTCTTAGCATCCAGCTGTTAGTGATGCGCGAGATGACCTCTACCCACCCTGCCTGGTTGCTTTCTCGCTAAACAACCCCTTTTAATACTTCCTCTTTTCTTCCTCCTCTACCTCTTCATCACCCCTTCCTCATCTTCCCTTTTTTAAGCCTAATTAAAATTCCATATTTTCAATTAATTAGTATTTATAATTCAAAATCTTATGTTAATTGACATTATTTTTAATTCATTGATAAAATTATTTACCATTAATCCAATTCAATTAAAAGGGTATTTTAATGATTTAAATAAATTTTAAATTTAAAAAAAAGGGGGGCAACACTTGAATGATATATGTATATATGTATGTATGTCAATTGGGACCTGGATTACAAGAAAACACTTACCCCAAAATTCTCGACGCAGTGGCCACTTCCTCGATGAATCCTAGAGGTTTCGATAGGCAATACGCACTTTTATTTTTTTTTATGTTTTACAATCAAACAAAAATTACCACCACTTTTCTTGAAAAATTACTATTAGAAAATTATATACAATATATAAGTATATATGTATATATATATATCTATGTAAGTATATGAATACCCGTATGGATACCGATATATATATATATATATATATGCGTAATTTTGAAACACTATTATTTTAAAATTGATTTTTTTCTTTATATATAATGAATTAAGAAAATTGAAATGAAATGAATTTTTTTATAAGGAAACTAATTTATATAAATCACTTGTTGAACTTTTGCTCTTTCACACAAAAAAAATAAAGTTGAAGGTTGACTGCCACTGCTGTCGGCGACGTCGTCGTCCGTCTTTACGAATCTTTTTCTTCCGAGTTTTATGCCTTTTTCAACTTAGACAGGCTTTCTAGCTTAGGTGTTCCTTCACGGAAATAGGGATCGTTTCCTGAACCTTTATACGGATAGGTTTTCTATTGTTCCCAGGTCCTTTTCAGGCCGCCAAAAATTATTTTGACGACCTTAGCAGTTCAATAATTTTAATTCCTTTTAAGGAATCGGTGATATATAGATATATATGCTTATATATGGATGATTTTATGTCCTTGTTTATTGGGACGTCGTGTCTAAATTTTGTTTCAAAAACAAAATCAAATATTCTGTATAAATTTTAAGATGGCTGATGGTGCATCCGTCTATTTAATGGTTATTTGAAATTTTATAATTATATATGCACTATGGAGGATTCTGTGTTTTACACTTCTTTATCCGGTGAGGCTTTGTTAAAAAAAGAAACCTCCTACCGTCGGTTTTTCTTGCCAAACCTTCAATTTACCCCCACACACATACACCTATTTTTCCAGCCTTTGTTTATAATCAACCTACACCCATATTTCACCCACGCAATATCAAAAATATAGTTGTGGGTGAAAAGCTCCAGTTTTTTTTTCTCTCATTTACTTTCTTCAAAACTTACGGGCTACCCTGTATGCAACATGCATATGTTGCCAGATGACGCAGCAACAAAGTTGCACTTATCTCCCCCGATACATCCTATAATGGAGTGCTGAATACCACTCAATTATGGCACTGTCGAGTGACATCTATACAAAAAAAAAGGAGAACATTAGACACTACACACACATAAGACAAATGATCTCCTTTTAGTAGGAGCAGTACAACTATCCTATCTTTGGAGCGAGAGGGTAATCACACTTTGTTTACAAATTGCAATTGCAAACAAGCTACAAAAAAAAACATAAGTTCGAAGCGTTCGTCGTCGTCGGTCGGTGTCGAGTAGGTTTCAGAAATTTCTTTTCGATTTTGAAATTTCTTAATCGATTAGAATGAAAGTTGGGAAAACAAAAGGCCATTCGGTTACAGACTATTATTAGAAGAATACAATTTTTACCTAGAATATTCACCCGGTAAAGATAACTGTACCGCTTGCGCGCTTAGTCGCATTAAAGTAGAGTCTGAAGAATTAAAACAATTATATATCTGTGTAGTAACAAGAGCCCAGTCGAAAGTAGATAATAAAGATGAAAATACACCTAAAGATATTAAGATACAAACCAATGAACAAATGATAACAGAACTTCTGAAACCAACCGAAAGTGGACTAAGAGTTATTGAATTAAAAATCGTTGACAATTTTACGGAAGATTTAGTTAATTTCAAGGACGACATAGTTATAGGATCAAACAAAGTTTTGGCGTATATTCCAAAAGGGAATAGTTTACTCCTAAAGAAGTCCAAGGACAGCACTACAACCCAATCGACATTATTTGGCAAAATATTGTCGAGGGATGTGCAAAAACTCTGCGGACCCAAATCAATTAAGAAAATATATATTACTAAAAATGAAATAAAGGAACTCTCGGACGGCCGTCGAGAATATAAAATTAATGAATTCAAAAATATATTAGGAGAAATGTTTAAAGAAAGTAATATAAAGGTATACCTCATAGATAATGTTATTGAAATTACCGATCCTTGTAAGAAGAAATTAATACTAAACGACTTTCACATACTTCCAACCAGTGGACATGCAGGTATAAACCGTATGATTCAAAATATAAAGAAAAAATACTTTTGGACAGGAATGCAAAACGATGTGACGACATTCGTTAAGCACTGCCAAGTATGCCAACGAAACAAATATAACCAACCGAAGAAACAACCAATGACTATCACATCAACAGCCGAATCAGGTTTTGACAAAATATTTATAGACCTAGTAGGACCTTTAAAAGAATCTGAAGATGGATCTAAATACATACTCACCATTCAAGATGAGCTTACCAAGTTTGTCGAAGCTATACCACTCCCAAATAAAGAATCAGGCACGGTAGCTAAAGCTCTAGTAGAAGGTTTTATTCTAAGGTACGGAGTACCACATACAATAGCATCTGATCAGGGAACCGAATTTATAAACCAGGTTTTCAAAAGTATCTGTAAGCTTTTGAGAATAGAACAATTACAATCTACAGCGTACCATCATGAGAGCATAGGAGCTTAAGAAAATTCACATAAGGTTTTAGGAGCATACTTAGAAGTTACGTCTCAGAAAAACACACGGATTGGTGAACTTGGTTGACATATTACGTTTTCTGTTATAACACTTCCGTACACTCAGAAACGGGTTACACACCATTCGAGTTGATATTCGGAAAGCAATGTAGCTTGCCCAAAAATCTGACAAAACAAATGGAACCGGTGTACAACTATGATGATTACGTAATTGACCTTAAACATAAATTACAAGTTGCCCATAGAGATGCCCGAGAAACGCTTATAAAGAAGAAAAATGTTAGGAAAGATATGGCTCAAAATCACCAAGGTTGCAAATTTCAAAATTTTTTTATGAGAAAAAAAATTGCAAGCTGTGATGATGAATTTTAGTTTATATTGTTGCAAAAATTGTATATAAATAAACTTTGACAGGGCAGCGCACAGAATTGTATACTTTTTTAGTAATATTTTTTAGTACTAAATGTCATACAGAAAACCATCAATTCGGGAACGTTTTTCTAAGTTTGATAAAATCAACAAAAACAAAACAAAGTAAATAATTTAAGCTTTGTTTAATAACATGGGTATATTATGTATGTGTATTAAATAAGCAATAATGAAAACAATACATACAAAATCTTCTACAAGCAAAATACGTAAAAATCATGTCCGGGAACGTTCCCGAAATGACCGTTCCCGAAATGACGATTTCAAATAAGCAAGCGCTTCAATTATACGGCGGTCATCTTCAATGCGATCTGACTTTGTCAATAGGAAAATATTTGAGGTAACTTTAAAATTTCGTGTCGTAGAAAAAAATTTCATCAATAATTAAATGTAATAAATGCGTTCACGGATTGACGGGCTATTGATGTACGCTCTACGAATAATGAATAAAAAGGTATTTACCATTTATATAAAATTTATTTTACGATAAATACTTTGGCAGCCGGCTTTGCTATTGTTCTCTACCTCGACTGACGTGTCACACCGAATGGCTGCGTTCACTTAAAATTATTTTTTATCGATTATCGATATGTTCACTGAAATGACTTGTGCGGTATCGGACAAACTGTTTTTGCATTTTTTACAGTTAAAAATAAATAATCTATTAATATCCTTTCTAAAACTAGATTTTGTATAAAAAATATGGTGTATTAAGTGATGACCGGGGTTGAATACCTTACATTTTTCAATTATATTTTGAACTTGTTGTTGAAGATTGTAGATTAGGACGCGTTCCCGAAATGATTTTCTATGCGTGTATATTGATTTCATTTAAAATTTAGTTTATTAATAAATTATATTGTTTGATAGACACACAAAACAGGTTATTTTTAGTATTTTCTTAATTTTTTTTTCTTAATAAAGTCAAGATTTAAGACATTAAATTGCTAGCGAAGCCAATTCTGCACCTTGGTGATTTTGAGCCATATATATGATGAAGAGGGACAAACAAAGAGTAGTAGTTTTGAAAAAGGAAGTTTAGTTTTATTAAGAAACGAAGCCAGAAAGAAATTAGATCCAATATTTATAGGACCATACGAAGTTTTGTCTCAAAATGGTGTAAATTGTGATATCCAATACGATAACAAAAGAATGAAAGTACACAAGAATAGACTAAAACCATTTTACATGTATTTAATTTTTATATAATCAATAATTAAATCAAAATCTAAAAAAAAGGGAAGAGAATGTAAATAATAACATATACATATATATATGTATATATGTTAACTACTTCATTTAATTTTGAATAAGGCCGACATAGGATTTAAGTAAATTATATTGTTTAGCAATAAATAAAACGCAACTAGAATATAAGAAGAATAAAATAAGTTACTTGTATGAATGAATGAAAAAAAAAAAAATATTATATTATATACGTAAGTAATGATACAAACTAAGTATGTACTATTACAATACATATAAAAGAAAATAATGTTTAAAAAAAAAAATTGATTCCGAACGAAAAAAAAAAAATATTCCTATTATACAAGTTAGTGTCGCTTAAAAGAAGAAATCAAGATATGTCATGATTTCTCCTTTTCCCCAGGAAGGGTGGTGTGAAGGGATCACACTAGCGATCGCTTCATTATACATTTAATTCCGGTCATTGACTTTAATCCACACTACGCTTCACAATAGCCAACCTATATTTTAATGCACTCGCATTCCTTTCCTATTTTTAATAATGCACTCGCATTTCATTCATGGTCATGAGTATCAACCTCATGCACTAAATTATTAAGTAATAATTTCAATGCCACTGACGATGACGGGACGCGACGCTTCAGATTACTTTGGTCAAGTGTATCTACCTACTCGCTAAGGTTCAATGCACTGCATACTGTGTAGTGCATATGGCTGGATGCATTTGGATACATTTGTGCATTGTATTAGAAGGGCTATGCATATTGGTATCGACTATTAATTTGATGACATAGCAAGTATGCTGCCTGGTTCCGTTGTTCGTCAATTTCCCACAGAATTCGGAATATAAAATATTTCTATGTTTAAGTTATAATATGTATTTGATATAGGCTTAAGATGTTAGTGTGTAAGTAGATTATTTTTTATAAATAGCTTAAGTTCGATTGAATAAATTCACTTTCATTTAGGAAGTAGAAAAGAACACTTTGGCTCCTCAGCTTTGTTTTTATTTACTTCAAACTTGGAACAGATCGGCTCTCTAGCCAACATCCATATTCGGATTGGGGAAGCTATCCAATATCCCCCATAGCTTAGTAGGTGAGGTAGACCCACATTACATAGACCCACATTACAAGGTGAATGTTAGCATTCGCCCCAACCACGATCTGGAAAACAGAGCCCTATTTAATCACTTTTACCTTCGAAATGATATAACACAATGGCGATCTGAGAACCGCGGTTTCATGTGGTTCAATGACGATTCATTGGCAAATGCCATAATCGCCGAGCAAACGGGACCAAGTCCCTTGTTAGTGACGAAAATCGAGCTTCCGCTCATCTTTAACTCAATAAAAAACAAAAAGTCAGCAGGTGTCGATGGTATATATGTGTACTAAGACATTTACCGATGGGGGCAATTGATATTTATACCACACTCTTCAATAATGCACTGAATAATGCATATTATCCAGTGCATTGGAAGGGAAAAGATAAATAAAAAACAGTTGCGTACGCCGACAACCTAATTGCGTACAGAACCGAAAGGTTGAGGTTATTAGAATTCTCTTGCAGCGTGATATTCAGCGATATTGCGACGACTGGAAACTAAAAATAAACGACCAGAAGTCGGAGGCAATTCTGTTCCAGACTCCGTTGCCTAGGGCAACGAGGGATACGTGCAAGAACTGGCGCAAGATGGCCATAATTGATCGGGCCGAAAAGCATTAGTTTTAAGTATTATAGTTTAACTTAGAGTGTCATGGAACTAGTAAGTGAGTTTTAAGTTAAGTGCCTTGCACATGAGAGCGAATAACGAATGAACGAATGGACGAACAAACGTGATTTTACATATTTCAAAAAGTCAATTCCAAACAAAAACACATTTAAATTATAAGAAACCAATTGACAATAATGTTAGGATAATAAAATTTGCATTTTGTTCTCTAAAACAAGACAATTTTGTAAAAATAATTTGTTAGTAACGAATTGCAGTGTGGTTGGTACGAACTGTCAAACTCTATTCGCGTTCCACATACCATCCACACTGCAATGAATAAATTGTTCGCGCTCAACTTAACCTCAAAATTATACCACTCTTGTTTTGTTTTTGTGTGAAAGATCATGGCTGAGGAAAATATGGAGAAAAGGGTTGACAATTCGTCGCTGTCTGCGAATAGAAATAAAGCCCATATGAAAGAAAAGTCAAAATATGCGAACATCCACAGTTCGCAGTTTGTAGCTCATGTGCAAGATGCTTTATGGTTAATTGTGCTAGTTTTATGTTTTTTGTCTAGCTTTAAGATATTTTTAAGAATGAATAAATAAAAATGAATTAAAAAAAAAAACAAAAAAAAGTGCGTTGGACTTAAAAAAAAAGAAAAAAAGTGATTGTACAAGAGTCGCCTATCTACGGTTCTTCTTCTGACGTGGTAGATTAGCGAAACTGCGAATCTATCCTGTATCAGACCGCATCTATCTAAAAAGAGGAATGCATCTGGTGGAGTGAAGCCGCTCAAGCGTGCACTCTCAAAATACTCTCCGTTCGGATAGAACGCCCCGAAAATTAAATTGTTGGTCGAAGACATAGCTCTTGCAATGTGACCTCGAACGAGTTTTATCACGAAATTGTCAATTCTGTTGATTCGAACCCCGTTGTATAGGACCTCGTTGGAATAGTAATGAACAAAAGAAGATTTGGATGTTTGATGAAAGCCGATACAGCCGATACCCGAAACTTCTCCATCTGGGATGGGACAACGTTGAACCACACAAGACAACCATAAACGATCATCGGCCGTATGAGGGCCATGTAGCAAATTACCTTCACTTTGGGGTCAAGCCGACTGCTGTAAAACAGACGTTTCGTCAGAGCGAAGGCTCTGATCTAACCAGATACCGAGGTACTTCACTACACTTTTGGTCGTTAATCGCTGACCATCTTGTGCCAATTCTGGCACGTAACCCTCGTGGCCTTAGTCAACGAAGTCCGGAACAGAATTGTTTCCGACTTCTGGACATTTATTTTCAGTTTCCAGTCGTCGCAATATCGCTGAATCTTGTCGAAATCTCGCTGCAAGAGAATTCTAATAACCTCAACCTTTCGGGCCGTTCTGTACGCAATTAGATCGTCGGCGTACGCAATTGCCTTTGTTAGACTACCTATCAGATCGCTGGTGTAAATGCTGAAGAGAATCGGCGAATTCACCGCTCCCTGTTGAAGATCATTTTTAATAAGTAATGTTGTGGTAGACGTTACATTGCCACTTTTGACATCAAACATTTTACCGTTAAGCATATCATAAAGTATATGCAACAATGGTTTGCTTATGCCAAGCTTGCTCAGTTTAAGGTAAAGACCCTCTAACCATACGGTGTCAAAGGCCTTTTCCAAATCAACCAGAACAGCACCTGTGCATTGTTGTTTTGATTTATTCCATTGGATATCAGAAACGAGTTTAGACGCAGCATGAATTGTGTCATGACCCGCCTTGAACCCGAA
The DNA here is from genome assembly GCA_920104205.1 of Eupeodes latifasciatus. Lineage (NCBI taxonomy): Eukaryota > Metazoa > Arthropoda > Insecta > Diptera > Syrphidae > Eupeodes > Eupeodes latifasciatus. The sequence goes on along the minus strand of OV049924.1, from coordinate 269,061,991 downwards.
CTGTTTATCCGGAATTATTTTGTTGTCCGCAGCCCACTTAGTCAGAGCCCTATTGATGATCTCTTCGAAGAAGATTTATCGACCGAAGATTTCACGGGTTGGAGTTGTCCTTTCCCTTTTTCGGGCGAGGATTCCAATGCACTGGATAATATGCATTATTCAGTGCATTATTGAAGAGTGTGGTATAAATGTCAATTGTCTCCATCGGTAAATGTCTTAGCTTAATTTTTGTTTTTTATTAAGTTTAAGATGAGCTGAAGCTCGATTTTCGTCACTAACAAGGTCCCGTTTGCTTGGCGATTATGGCATTTGCCAAGGAATCGTCATTGAACCGCATGAAACCACGGTTCTCAGATCCCATTGTGTCATTTTATTTGGAAGGTAAAAGTGATGAATTAAGGCTCTGTTTTCCAGATCGTGGTTTAGGCGAATGCTAACATTCACCTTGTATTCTTGCTGGAAAGCAGTTCCCACTGCCTCCATCTTTTCCTTCGGATCTTCAATTATGTAAAAGTCATCGTCAAAGATGGCTTCTTCTGGATCTATTTGCGTTGTCCTAAGTACGTCTCTGTTCTCTTCAGTTCTTTGGAGTTTCAGACACGGAAGGCCATTATCGTTCTTTTTCCTGAATATCTTGTTGATTTTAGGAAACATACTAGGGTCACTGGAATTAACTGACCGGATCTTGTGGTCCCAGTACTTGTTAATTGATAACCTGTAGTTATCCTTAAATAACAGATTGATGTTTTTTATTGACGACTTCAGTGTCCTAACCTCCAAGTCGTGTGGGTCTGTGAATCGACTGTATACATTTTTGAGTCTTGTCAGTAAGACACTCTTGTGTCTGTGTAGTGTGTCTGTATGCGCGTTTCTGTAAGCCTCCATTTGGTCCCGTTCTTTGTACTTTAGTATTGTCATACGCACTAACCATCACGCCAAGGGTATTACATATAATGTTAATAATGTTTATTTTTATTATTTGAACATGTATTTCAGTTACCCAACAGCAAGTTTTTCGAAAAAGAGACTAAGTTAAAGTCTGATGTATATTAAACATTAACAGTACATATGTACATACAAAGAAAGAAACACACAAAAATGTTCTTAAACACAATTTAAGCTTATGTTGACTATGGTGTATACGTACTTTTTTTTATTGAAATTTGAATTGTAACATTTGACCACGAACACCTATGTATGAATATGTTTCACACGGGTTGCAGTAAACGAAAGCAGCATCCATATTGATTAAATAACTAGATGTGATGAATTTTCTACACTTACTGAAAACTTAAATTCTCAAAATAAGGCAATCCTTGATTAAGCCCACTTTTGGAAACCAGTGTTGGAAATAGGATTAAAACTCTTCAATTTGACACCAAAACCGACTTCATAACACATGGGATCAATATTCTACACTTATCAAAGGCTTAACACTTCAAATGCAGGCAACCCTTGGTTATGCCAGGTTTTAGTAAGGCAACTTTATACTGTTGGAAAGAGAATGAAATACTCTTTAATTTGACACCAAAACCGACTTCATAACTCATGGGATCAATATTCTACACTTACCAAAGACTTAGCATTTCAAACGCAAGCAACCCTGGGTTGGGCCAGCTTTTAGTTAGACAACAATACGCTATTAGACATAAAATTAATAACGTTTCCTTTAAACGAAAAACCGACTACATGGGATACATTTTCTACACTTAACAAAGACTTAACACTTCAAATGCAGGCAATCCTGGGTTATGCAAGGTTTCATTTGACACCAAAATCAAATAAATAACAGATGAGGATAAATATTCCTTCTACAGAAAGATGCAGAAAGGACTCTCAAACAATTTAGAAAAAAGTGAAAATTTTGTTGTTTGAAATATATAAACAACATTAATAATAAAATCAAACTCACAGCAGAAATAGAAAACAACAACAATATCAACTTCTTAGACCTAAACATAAGCAAAAACAACAACAAACTTTATTACAAAGTCTATAGAAAACCAACAACAACAGACATTACAATAAACAAAAATTCACACCATCCACATACACAAAAAATGGCAGCATATACTGCATTCATAAATAGACTCTTTAATATTCCCATGAACCAGAAAGATTACGAAGATTAAGTCAATACAATAAAACATATTGCCCTTTCAAATGGATACAAAATAGATATAATAGACAAGTTAATTAACAATAAGAAAAAGAAAATAAAAAACAAAAACAAAACTAATGAAGAAACCCACAATAATAAATACATCGCAATATAATACACTAACTTACTACCACAAATTCTAAAATACGAATTTAAAAAACTAAACATTAACATATCATTTAAAACTAAAAACAATATTCAAAAAATACTACAACAAAAAACAAAAAGAGAAATTAAAAAATGCACAGGAGTATACAAAATTAATTGTGACGATTGTGAAAAATTCTACATAGGACAGACTGGAAGAACTTTCTATGAAAGATTCCAGGAACACAAACCTAAACCCAACACCAAATCCACCTTTGCACAACACCTTATAGAAGAGAACCATAACTACACCAGCTTTGAAGATAATCTCACACCCATGCACATATGTCAAAAGGGGACAACACTCGACGCAATAGAAGAGTTCGAAATATATAAAGTAAACAAAAATGAACGAGACAAAATATTAAATGATAAATTAACAATAAAGAATAACATACTATACAACACCGCAATAGACTACCAAAGAAAATAAACAAATATAAAGGGTGTCCCAAAATTAACGCAAGATTTGAATTAAATAGAAAACGCCGTTTTTAGTCTTTTGATAGTTATATTTTTATTGACTCGTAAAGTACATAGGATAGGGTTATGTATGGAATAACACATCGGACAAATGGCGTCCACGGCTTTGCATGCACATGCGCACTCTTTTGTTGAAATTTTCCATGACCATTCTGCATAAATGTGGCTGAATTTCGTTGATGCAGCGTTGAATCTCCTCCTTTAATGCACGGGTGGTTGTGGGCTTGTTGACATAGATTTGTGATTTCAAATAACCCCATAAAAAGAAGTCTAATGGTGTTAAATCACACGATCTAGGAGGCCAATTTTGATCACCGAAACGAGAGAGTACACGACCTGGAAATGTCTCATGCAGTAATTGAATTGTTTCACGGGCTGTATGATATGTGGCACCGTCTTGTTGAAACCACATATTGGACACATCAATATCATCTAATTTTGGCAGAAAGAACTGTGTAATCATGTCGCGATATCGAGCACCAGTAACAGTCACTGCTTGACCAGCATCATTTTCAAAAAAATATGGCCCAATTATGCCTCCAGCCCAAAATCCACACCATACAGTCACGCGTTGTGGATGCATTTGTTTTTCGACAATCACATGTGGGTTCTCCGAACCCCAAATGCGGCAATTTTGGCGATTGACAAAGCCATCAAGATGAAAATGTACTTCATCGCTTAGGATGATTTTGCTCGAAAAATCAGCCGCCAAGCTTTAACTATTTTTGAAATATTCTTTAATAATGAAGACACGTTGTTCTATCGTGTAACGCTCCATTTTTAATAACCCTATACTGTTAGCTGTCAAATTGCTTTTTTTTCAGGGTTGCCAACACTTCACTGCACAAATGGCGGCAAATTCAAATCTTGCGTTAATTTTGGAACACCCTTTATATTAAAAAAGAGACAAACATATACATCAATTTAAATAGCCCAACAAATCAACCAACGAAGACACCAACAAAGACTGAACAACACCACAGTCCGAAAGCATAAACCAGTGCCCGATGTTGGATATATACATATATCCGAAACGCGTCGCCAAAATATTAATATATGTTGTGAAAATTAGTAAATTAATTTAAATAAATAAAGAAAATTTACAAAATTTGATTTTATTTTATTTTAATCTTCATATTATTGAAAATTTTGGTTAACCCAAAATAGCTCACGAACCAATAACGCTAGCAACTTGAATTAAATTTTATATTATATGTATACTGTGAAATGAAACTAAACTGATATTATTTTGAAAAAAAAAAAATTAATTAACGGTTTTTTATAAATCAAAAAAACTAAAAATATCGTTAGCAAAAATATATTTTGAAATCAAACTTTTCATCATATGCAAAATATTGTTGGTAATTTTTAGTTAATTTTTGTTAGAAAAATTTAACTGACAACTTTTTTAGCAAAACACGAAAACCTACAAAAACATCAAAAAACTGATAAGAAACGGTTTTCGACTCAAGTATTAGGAGAACAAAGAAAGATATTGACTGTAAATTATTTATCTCACACAAAATATTGTTTTGAATATTTTATTTTATTTATTTAAGCAGACAAATCGACAGACAGGATGGGAAGTTATCAGCATGGGTCGCGTCCCAGCCTCTTTATTGTAATTTCTTTTAGGTTCAAGAACCCGCGCGAGGCTAGCAAATGGGTACATCATCCAGCCACAAGTACCCAGGCAAAATACGAGGTTGACATTTCTTACAAGTTCTTAAACTGGGATTTGGAATAGGGGCTGAAGTGTCTTCCTCTTTATCCTATGGAGGCATTGAGGACAATACACGGCAGGAATTGTGCAACTTTTAATGATATAAAAACTTACGTGAATAAAGCGCCCCAAGAAAATAAAAGAGTAAGAATGATTATGTCAGGCACAAAACTTCAAAAGAGAATATACCCGAGCAGCGTTTCATATCGTCAAAATATGGAAACAGCCACCGTAAAACTTCTGAGTGAAAGCACAAGTATGAGTGCAAGAGAATGGTGCGAGCAAATCTACAAGAGCCAAATTACTTTAGATATGAGAATAATAGGATATAACAGGGCTAAGAATAAGTTTTTAATGTGAATTTTTTTAGTAATATTTAAAGCATTCATATATTTTTACTTGTAGAATAGCATGTGTTAGAGAAGGAGATAGAAAAATTTTAAAGTATTTTTAATAATTTTAAGAAGGAGATTACTCGTTTATTAGATTACCGCCAGTCTCCGTCTAGCTTTCGTTGCGTAGACATCGTTTTTTTATAATTCGATCTTTCACTTTCAAGTGCATTATCATCTCCCTCTCTTTATAAACCGGTTTGCTTTTCAGTAATTTTTTTTCCCTTCCCACCAAAACTGTTATCTTTCTTTCCATATATAACCCTGTTTATTTGCTTATACAGCCCTCTCCCAACGGACTAAAATGTATGGGAACAGATATAAGGGGTTATCTCCGAATAGACCCCTTGGCTCTCCACCCGTGCACTCTCCCCCCCTAAACGAACAAAACAAATAATGACTCAAGAAGAATTTCCCGAACTCCCTCACTCAAATAGTAAAAATCCGAAATTTATATTAATTTCATCAATAGATGATAACAAACCCCTTTCAAGTGTAGGTGTTTTTGTGTTGAAGAAAGCTATACACGCGATAAGCAAAGAATACGACAGCATTAACCAGCTCCGTGATGGTAACATTCTTATTCTTGCAAAGAATAAAAAAATAGCGGATAAATTTATAGCAATCTCCAATTTAGCCAACCATTGCCCGGTTAAAGTGAAATACCATGATAATCTTAACTCGTGTAAGGGTATCGTATTTGCACCATTACTTACTAATGTTCCCGAATCTGAAATAATTTCTGAAATGTCCTCCCAGGGGGTCACGGATGTGTACAAATTCACCAGAAAAATCGACGGGAAACAAATTCCCACTGGACTTATTTTGTTCATATTTGACCTCTACCAACCACCGACCACGGTGGAAATTGGTTTCTATAAAGAAAAGGTTAAAGAATACATCCCTAACCCAATGCGCTGTCGCAAGTGCCAAATTCTTGGTCATACTACCAAAAGGTGCTCCAAAGATGAAGTCTGTGCAATTTGCAATCTCCCACTTCATGAAAACGCCTCCGAAAGTTGTACACGTGTGATGTGCGCAAACTGCCCCACAACTGCCGATCCTCATCCATCCTAATCCGTTAAATGCCCCAAATATATAAAAAAACAAAGACATTTTGACGATAAAAACTAGAAATAAATGTAGCATGTCCGAAGCCATACGCCTATATAAAATTAGTAACACAACTCATACTAACGCAAATACTTATACTGAAATAGCAAAGGTAGGAAATAACAGTTCTTCCGATAATGCCTCTTCACGAGAAAAATCAAATACAAATACAAATAAAACAGCAAAGCCTAGCCTAAATGACAAAACTCAAAAACCAAAATATAATTTCTCCAACACATCAGCTTCCTCTTCTCTCTCAAACTTATCAAATGCATCAACTTTCTTTTCTCCTTCTAACCCATCAAATACATCAGATAATCAAACTGCTTTTACTCAACACTCAACTTCGCATCAAAAAACAGTTCAAACACATTTAACTCAAACTAGTCCCCAAAAACAACAAAACAAAACCGAAACAACTCAATCATCTTCTTCAATTTCTTCCACTCAATCAAAACACAACGAGCTTGAAATTATGGACGTCTCTACTGACGTAGTGGCATCTCCCATATCCTCTATTACTCACTCTCTCCTAAAACAAACAAAATATTTTATACCCTCATCTGTAAATGATGACGAAAAAGAACCCGATTTATAATAAACTACCCGCAAATGCGACCCCCGCTGATCGTTTGTCGAGACGCTTGGACCATGGGAATGGCCCAAGCGCCTCGACTACCGGACAGCGGGGTCGAATTATTAACACCAACACACAATCATCTTCCTCTATAACATAACAACCGAAAATAAAAGTCAACCGCACACTTCAAATCCAAAATTTATTGAAAGTTCTTCAATGGAACATGAAAGGATACTCAAATAACTACGATGAGCTTAATATTCTTATAAAGGAACATTCACCTTGTTTTATTTCTTTGCAAGAAACGCACTGCTCTTTCCAATCTACTCATGTTGTTCCAAAATCGTATATAGGATACTTTCATAATTTTCCAACAAACGTTACGAATAAACAGGGTATTGCTGTTTTAATAAAAAATAACATTCCCCACAAACAGATAGCAATTAACTCTAATTTACTAGTCCTTGCTATAGAAATACAATCTGGTATTAAATTAACAATTGTTTCTGTTTACATTTTACCTGATCAAAATTTTAACAAAAATGATATTCTGTGTCATATAAACACCCATGTTTTACTAACAGGAGATGTAAATGCTTGGAGTGTCCTATGAGGATCGCCGAAAACTAACGCTAGAGGCTCTATTATAGAAGATTTCATTCTAAGCTCCAACCTCTCAGTTTTAAATGATGGTTCGCCCACGCATTTATCAACCCACAATACTTTGACACACATCGAGTAAGTAGTAAGTAAGTTATTCATTTATTTACATTTCAATATAACAAATAGAATACAAATCATGAATTTAAGAGCTATGGCTAAGCCGTCAGCCTGGTTGGCAAGTTTATAAATGTTTATTTTAAAATTTAATTAAATTTTCAATAATCAACAAAAAAAAAAGAACTAAAGTATCAAACGTATTCTGATATTAATAACATCCTGTACTTGTAAACTGTTTTTAAGAAATTGCTTAGGGTTTTCCAGTCACACTCGTTTAGAAGTTGGATAGTTTCCTGCATGGTTAGTGATTGTTTTCCAAAGGAAATTTGCCTTTGCGCTTTGAATATTGGGCATATACTTATGATATGAAAGCAATCTTCTTTCGATTTTAGGTTGCAAAGCGTACAGAATTGATTAAAGCTTCCATTATAAGGGTTACCATTTAAGGCAATGAGCTCACACCTTGCTTTGAATATCACGGATATTTCATCATAGCTAAGTGAGTCGTGAAAGTAGTTTTTCTTGTTTAGATTGAAATTAAGCTGACTGTATAAAATTCTACTTTCAGAATTCCGAGCCTTAACGATGAAGGCATCTCGAATAGTCTTCGTTTTTCTGAATAATGCGGTAGAGTTGGTCTTTCAAATTACGTTGGTTGTTCACATCAATATGTAAGGTTTCCCCACAAGCGTTGCCAATAGATTGCCATCTTTCATACCACCAGTCCTTATTCCGCAACTCATACAAAAGTAGTTTTTTTGAAAGCCTTGATTCCTCATAATGACAGCATACCTTTATTATGAAGTCAGCCTGTGACTTGAGTGTATTTGTCAAAAGTTTTGGTAGTCCGCTTTCCAAGTATATAGCGTAACAAGGCGTATTTTGGGGTAGATTGAAGAGCTGTTTTATGAAATTCCTATGGAATTTCTCAATTTCCTCGTACTCATATGACCCCCAAACTTGAGAAGCATAGCAAAGAGTTGATTTAACTACTGCATTGAATATCTTATATTTTGCAGATAAAATTATTCTTTTGTTGGAAAACACTTTTTTCCATGATAGGTTAAGCAAGCTTTGAGAGCTATTGGCTTTTTCGGTTAGGTGTTTGTTGAAATTTAAAGCCGGATTTAGTTTAACTCCCAAATATTTGACCTCTTTAGCTGTTTCTAGAAAATGACCATCATAAGTCCATTGCCTTTCATTGTGAACTCTTGGATATCGCGCAAACACCATCATTTTTGACTTCTCTGTAGTAATTGTTAGTCCCCATCTTTTGCAGTAACACGATAAGCGATTAATCATTAATTGCATATGTTCTGGTGATTCAGAGAGTATGACAAGGTCATCTGCATATAACAACACATTAATGGTAGTATTTGCAATTCTTACTCCTCCGGGAAGATCATCTACTAAGTCGTTTATAAACAGAGAAAACAACAAATCACTGATAAGACAACCTTGTTTCACGCCAGTATTTGTCTCAAACCATTCTGAATAGGATGTGCCATCCCAAACTGCTGCATTTGTATTAGTGTACATTTCTTTTATCACTCTAATGAAGTTAGAAGATATGCCAAGTTGTGAGAGCTTATAGAAGAGCGCATTTCTGTTAACCAGGTCGAAGGCAGCTTTAAAATCAACAAAAAATGAGTAAACTTTTTTGTTCCTGGCATGAAACGCTTTGACAATGGATGACAGCGTAAATATCTGATTAATGGTTGAATAATTTTTTCTGAAGCCAGCTTGAAGATCAGATAGAATATTTTTCCGTTCGACCCACTTTGCAAGTCTTTCTACAAGAACGCCACAGAATATTTTCGCTATTACATTCATAAAAGAAATTCCTCTGTAATTTTCCACAACGTCAAAAGGTCCTTTTTTGTGAATAGGAAATATTACAGACTTTTTAAAAGAAGAGGGGATTTCAGCTGTGAAGAAAACTTTGTTGTACAGAATTTGGAGATAGTTAAAGAATGTAGGTGTAGCATTTTTAAAAAACTCATATGGAATCCCGTCTTCTCCTGGAGCTTTTCCATTCTTCGCATTAAGGATCACAGCTTGTATTTTCTCAATTGATATATCAGCGTCTAATGTGTCATCAACAGTTAATGGTTCAGCGTAAGAGAACATTAAATTAGAGTTGTTGGAAAGAAGGAGCCTGAAGTGAGCTGAAAGAACTTCAGCAGATACGCCTACGCCTATTTATATTTCATCCCATTGATCTCCCTCGCGATTTTCCAGAAATCCTTTGAGTTTCTTGTACGACCTAATGCTATTGCTTGTAGAATTTTAAATTCAATTTTCTTTTGAAGACAAAGGTTTTTGTAATATGTGTTAGCTTCGATGTACCAAATTTTTAGTCGATGATTGTTAGAAGTTCGCATGGCTCGCAGAAGAGCAAAAGATTTTGTGCGTGCTTTCCAGCAGTCCTTATCAAACCACTTTTGTTTATAAGAAGTGTTCTGACTTATAGTTTTATTTGATGCTGAACTTCGGACATATTCTGTGAGATGATTTGAAAGTGCTTCTGTGGGTTCTGTAATCAACTCGTTTTTAGAAAAGAAATCGTCCAAATTACGCTGATAGGAAACTTTTTGTTCATTTTTCCAAGAAAGACGAGGTAGTAGGTGAAGATTTATTTCTTTTGGTGAAGATTCACATAAGAATTCCACAACAATAGGCATGTGATCTGAAAAGTTTTTACACTCAACTTCAAATTTATTGATTCGTTCGATCCAGTCATAGTTAACAGCACAAAAGTCGATAACAGATTTTCCCTGACCTCCGATAAAAAGGTAGTGGCCTTCCTTATCTCCTTCCGTACAACCATTCAGAATTAAAGAATCGTACATTTGAAGCAACTGAAGCAGCTCTACTCCATTTTTATTAGAAACCATGTCAGCTGATTTTCTGTTAGTGTGAAAAATCACAGGGTTTGATTCATTTTGTTTAATTGTAGTTTGAGAATTCCCAATTCTTGCATTCCAATCACCAATCAGTAAAACGCTCATGTCAGCTAGGAGTTGCATTGTATTATATAGCTTTTCAAAATCGTTTGCCCATTTGTATTCTTCTCTTTCAGACATTTAACTATTATTGTTCCTTCACATTCACCAAACACAAACGTATTTAATAGTGCTGTTCGTATCCCATATAGGCAACCTCCACTTGCGCGCCCTTTTACAGAGGTCTTAACTGCATCAATCCACATAAGTTTGAATCCACTAAAATAATTCTCAAATTTACTAAAATTTTACGAATGCAACCCAGAATCACGCATTGGCTATACACATCGGTAATCAGACCGATTTTAATGTACGGTGTGGCAGTATGGTGGACTGCTTTAGAAAAAGGTATAAACCGAGATAAAGTAAATAAAGTCCAACGTTCAGCTTGCCTATGTATGAGCGGATCGCTTCGCACGACCCCATCTGCGGCACTGGACACCTTACTCTACCTAACACCTCTTGACGTCTTTAGCAAACAAATAGCTGCAAGTTCTGCTATTCGCCTCAAAGCTTCGTCGCAGTGGACTAACAACAACATTGGCCACTCCGTTATTCTTAGTTATTTAGAATCAATCCCAAAGCACACAGACTACACCATCCCCCAACTACAATTCGACAGAAATTTCCAGATTTCTATACCTCCCAGATCTTTTTGGGAGGATAGGACATTCCTGGAAGACGAGTCAATCCACTTCTATACAGATGGGTCAAAAACAAAAGAAGGGGTTGGTGGAGGTGTGTACTCTGAACGACTGAAATTAAGTCTCTCATTCCGCCTTCCCAATCATTGTAGCGTGTTCCAGGCGGAACTTTTGGCGATAAAAGAAGTCTTGTCCTGGCTTAAAGAAAACGTGATATCGACATCTGATATCCGTATTTTCTCAGATAGTCAGGCCGCTATTAAATCTCTGGATTCTGTCTCTACAAAACTCTATAACAGTCCAGAACTGTCGATCATCTCTAATGGAGATGGCACAACAGTTTAATATTCACCTTTGCTGGGTGCCGGGCCATAGAGACATTCCAGGTAACTGTAAGGCAGATGAACTCGCCAGGAACGGTACAGTACAGCCCATTCTACCACGTTTGGCACGTATTGGCATACCAATCGCTACTTGTAAACTGTTGCTAATGCAAGACGCTGTGAGGAGGGCAAGCACCAGGTGGAACAACATCACCACGTGTCAAGTCACAAAAAACATCTGGCCAACACTGGATTTAAAACGTTCAAGGTGCTTGCTCTCTCTAAGCAGATCGCATATAAGCTCGATAATAGGTGTCATAACCGGACACTGTCTAATAGGAAAGCACGCCATGAGATTAGGCGTATTCTCAAATGACTTCTGCAGAAGCTGTATGGACGAGGAAGAAGAAGAAACAGTTCTTCATCTTCTCTGCACATGCCCTGCTCTGGCTCGAAAACGCAAGAATTACCTAGGAGAATTCTTCTTTAACGATCTAAACGATCTAAATCATATCGGCATAAGCAGCCTCTCACGTTTCGTAAGAGACTCAAACTGGTTCCATTGAGCTTAGGAAGAAAACCTCAAGATTCATGTGGTATCACAATGGGCCATCAAACTGGCCTAAGTGTGTCCGTTTCCATCTTGGACAGCCACTTCAACCTAACCTAACCTAACCTAACCTAACGTAAGTTTCAAACAGGAAAAATATTTCAAAACTCTTAACATAATTAAAAAAATTACAAATAAAAGCTTATTATTTAATCCTGAAATATTATATGATAAGATTTTTAAATAATTACTATAACTATTAATTTGGCTGACGGCATTTAAATCTCAATTAGTTTTTGATCTATTACAATTTTGTTTATTTTGAGACATCCCTGGTGTATCTGGTTCATCTGCTACACTCCACCCATTATGACGTCTGTTTGACAGCATACTTTCACTGACAGTAGTGACAACTCCAAAATCCAAGCTACCAAAAATATTTTGCAATTCTGTTTCTCCACTTTTGTTTTGGTATTTCAGAATGTTGTTTTTGGTTAAATAAAACGTTTTATCACGAATTACGAGTGTATTGTTTTTAATAGAAATTTTTTCAGCTGGATTGCATACTTTAATCACTTTTCGATAACCAAGAAGCATGCGGTGTTTGAGTTGAGATTGCTTGCTCCGATCCTGCTGTATAAAAGCGCCTGTGCCTTTTAATTTATGTGCGTTTTTTAGCATTTTTTGGTGCGGTTTCGTTAGATCCCGTGTTGAGTTTCAGTTTTACAATATTATTGTTTTCACTGAGTTTAACAGCTATCGACATTTGCGGTGCTTCGTTGCCCAGCAAGAGTTTGGTTATGCCTTCAATCTTTGCCTGTGGGTCATCGGTGTTTTTTGGGATGGAAAATATCAAATTCTTTCCACGTATTTCACGGCTTTGTAATTCAAGTTCCTCTTCTAGAACACAGCAACGTATTTCAAAATCGCGAAGTTGCTTGCATAAATCTTGGTTTTGATGCCGCAGATGTTCAAGTTCCTGGTTCAGTTGCCAGATTAGCTATAGCAATTTGAAGAGAGCTGTCGACAATAGCCTTGATTTATTGGAAATCGGATTTTGTCATAGACATTTTTTGGGTTTGTTTAAAGATTTTGGAAGATCTGTTAGTATTTGATGAAGTATTTGGTATTTCTTCTGGTGAAGTTTGACAAATTTTTCTTTTGTTGTCGGTCATGTGACACGGTAATCAGTTTAAATAATTGAAATTTCGGCTTAAACACTATTGTTACCTGGTATTTCAATTTTTTTTAAGGGTAGTTAAAAGAAGACTTCAAATGGGTGCACTTTCAAGATTTAATTATACGTTAAAAAATATTTAAAACTGAAAATTTTACAGAGCGATATGAAAGTTGAACTTTTATTTGTATGACAGTGTTATTAGCTGCTGCTCTGGCTCTTTACTACCAAAAGCAACTTCCCACACTTTAGACGACCTTCACAATAGTGACCACTTTCCACTAATTACAACTTTTGATTTAGGAATATTTAATACACAAGTTATTAACTCCCCCAAATTTATAAGAGATCGAGCAAACTGGCCTAGTTTTGGCTTTAACATAAATAAATACAATGCAAATAAACCCGTATATTCAGACTTAAACAAAGAAGCCGCATTATTGGTAAAAGCAATTCGATATTCTGCTAACTTATCAATACCGCAATCTAATCTTAAAATAAATAAAAGAGTTGCACCGTGGTGGACTCCGGAAATAGTTAACCTTAGATTAGTTAAGGTAAATGCTTGGAAACAGTTTTAAAAAAAAATCATAATCAATTAAATTTAATTAGTTATAAAAAAGCAAATGTCGCTTTTCGACGTCAAGTTAAAATCAGCAGCCAAAAATTTAAATGCAATTACTTAATCAATAAATAGAAACTCAACCACCGCAAAAATATGGAGCAACATCCGATGTTTAACAGGAAATTTGTCTTCAAAAATAATAAGATATATAGTGTCACCCCAAGGCCCCATCTCCAATCCATCTGAAATTTGTAATTACTTTGCTAATATTTGGTCTGAAGACTCACGTGATATTAATTTTCGGTTAGTTATTGTTTAGAAAAAAACGTTTGCATCAATAAAAATATGCAAATACCCACAACTGACACCTCGCCTCTATATATCGAAAATCGTATTGAACTCAAAGAACTCCAGTTGAAAAAATATTGTTATATAACTTCAGAAGCCTACATTTTATTTTAACGGGTAGGTTTTTTAGCATCGGGTAAGACACCCTATCCCGACTTGGGGTTTTACAAGTAACTCGGTTGATAAACTAAATATTCTAGGACTTACTTTTAATAAAAAAATATAAGTGGAATGATCACATAATTAATCTTAAAAAGAGCCTGGCTGACAGAGGAAATATTATAAGCTATTTAGCATGTAAGAAAAGTAGTGCACACATTAATACATTATGTAACGTTGTCCGAGCCCTTTTACTTAGTAAAATTGATTATGGTCTTTGTATATACGGAAGTTGTCCTAAGTCCGCACTAAAAATCATCAAACCGATGTATCATCATGCAGCGAGAAGGAGTATCAACGCTTTTCCCACCACCCCAATTAAAAACATACTAGCAGAAGCAGGACTGCCCTCAATCGAAGAACAAATTATAATCATGCCTATTACCGATGTCGTCTCGTTTTTTTGACGACTCTCGTTTTCTCTGTCGTGTCGTTTTTTAAGTTGCATTCTATAACTTTTTCGACGCGACTAATTTGTAGTAGATTTTTAAACGATGCAAAAGTAACAAACATCTGTCAAAATGAAATTAAATTCTAAATAAAAAATCATTGTTCATGTTCATTGTTTAACAAATTTCGGTTTTATTTAATTATTGGCAAATAAATAAGTACCTAATTAAAATGATAAGTGTAGAAATGTATTACAACACAAGTAGCGATAGTGATGATGATGAAGAAGGTGCAGTGCGAAGTGTTGAAAAAGCACAATTAATTATAAAAAGAAAGCAGATAAGACAAACCTCAAACCCATTTGATTTGCCTGATTCAAAGTGAGTTCACTTTTTATGTATATTTATATTGGTATATTGTAGTGAAACTTTTGTACCCTACAGATTCAAGCAGTACTTTAGATTGTCCAAAGAAGAATTTAGATATGTGTTGGATGAAATAAATAACAAGGTACCGATTCGGCAACGTTCATCATCGATTCCAGTAATATTGAGGCTCGCATTCACCTTAAGGATTCTAGCGGAGGGAAGTTACCAACACGGCGCTGGCAACGATTTCAATTTGGGATTTGCTCAACCAACAGTAAGCTAATTTTTTAAAGAAATCATTAACGTCATGGAAGTCCATATTTGCCCCAAATGGATTCGATTTCAAATGACGGATGCAGAAAAATCTGAAGCTAAGCTTTGCTTCTTTAATAAGACGGGATTTCCTGGCGTTATTGGATGTGTAGATGGCACACACATTCGAATTTTCACGCCCAAAAAAGAAAACCAACACTTCTACTATAATAGAAAAGGTTTCTATAGCCTCAATGCGATGTTAGTAAGTATTTTGCATATTTTTGTTGGTAAATATTTTTTCATTTCAATATCAAGGTTTGCGATCATAAAATGCGCATTCGATACATTGATGCAAGACATCCATTAAAAAAACAGGTGATGCAGGATACCCACTTGAGCCTTTCTTAATAACTCCTTTTAGAGCCACGCAAGAAAGAAGCCCTGAAAGTAATTTTAACTCAAAGCATCGACAAGAAACATAGTTGAAAGAACAATTGGAGTTTTGAAGAATCGTTTTCGCTGCCTTCTCAGTGCACGACAACTACATTACACTCCCGAAAAAGGAACTCAAATCGTGAATGTGTGTTCAGCTTTGCACAATATTTCAATATACTACAGATGCGGAACAGAAACAGATGAAGTAAATCACTCTGACGATGTCGAAGTGGAAAATAGTGTTGAAAACACTAATAACAATGACGCAGCTGGAGCTAGAATAAGAAACCAAATAATGAACGCAATCATAAATTCATAGTTTTTTATTAAGAAAAAAATAAACGCGTTTTTATAACTAAACTCATATGTACACACTTAACAAAAAAAAATAAAAAAAGGAAGATAAATTCAAATAAATATATATATGTATTTTTTTTTTTAAGTTTTAAAAGGTATTCTGGTATCACAAAGCAGTCGATTTTTGAAGTCTTGTATTTTTTACATGGTGGTTTCTTTTAATGAGTTGAACGTAAGCTTCTTTTCCTGGATTTCTATGTGTTTCTTTTTTATTTCTAATTCCATCATTTTTATTTTATTTGTTTCTTTTCTTTGTGCATCTTTTCTTTCCATTTCTTGTTTATAAATCATAAATTTCTCCTCTTGAATCTTGAGCCTTTTTGCGTCTCTCCTAGAAGTGTCCTCTTTCAATTTATATGATTTTCTAACGTATCTCTCTATTTCCTTGGCACATCCTTCTATATTTTTTAAACTTTCATTTATACCATTTAAGGTTTTTTCTTGCAGTACGGACTGCTTCTCTAAAAGCTTAGTTCTTTCCAGTGTAGAAGCGGAAGCGTGGCGTCGTTTTTTTCTTGCAGGCTCTTCAGTTTCATGTTGCTGCTCCAAAACTTCACCCTCCAATTCGAAGGAGTCATCTTCCATGTTTAAAACATTTGCTTCTAAATAGGAAAGGGAGGCGTCTGCGTCTGCATTTGCATCTGTAGCCTGAGTTTGTGTTGATGTATGTCCGGATGTAGTCGCCAAAGTATTTGGAAGTAAATTGGGCTGGGATACACCAATTGGATTTCCGTTTGGGTTTAACCACTGTTTGTATTTAAGCAAATTTGCTACAGCATCTTCCAGCGGAGATAAAATTTGCAATTGGTTTGGACCTCCACCAGTTGCTTTTATTTCTTTTGAATTGCTTATTATTTTCTTCTTCACTTTGAACTTAAAGTCGGCCCAAACCTGATTAAAGCAAACATTAAAATATTTTTTACATTAATGAAATAAGCGATTCAAACCTTTTGCCAACCATCTCCATCTCTTACTGGAGGACCCTTGCTGTTCAGCTGCTCAGCTATGGAATTCCATTCCCGTTTTATATTAGTTTTGTTGATTCCCTTCAAAAATCCCCTAGCCAACTGCTCGTTGCTCTCCATCAGCTCGACGAGGGCCTGGAACTGATTCTGATTTGTTAATTTCAACTGCAAATGTGAACAAATATTTTGTTTTTATTTATCGCAAATAAAGAACGAATAAATTCCATAAAATATATTATTTAACAAGGAAACTTACAGTTTTGCGAACTTCCATTTTTTCGTCGTGAGCAAATTTTCAAACGAGAGATACCGTCGTTTTTTTTCATTGTCGTCGTTTCCTTTCGACTTACAGAATGCCGAATGAAAGCGTTCAACACACTTGACGTTTACACACGACAACAAAACGAGTGACAAAAGTTGAAAACGACTTATGGAATGCAGATTGTGTCGTGTCGTATATTTTGCTGTCGTTTACGACATCGGTAATAGGGGTGAATAACCAGAGGAAAATGCTTTGTTAAACTTTCGTTCTCATCCGGATCTATAGCTGAAAACTGTTTTAAGTCTGCAATTCGCCGGCCTATTCCTAAAAGAATATCATCAGCAATAGCAACAGTTGTTGAAGTTGCAACTGATTTGAACCTTCCATTGAGACATTACTCCAAATATAAGGCCTTGCATCCACCTTGGACAATCAAAGAGTCTTCTTTTATTCTAGACCTTAACTTCAATCGAAAAGGTATTACTGACAACAGATACTACCGTGCTATCTACAATGACATGTATAGCGAACTGAAATCAAAAGGATGGTCTTTTATTTTCACCGACGGGTCAAAAATAAGCGAAAGCGTGTCATTCGCTGTTGTCGAAGAGAATGGATTGCTTATTAGCACGGGTCTACTATGCGAACAAGCTTCTATTTTCACGGCAGAGGCTCATGCTATATTGGAAGCGGCCAAAACTTCTCTAAAAAGAAAGGGAAAATACATTATAACAACTGATAGTATATCTGTTATAAACGCTATCCGTAATGATAAATACAATGTTTCCGCTATAAACAAAATTAGAGACATTCTCATTCGTTCACCAAAAAAACTAAAAATAATGTGGACCCCCGGTCACACAGGAATTCAAGGAAACGAATATGCCGACAAAGCAGCTACTGCGGCTCACAAAACAACACTCTACCTCTTTGAAACAATCACTAAAAAAGACCTACATAGATAACGCTATTCACATTGGTAATGCAAAAATGAATCAAGAGGAATGGAAAACATATATTCACCACTACGTCACCATTAACCCAAAGCGAGACAAGCCAAATTACCTAACATCTACAACAAAAATTGTTAACTCAAATTTCATAAGACTTCGATTAGGTCACACATCCTCCACTCACCAACATCTGCTCCGTAAAGAAACCCCTCCGATTTGCACAACATGCAACGCAGTCATCGATATAAAACACCTTTTGGGCTTAGGGCCATGTTCACTACCTAGTTCCATCATAAACGATATTCTTAAAAATAAATCTATTATATCAATTTTAAAAGCTCCAACCATAGAAAATATATTAATAATTAATGAATTTATAAAAGCATCAAATATTTCTATATAAATTTTATCTAAACATTAGAGCCGTTAGTCCCTGCAGCTTGTGCTCACTAAACAATATTACCATTGTAATTATATTATAATTATCTTGTTAATAAAATAATAATCATAATAATAATAAATTACCGCCGTGTTTAGGTATCGACTATAAGCTAGTTTCTGAAAGGTGGAATAATCTTCTGAGAACCTTAAGGGTAGGGCAGCAAACCTTTTCGGAGAATATGCCTTTAGAAATCACATTTAAGTTAGGACCTGCGAAAGAATCATATATTTCAAAGTCGATTGAGCTGCTTCCAAAGTGACATTTGAGTAAAAGTTCATATTTTTTTTAGGGCTTACCAAACTAACTACGAGGGACTAAGCAAACCGAGCACACTGCGTGATAAATTGAACAAGAACAGGCTTACTGAGATAATAAAAACTGCATGAACACAGAAGAATGATTTTAAGCAAAAATGGTTTGATTTGGAATACTTTAAAGCAAGGAAAAAGTAATTTGTTCTACTGAGAAAATATAGCATAGTAAAACACATGAGATTTTTGACTATGTATGCAACAGCTAACAAAAAATATAAGCATAATAGAATGGAGCGTCTTTAGAAAATTACTCAACTCTGCACAGTTTTCACCCATACATCAATGTGCTTTCGTGGACGACAGCCTTCATTCATCGCTTACATCCCTGGCGCGCTGCTTTAGATATGACTTAATCTGATAAAGCCCAAGGAGATGGCAGGATTTTCTCAGAATTCTATAATGATTAAACTTCCGAGTACTTTTTGCACTCACTAAAGAATTTAATAGAACTTTCCAAACCGCCGAAGTACCAGTCTGCTTCAAAAAAGCAATTATTTATCTCTTGCATACAAAATCTCGTTTTTGAATTTTGCAATGGAGTTATTCAGCACACTTATTTTTAGAAGGCTCACAGAGTGGGTTAACGATAAAAACTCACTCAAGATGTTCCAAGCTGGTTTTTAGAAAAAACTACCCGACTGCAAATCAGATTTTCACCCTATTCAACATTACCTATTACTGTAAAAGCAAAAAGAAGAAACTATATGCTTTTATCTTGGATTTTCGAGCTGCAAGGATAGTGTTCAGTACTTTGCTCTTCATTTTGTATATAAATGATATTGTCGATGAAGTTGGAGGGGTATTGAGTTCCGAGGTTGACGAATACCGTGCGAGAGATGGATGAAAGAAGACTGCCAAATTTGATCCTGAAGTCGATAATAATTTTGCGAGGGAACCTTGTTCAGATTCTACCAGACATCAGACCCGCTTTTTATATTTAATAAGTTACTGGATGATGTAGCTCGCTCAGCTTATAATGGTTATATCCTGGAAGCTCAATCTTCTTAGTATTGGAAGACTACAATTCAAATGAAAAGGTCTATTTCCTAAACCGTTTATAACTATAATGGGAAGTATGATAAATTAAAACGTTTACACAAGGTTATGGTTAAAAATTACTTTATTAATTAAAACTGTTACACAAGGTTATGGTTAAAAATTACTTTATTAAAAAAGATATTCTTAAGTGTAGTCAAATCATGTGTGGTACACGCTGCAGTAGGAATCGAACTGCTAGTCGTTGATCATCTCGTTCTCCTCGGAGGTTCGGATGACGGTGATTGCCAGCGGCGGCGTCGGTAGTAATGTATCTATTATCTATTTTTATCTTATTGTTGGCTTGGGTCGTAAATCAATGAGTTTATGACGATACCGATCTTCTTTCGGGGTTGGTGTCATGTATCATCATGCACTTGTTGACCCATGTGGTCGCCATGTGTTAACTCTCCCCTTGGTCGGAAGAAGATTGTCCCAATCTTTCGCTCAACATCTGCTGTACCCTTGATCTTGAAGTGTCCATGAATTCTTCCATCTCTATTGTGACCTGTTCGATCGTGCTTGGGCAAGTGACTTCTTCGATTCTGATTGTGCGATAACTCTGAATTATTATGATTATTTTGTAGATAGAGTAAATCAATATTACAATGAACAACTTAATACATATTCCCCACAGTACGGGATGTTCTTTGAGATCTGTTATAAATGGTTCTATATGATCAAGATTTGTGTACATGAGTTTCTCGTCTTGTGAAGCAATGAATTCGAGAATTTGGACTTGAGTTGGTTTGCTTAACTTAATATGTTCTAGTATTTGGTTTTCTGAATTCAGATAAATTTTGCCATTAATAGACACGTTCTGTTCAAATTGGATCAAATTGATTCCTGACAATTCTATTCCGTTAACAATGTGGTTTCCCGTTAAAACAATATTTCCTGCGTTAATTATTTCTATTGGTTGATTACGTTCTTTGATTTTGGTACAGTTTGCTTTATATTTATTTAGAAGGTTGGTTAAACAACTAGATTCTTTACTGATTTTACAATAGTGGTGGTTGAGTTCCTTTTTACATTCTGATTTATAAAATGTTTTCTTATATTTAATGATTTCGCTTAGTATTACAATTTTTCCACCATTTACATTATTGCTTCTGGTTAGATAGTGGTTTCCTAACCCTTTTACCTTGGGGTATTTGATAAATACAACGATAATATTATTTTTTTGTACAATTTTAAAAGTGGAAGCATCTAGTACATCGATTATGGATATATTTATTTTTTCTTGTTCCATAATGTTTTTTATTTCATTTAAATCTAACAATAGAGTATTGAGTATATTTGATTTACTTAAATTAATAGTATTTATTATTTCTCTAAGTTCTACAAGTATCGGGTGATTTTTTTCAGGTTAGGATTTTCATGCATTAGTATTTGACAGATCACGCGGGATTTCAGACATGGTGTCAAAGAGAAAGATGCTCAGTATGCTTTGACATTTCATCATGAATAGACTTACTAACGAGCAACGCTTGCAAATCATTGAATTTTATTACCAAAATCAGTGTTCGGTTCGAAATGTGTTTCGCGCTTTACGTCCGATTTATGGTCTACATAATCGACCAAGTGAGCAAACAATTAATGCGATTGTGACCAAGTTTCGCACTCAGTTTACTTTATTGGACATTAAACCAACCACACGAATGCGTACAGTGCGTACAGAAGAGAATATTGCGTCTGTTTCTGAGAGTGTTGCTGAAGACCGTGAAATGTCGATTCGTCGCCGTTCGCAGCAATTGGGTTTGTGTTATTCGACCACATGGAAGATTTTACGGAAGAACTGAACTTGGTTGACATGTGGTTTCAACAAGATGGCGCTACATGCCACACAGCTCGCGATTCTATGGCCATTTTGAGGGAAAACTTCGGAGAACAATTCATCTCAAGGAATGGACCGGTAAGTTGGCCACCAAGATCATGCGATTTGACGCCTTTAGACTATTTTTTGTGGGGCTACGTCAAGTCTAAAGTCTACACAAATAAGCCAGCAACTATTCCAGCTTTGGAAGACAACATTTCCGAAGAAATTCGGGCTATTCCGGCCGAAATGCTCGAAAAAGTTACCCAAAATTGGACTTTCCGAATGGACCACCTAAGACGCAGCCGCGGTCAACATTTAAATGAAATTATCTTCAAAAAGTAAATGTCATGGACCAATCTAACGTTTCAAATAAAGAATCGATGAGATTTTGCAAATTTTATGCGTTTTTTTTTAAAAAAAGTTCTCAAGCTCTTAAAAAATCACCCGATATATATTTTATTATTTTACTTTCTGTAATTCCTTTGCTATTAGTATCTCTATACATACTATCTAACTTGTCGAATAATTGTTTATTGATGTTTTTTTGTCTATTGTTTGACTTTATTAGTTCCTGTACTTTTAAATTTATCCTAACGGCGTCATCGTGGTCTGGACTACCAGAGATCCATTTCCAAATGTGTACCTATTTCATTGATACCTCTGCGTTCTCTATTCCTGATAGATAGTTCGTTGAGTAGTTTGTCGGCCATTTCTAACTCCTGGTCAATAATTTTTAGAATTTCTTTTTTTCCTCTAAATCCATCTAATATTTCGGAGTAGGAAGTTAAATTGATGATGTGATAGATCTCACCGTAGTTTTCGTAGACCGCGGCTTTACCGTTTTCTATTAAAATGAATTCATCTCTAGTGTAGTCGGTTATTTGTTGCGCTAAAGTTGAAACGGCTAGCGTCAGTATAAGAAGCATCATCTGTGAATTTAATTTCTAATATTATCTTTATGAATTTTTCGGTTATTTGAATCTATGACTACGTTCCCTAAGTCTTCCTTAACTTTCTTTTTTTGAAATAATGGTTTATTCTTACTTTTCCTCTGCCCGTTGTTTACAAAAATTGTTTCTCCTTCCTTATATACTTTATTTTTCCTTTTCTTGTTAAAATATCCTATCATTTTCTGTTGGTGTTTTTGAATTTTTACTTTCCTGTGGTTGTTGTCTATATAATTATGAAATATATCTGTCGGTCGTTTGTCTGTCACCGTGTGAATTGTTTCGTTATATTTTTTTGTAGCTAAAGTCATTATATCTTTAATGTCTGTAATATGTGTAGTTTCTTTAACTATTCTAATAAGCTCTGTTAGAGTTGAGTGAATTCTCTCTATTGTACCGTTGCTCTTTGAGTGGGCTGGTGGTGTAGTTTTATGAGTGATGTTAAGAAGGTTGTACGCACATTTTGCAGAAGGTGAACAAAATGCTGCTTCGTTATCGGTTATCAACATTTTGACGTTACCAAAAAGCGGTAGTAGTTCTATCATTCTGTCTTTTGCTTCCGTCTTTGACTTTACTTGGGTTGTAACGAGATATTTTGAAAATGGGTATGTCATTGTAAGAAAGGACGAGTTTTCGCAGTAGTATATATCTGCGTGGACGCGCTCTCCCCCTTCTTCAGGAATTGGAGTCTCTCCAATTGGCTGCTTATTAGGATGTCTCTCATACTTATTCTTTTTACAAACTTCACATGTAGCGTTTAATGAAAGAATTTGCTTGAATGCATTTGGCCAATAATATCTGTTAACAATTTGCTTATACACTTCTTTAGCCTGTCTATGTGCTCGATTGTGTTCGGCAGTGACGATACCTAATTGTTCTTCCTTATCTGTTACGTCTTCAACTATTTGGTTGCAAAGTAAAAATTTTATTTATTTTATTTTATTTTATTTTATTATCACAGGTCACAATACAAATAAATTTGTATTGTCCGGAATACAAAATAGCCGGGGAACTTTGCCCATACAGCTGCGTACTTAGTTTGAATTACAAAATATAATGTATTTTAGGTTCTTTTTTTTTTTTTTTTTTTTAAATAATAAGTATAACTTAAAGCTATAAATTATAGGCTAAATTTGGTTAATTTTGTGTCTTCTGAGTAGTGGAAATAATAAGGATTTGTCTGGGTGGACTGTTGTGTCTAGAAGCATTTCCAGTGATGGTACGTTGTTAGAAAAGTGTTGTTTTGTAATTGAACATGTTTGTAACATATGTTCCATCGTGAGATTTTCCAGGCAGGAGTTGCAAACCGGAGGAGGATCATTTTTGTACAGATGAAGTTTATTGAAAAGTGAATGACCCAGTCTTGTCCGGAAGAGTTGCACTGCTTGAAGGCGGTTGAGAGATTCATTGTATGTTACTTTTTCTAGAGATGTTTTATGTTGTCTTAGGAAAGTATTTGAGCTATTCCAGCGCGTTTCGGCTTTTTTAAGTATATGTCTTGTTATTGAATGGGACATTGAAGATTCGAAAGGTGGAATGGTGAAAACTAGTGGCATTTGAATGGTTTCTCGAGCAGTGGAATCTGCTTTTTCGTTCCCTGGGATTCCCACATGGCCTGGAGACCATATTAAGTGAAGTCTTGGGAAGTTTCTTCGTAATATTGATCGCAGGAATATAAAGATTGGAGTGTTGTTTTTATTGTTGCGTATACTACGTATTGCGCTCAAAGAGTCACTGCAGATAGCTGTTTTCTCGGTTATATCGGTGGCATATTTGAATGCTTCGATCAAAGCCATAACTTCACCAATAAACGGGCTCTGGTTGGGTGTAGTAAGTTGTTGTGTAATAACCTTGTTTTGATGATTATCGAGTCTATAGACGCAAAAACTTGTTATTTCATCAGCTGTGGAGGCATCTGTGTACAGTATGCAATCAAAATTATCTTTGGCAATTAATTCGGCAAAGTTTTTCCTGTAAATGTCGGGAAGTGTGTTTTCCTTATTTGTTTGATTTAAGGAGGTGTTGATAATGCTCTTTGGGAAGGTCCAAGGAGTTGTGTCAATGTCGTAAGTTGGTGCGTTGGGCACTGCTATATTGACAACAGCTATGTACCGAATGGAGTTGTAGATTGCGCTTTTAATCTTGGATTTTTTTTGATGCTGTCACACCAGATCTGCATATTTCATGTAAAGGATGTTTCCTGTCTATGAGGCTTTTTGTGATGATGTTTGTTTGCAATTTTGCCTTCATGTCTACAAAAGAAGCAGAGTTAGTTTCAGCCAGTAATGCATCAATGGGAGTAGAAGGTAACGCTCCAGTAGCTTTTCGTAATAAGGCGTTGATTTTAGTTTGAATTATTCTATCGTTGCTTTTGGTCCAATGTGAGTATATTGAAATGCCATGCAATGTGGCTCCTCTTATCAAAGTATGTGCTATGTTTATAGAAGTGTTAAGGTGTGGACCTTTGTTTTTTTGGCAGATGATTTTGAGCACGATAAACAAAAACAAAAAGGTATGCTCATTAGATACACCGAATTCGCCATCTTGCCTATGCTGTGACGTCATCGTCATCTGCTAGTTTGACAAGCGAGTACGTTTATTGGAAATTTTCAATTGGTTTTTAATATTTTATTTGTTTTCCGGTTTAAAATTGAATTTTAAAATTTAAAAATGGTTGTTTGTGCTGTGTTAGGGTGTAATAATACACCAGACAGAAAAAACAATGAAAAAACATTGAAATATCACTATTTCCCGAGAGACGCTAAAATGTGCAAATTGTGGATTAGTGCTTGTGGGAACAAAAAAGAATATTCTTTAAAAAACAGTCGTGTTTGTTCCGAGCATTTTATTGAGAGTGACTATACACTTAAAGATATACTTTTAAATGTTCCTATGCATAAGAGAGCTTTAAGGAAAGAATCTGTGCCGTCAAAAAAATTGCCTAATGAACTTGAGCTATCTGCGAGGGACAAGAGACAAGAAATACGAGAAAGCAAAAGGATCGTTAATGACTGTCTATCTGCTTTCGAAAAGTAATTTGAAATAAACTCTTATCGCTATTATTTATTTAATCATGTTCAATACCTACAGTTGTCAAAACCCCTCGACAAGTAACTTTGTCCCGGGAAGTCCACAAAAGGAAGAATTTTGTGAAGAGCAAGATCAGGAAAATTGCTTGTATTACACAAATGGTAGCACTCAGACAGAGTAAGATATACTTGGGAATAATTTTAAGTTACCTAAAATATTATTTTATTTTATTCTGTTTTTTAAAAATAGAGTTGAATACAACTGCAGCAAGGAACTCAAAATTATGGAACTGGAAAGACAAGTCAGCAGATTGAAGAACAGTCTAAAGCGGAAGAACCAGCAGGCACAAAAAGATGAGGCTATGAGAACGGCTATGAGGACATCTTTAAAAAGGATATTTACATCTACCCAATCAGATCAATTGGAGCATCCCAATAAGAAGGCACGCTGGAAAGCTGAGGATATTTCTTCAGCAATGTCCTTATATTCAGCTGGTGCCAGATCCTACAGGCTACTCCGCAAACGAAATTTCCCCCTGCCCGCCCCTTCAACTTTGCGTAGATGGGCCAAACAAATCGAAATAAAACCAGGTATTTTAAACAAAATAATTCAATTGATGTCTAAGTGGGACTATGACCAAAATGAGCGGCTATGCGTGCTCTCATTTGACGAAGTTAAAATCAAATCAACTTATGAATACGACAAGGCTAATGACATTGCGATGTGTCCGAAAAAATATGCACAAGTTGTTATGGTAAGAGGGCTGGTCAAAAACTGGAAGCAAGTGGTCTACTATGATCTTGATGCACCCATGACTGCAACTATTTTAAAATTTATTATTTCTAAGCTAGAAGAAATATGTTTTACAGTCATAGCTGTAGTTTCTGACATGGGGCCAACAAATGTTTCTTTGTGGAGAGAACTTTCCATTTCGGAAAACCAGCCTTTTATTTTTCATCCATGCAACCCTATGAAAAAGATATTTTTCTTTGCAGATATTCCACATATGATAAAACTTTTAAGGAATCATTTCATTGATACTGGGTTTGTCCTTAACGGAAAAATAATTAACGTCGAACCAGTTAAAAAACTCCTTGGCTTAGAAAAAGATGATTTAAAAATTTGCTTCAAAATTTCTAATAAGCACCTTGAGGTACGACGTAGTGACCGGCAGAAAGTTAAATTTGCCACTCAGCTGTTTTCACATTCAGTTTCCGCATCCATAAGACGATGTATAACTTTGGGAAAATCATTTCCACCTTATTCCTTAGAGTGTGCTGATTTTCTGAAGGCTACTAATGACTGGTTTGATATTTTCAATTCAAAATGTCCATCCATTGACTCTAGGCCAAGGATGAGAGCTTTTGGATTAGCCTTAGATGACCAGCGGGTAATAATTAACACTATGACTGAAAATATACGCAATATGCGAACACCGACTCGACGCTCACTTCTCCCTTTTCAAAAGGGAATTTTGCTAAGCAATGCATCTCTGCCTCTTCTATTAGATTACGTAAGTTTTAATCATAGTTTAAAATATATAATTACTAATAGACTTAATCAGGATGACTTAGAGCTCTTTTTTGGAGTTATTAGATCTAAGGGTGGTCTTCATGACCATCCAACACCATTAGAATTTAAGTATAGGTTACGTTCCTGCATTTTGGGTAAGCATTTTATATTCAATAAAACATATATGTTCGTGCTGTCTTTAGTTATTAGTTGGTGGAAGTTTTATTAACAAAATGATGTACCTTATAATATAACTTACTAACAAAATAAACAAACAATTGCTATTCTCTAACATAAAGTTAACTTATCTTTTCAGGAAGGTCGGATGCCACGCAACAAGTGAGTGACTACAGCAACGTCGAAAGAAGAGACGAGGACCACTACGACGATAATCAACTAATAGCACAAATGCTTTCTAAAGTGTTGGAATCAAAAATGAATCCAGAAGCTGCTGATGTTGAAGAAGACGAATCGCCAACAGAAGAAGAGGAAGAAATTTCATCACTTGAATTCGACGAGTTGAAAGAAGACGCTATTGAATACCTCGCAGGATTTCTTATAAAAAAATGTAAAGTGCCGAACGATCCTTATACATCTTGCAGCTTTACTTGGGTGGATCAAAAGTCGGAAGGTGGACTTAAGAAACCCAACGAAACATTCCTTAAAAATGTTACAATTTTGGAAAGTATTTTTATGAAATACAATAAGGAACATCTGTACACAGAAGGGAAGTTCATGGAAAAACATTTAAAAAAAGCTGAAGCTGTGCCTCTAGATATAAGTGTAAAAAAACTATTTTTTAAGTGTAGACTGTATTTTAGAATTAAGCATTTAAACAAATTATTTTTAACTCAAATTAACTGTAAGGATAGAAAAATAATAAAAACAATACAATGAAATGGTATTCTTTTCTTCCATCGTATATCCGAACCAGATGACGATGACGTCACATTACATCTGTCAAAACACAATGAGCATACCTTATATCTGTTTATCGTGATTTTGAGTAAATTTAATGATTTGTTGAGCTTGTTTGCTATTATTTTGGCATGTGCGTGCCATTTCCAAGTTTTGGTGCAGGTGAGGCCAAGAATTTTAGTTTTTTCTTTGAGGGGGAAGATCGAGCCGCAAAGGTTTATTGATGAGTTAGAGCAAGAACTTTTTCTGCATACATGAAGTAATTCCATTTTTTCCGAAGGTAGATTAGCACCTGTATTTTGGCACCATTCTTGGGCTTTTCGTAAAATTTGGTTGAGGGAAAAAACTACTTTGTCTTCTTTGCCTGATCCAAGGATGAA
The DNA here is from genome assembly GCA_920104205.1 of Eupeodes latifasciatus. Classification (NCBI taxonomy): domain Eukaryota; kingdom Metazoa; phylum Arthropoda; class Insecta; order Diptera; family Syrphidae; genus Eupeodes; species Eupeodes latifasciatus. Next base: position 269,033,519 of record OV049924.1, on the reverse strand, counting down.
AATATTATCAGCAAATGTCAAGATAGATTTTATTGTTCGGTCACCTGTATTTATTTTGTTTAAAAGAGAATTAATATACGCATTATATAACATTGTTGATATAGGTGATCCTTGGGGAACACCGTTTTCGATTTTGTGATCAAGTGAATGATAGCCATTGACTACGACCCTAATTGTTCTGTTTGACATGAAAGATAAGATAACATTTAATAGATTTGAATTGATTCCCCAGTTTTGGAGTTGGTTAATTACCACTAATGAAGTTACTTTTTCGAAAGCCTTTTCTAAGTCCATGGACAAAAGAACTGAATGGTTTTGTGAAGCCAACTCTGTATGCACGTCTTGATCAAGTATGTGCATCAAAGTATGTGTGCCTCTATGTGGTCTGAAACCGTGTTGACCGTTGTTAAGGTTTACTTCAAGAGTCCATTTGAGTCTACTCGCAATTATTTTTTCAAATAATTTTGAAAGAACGGAGAGAAGGGAAATCGGTCGGTAACTATCAATAGATTGTGCGTCTGTGTTAGGTTTTGGAATTGGAATTAAATTTGCTTTTTTCCATTCATGTGGAAAAGTACCTTTTTTCAACAAATTGTTGTAAAGCTTAACCATTCTTAGCCTGACTTCAACTGGTAAACCTTTTATCATCTTATATGTAATCTTATCCCAGCCAGGTTCCATGCAGAGATTCCATTAATTCAGAAAGAGTGATATCTATAAAGGAGGTGGTTGTACAGGAATCTATGGAAAAATTATTTTTTGACTGTATAATATGATCTGGAAAATTTGCGTCGGAGCTATACCCAGCCCATTTGTTTGCTAAAAGTGTTGCAATTTTTCTTTGGTCAGTCACTGTAATAGAACCATGTCTAATTCCAGTGATACTAGATCTTGAATGATTTCCGTTTACAGTTCTGACTTTATTCCAAAGTGTTCTAGAGTCCATTAAGGGATTGATGGACGCTAAGAAATTTGACCATGCATTTCTTTTTGCTTCACGAACTGAACGTTTTATTTTGGCAGCTGACCTTCTATATGCAATGATATTAGTGTTAATGGGGTTATTTTGTAGCTTCCGCCAAGCTATTTTTTTCTCGGTAGTGAGAGTACGTAATTCCTGGTTGAACCAGATGGGTTGTTTGGAGTTGCTGGGTGGATGAGAGGCAGGAATGGAAGTAGCGGCAGCTTTTCTTATTATTTTTCTTAAATTAGCTGCTTCCTTGTTAATATTATCAGACACTGGAGTAGCGTTGGAAACGTGGCTCGCAGTAATTGAAAATTTTTTCCAATCGGCTTTTGTTTCTACAAAACGGGATATAAATTGTTTGTTTAACATAAAAGGTGTACCTGTGTCAATGATAATAGGGAAGTGGTCACTACCTTCTAGGGAATTGTGGGTTTTCCAAGTAGCAATATTCGCTATTGATGGTGAAGCAATTGTCAAATCAATTGCCGTCAATGTATTTCTTGTAGAAAAGTGGGTTGGAGATCCATCGTTCAACAAGACTAGGTCGGAATTTTGTAACCATTCAGCTACCGTGTTTCCTGAGCTATTTGTGTGTGGTGAACCCCACATTATATGATTGGCGTTAAAATCACCCAATACAATGCTATGTGGGATTTGATTTGCGGCCAGTTCAAGGTAATCTTGGTGTGAGATAATATTTTCAGATTGTCTGTAAATATTTTGGATAGTTAGAGGGTTACTCAGGTTTATAGTTAAAGTTTGAGTCAATATACCTCTTGGGCTACTGTTATAAGAGTGGGGTATGTTAGATTTTATGAAAATAGCTGTTCCATCTTTGTTTCTTACGTGCGGTTTGTTATTGAAATAAGCGGTGTAGTTTTTGTATTTTACTGGTGCCTTATCAATGAGGATTTTTGTTTCTTGTAAAGCGATGATCTCGGGATTGTATTTTTGGATTAGGATATCCAAGTGTGGTAGGTTGTTGAAATATCCTTGGATATTCCATTGAAGAATTTTTATATTTAGTTCTTTGCTATTATTGTTCGTTTGATTATTGATATTTGGTAAAGTTTTAATTGTTAGTAAATTTTGTTGTTGGTTAAGTATTGCAGGCCGAGGGCAACTCTGGTTTGTGAGAGAGCAAGCAGACTGCCTACTGGTAGCCCTCGCCCTCTCCCCCACCAGAGCTGTCCTCGACCTTGGGTTGGGAATGTTTGGGGATTTATTATGCATCATCATCTGAAGATGAGACAGACATAAAGTATTGTTCTTTTTGAATTAAATTGGTTGTCATTGTTGATAGTGGTGATTTGGGGGTGAGGTTACTTTGGGAAGTTGATTTATTTGTTTCGCTTAGAAATTTTTCTTGGGTTGGTGGGTGTGGGAGAGGTCGGATTATGGTTGTTTGGCTTGTTGTAACATTTGTAGGTTCTGATGGCTTAGAGGCCATGGATGTTTTGGAAGTTTTTGGTTGATTTGAAGTTGGATTGTTTTGTGCTGTTGAAGCAGAAATTACTTTGGTTGGTTTATTCAAAAGTTGATTATTTACCTTTTCGTTTGTTTTGGTGTTGTTTGAGTCTGCAGATGAGACAGCTGTCTCTTCAACATTAAGAGCTTGACGGGCTCTTGAAGCGTATGTTTTGGATATTAAGATTGGTTGGTTGGGGTTCATTAAGCTATAAGTGCGTTTGGCGTCACCTAAACTGCACTTGTTTCTGGTTTTGATCGTTAGGATCTCTTTATTTTGTTGATATATGGGACAATCTCTAGAGGAAGAGGGATGTGGATCAGAGCAATTTGCGCACATAACACGTGTGCATTCTGCCGGAAGATGGGGAGGTAGACTGCAAACTTCGCATATCTTATTGCTATTGCATCTTTTTGTTGTGTGTCCCAAAATCTGCCAGTTCTTACACCGCATTGGGTTCGGTATGTATTCTTGGACTTTTGCTTTGTACCAGGCTATATCAATTGTTGCAGGAATCTGATAACGATCAAACGTGAAAAGCATTAGTCCAGAAGGACGCATACCTTTGTCTGATTTTTTAAGGAATTTATAAACATCAATAATACCTTGCGATTTTAATTCACTTACGATTTCCTCTTCTGGTGTATTTATGAGGCAGGGCGCATACACAATGCCTTTTGAAGAATTCAGGTTGGCGTGTAATTTAACCTCAACGGGAACTTGTCCGAGATTGGAAATTTTAAGGAATTTGTCGGCGATTGTTTGGGATTTAGTAAGGATTAGGATGCTTCCATCCCTGAGTTGAGAAATATTTTCATATTCCTTACACACACCATCAATTGCTTTGCTTAGAATAAATATACTTATTGAGGTTAGGGGTTGGTCTTCAGTTTTTGGAGAAATTACCACAAATTTGGGGTTTTTAAGGTTATTCGGGATGCTTGGAACAAAAGGAAACTCCACTAAAGAAGAGTTTTTTAGTCTTTTGGCAGCAGGTTCAGAAGGTTGTGGCTCCGCCAACAACTCGAAAGAATTCCCGGTTTTTTTTCTTCCTGGCCCCGGGGCCATTTTTAATTTTGAGAAGTCACGCACTAAAGAAATTAACGCACGCGGTTTCACAAGAAATAATTAAATCAGCTATTTAATTGACGTAAGCCCAGTGGAGGGAGAGAGAAGGTTATATTAACCAAAAAATTTTTATCAGAGAGAAGGTCAACACAAGTATTCGCTGTGAAAGCTAGTCACGCACTGAGTAAAAATTTAATTGTTGGAAATTCCTCCAGAAGTTTGTCTTTAATCTTGAAGAATGTCTCTTCGGTGCTGTAAATTCCTACTGTCGAACCTGCCTTTAATATTGTTTTAATTTTACTTACAATCTCTAAATCTTTAAAAAGTACCGTATGTCTCCAGTAATTTGTGTATATTTCCTTTGAAATTATGTTGTTGTTGAGTGATTCTTTCATGATTAATTGAATTTTAAAATTATTAATTCTTTGGTTTACTCTTTTTATTTCTGACACGGGACTACTCTCTGCGCTATGAACAGTTCCTATCTCCGATTCATCTTCGTTCATCATATTTAGTTCTTGTCTACTAAGGGCATCAGCTACAACATTTTCCCTGCCTGGTTTGTATATAATTTCTGGAGCGTATTCTTCTATGAAAGCGCGCCAACGTTTTATTTTTGCATTAGGGTTCTTATCGCCTATGGCAAATGTTAATGGTTGGTGATCTGTATATATGCGGATACCACTCACACCATAAAGATAATTTCGAAGGTTCTTCAATGCCCAAATTATGGCAAGGAGTTCCTTCTCATTTGTCGCGTAATTTTCCTCAGTTTTACTTAACGTTCGGCTTATAAAAATTATGGGCTTATTATTTTGACTAAGGACTGCACCTATGGCTGAGTTGCTAGCGTCTGTGGTTAGCTCAAATCTTTTGCTAAAGTCAGGTTGGTTGAGCGTAACTTGTTCGCAGAGTTTGTCCTTCAATATTTTAAATGCTTTAATGGCCTCCTTATCAAACTCTATTGTTACTTTTTTGCTACTACTTTGGCAAGTTCTACCATTCTCTCCCCTGAGATACTTGGTTAAGGGCTTTGTTATCATCGCATAATTTCTTATGAATTTACGGTAATAACCAGCTAATCCTAAAAAAGATCTTAACTGACGTAAAGTCTCTGGTTGCGGAAATTCTTCTATGCATCGAGTTTTTACTGGGTCCATTTTTATGCAATTAAATGATACGATGTACCCAAGAAATTCTACTTCTTTCATGAAGTATTTCGATTTTTCACTCGATATTCTCATGTTAGCTGTGCTTAGCGCCTTCGTTATTGTCTCGATATGTTCGAGATGTTCTTCTTCCGTCTCTGAATATATAATGACGTCGTCAATATAAACATGACAAAATTTCCCTATGTATTCGCGGAGGATGTCATCCATAGCTCTCTGGAAAATTGACGGCGCATTTTTGAGTCCAAACGGCATTCGAAGGAACTCGTATTTCCCATTGTTAACACTAAAAGCTGTTTTTTCCCTATCGCTCTCTTTTAACTTTATCTGATGGAACCCGCTCTGTAAATCAAGAGTGGTGAAATATTTAGATTTGCCTAAATTTGCTAAGATAACCGATGTTTCTGCCATAGGATATTTATCTGTTTTAGTAAATGAATTAAGTTTTTTGTAATCTATTACTAATCTATGTTTCTTTGTACCGTCCTCGTTTACACCTTTCTTATCTACAACCCATACCGGAGAGTTATATGCACTTCGACTAGGCTGTATTATATTATTATCAAGTAAATTCTCTATTTCCTTGTTTACGAAGCTAGCTACTGATTGTGGATACGGGTAACCTTTTGTCCAAATAGCTGTGTCAATAGTAGTATCTATGCTACATTGCACACGCGTGTTGTACGGAAGGTAATTTGGGTTCTCGGTAAAAACACCCTGGTATTTTTTTAAAGTTGAAGTTAATTTTTCTTTTGTAGAAATTTCATTATTTATATTGAGTGTATTGATTAAAATATCATTAAATATTAAAGGTATCACGCCCTGATTATATTCTAACGTTGAATCCCTAATATTAATATTCCCTTTTACAGTTCTTAATAATTTAATGCCAATAATGGCATCCAAATCTTTTAGTTCATTAAGTTCATAAAATGTATCTTCTACCCCCAAGATATTTATAGCTTGGTAAGTACGAATAATAGTAGTTCCATGAACGCTGTTGACTTGCGACGGAGTTTCAAGCTCCATACTTGGGAACAGCCCTGGTTTAATGTAGTTATGAGTTGCTCCTGTATCAATTAAAATATAAAATGTACGCCCCGACTTACCATCCGTCCTTTTTATGTACGGTAAGTCGTGCCTCACTCTAAAAAATTACCGCTCTCATTCAAGTTATTGAGGCGTGGAAATTTATGTAACGCTGTTTGGTCACTATTGGCCCGATCTCTTTTGAACGGGTTGTTATTAAAAGAGTTATTCGAACATTGTGGCCTAATATTACTATTAGGTTGAGAGGTGACTTGTCTTGTGGGCACTATATTCCCACTTGATGTGTCCATTCTTTCGGGTCGGTTATTATTGCGGTTATTATTAAAATTGTTATAATGTCGGTTTTGCTGAAATTGTCTATTCCGTTGTTGAGAGGGTTCCGCGTATTGTCGGTCTTGATGAGTAAAACCGTTTTGGTAAATTGTTCTATTCTGACGCGGTGGTCTGGTTGTTAGTTGGCCAAAAAGGTTTTGTTCGTATTGTCTGGGTTGATATCTGTAATTAACGTGGCCCATGTTTCTATACCTTGTCTGATTTGATTCAACCTCTTGTGCTCTCGCTAAGGCATTGGGTAAATCCCCAGGATTTAGTGAAAATACGATGTTACCTGCGGGTTGGTTTAACCCAGTAACGAATACTCGCAAAGCGTTTTGTCTTGCCCTCTCAGTGAGACATTCGGTTTCAGCGGTCCTAGGACCATAACTCATAATTGTCTTGTTTATTATAAGCGTAAGTATTCTTGTAACGTCATCGTAAAATTCTTGCAATGGTTTCCTATCCTGTCTCATGTTACCTAATTCTGTTTCTAGCATATGGACTGGTCTTTTGTCGCTATATGTTAGATCTAATCGACCTAAAATCGCATCGATGTTTAACGGTGTCCCGTGGCTAGTGAGGACATCATTGGCTTTCCCTATGATTTTATTCCTTATTATATTTACTACCGAAAAGTATCTCGACCCACCCTTACACGACTCATACACCTTCATAGCGTTTGTAAGCGCTGTGCGCCAAGAAACATAGTTTTCTCCATCAAATTGTGGTATACACTTGGCTACTTCTAACCCCTCTCCACCTACTATCGCTGGATCAATTGTAATGTCCTTATATGGTTCAATGGTGTCTCTTGTTGTTAATGCCGTAAGTTGTCTATTTAGTCTATTTACCTCTTCTGTTAATTGTTGGTTGGCATCAGCTACTAACCTACTAACTACTGTCGATAGTTCTTCTGGCGTCATTGTCGTATTTGTGGACATCTTTGTTATAATTTTCAACACAAGGGATATTTCCTATTTGTACCTGATTTAATTTAATTTTCTCAAACTACTTCGCTTATTCTGACAAGGATATTTTCTTTTTAATTTTAGTTTTACTTTCTTAAGTCACTTTGATAATTCTTGCAAAGGTACATATGTAGTTTATCTTAATTTTAACATTAATTCCTTTAACCACTTTGATACTTTTTACAAGGAAATTTCTTTCTAATTTTTTCTATTGATTTTTATATTTTTTTTAATTCTTTTAACCACTTTATTGCTTTTAATAAGGATACTTTCTTTTTATTTCGTTTTCTATTTATTTCTTTATCTTATTACTATTCTATGTATGTATATTTATTTAATTATTTGTTGTTTTAATCAATTTACTCCTTTTTTTATATATATGTAAATGTATTTTTTATACTTTCTTACTCTCCGTCAATGGGTTGAATTTTCAGCGTCAGAGCTTACTTTCCTGATCTATGGGAATCGATGTCCCGGGTTTGCTTAGGGTGCTTTACGCCTTAAGTCTTGGAGTCGTTCCCCCGTTGTTCAGATTTTAAGTCTGATTGTTCTAGTTCCCGTGGCTGAAGGGTACTTGTTTCCTTTCTCCTTCTTGGATGCCTTCGTTAAATGTTTTTTTTCGACCGGTTGGTTTTTCACCCACTGAATCACTTTATTTTTTAATCGAAAATTTAACTAACGGGTCCCTGCTCGGGCGCCAATTAAAACGTTTACACAAGGTTATGGTTAAAAATTACTTTATTAATTAAAACTGTTACACAAGGTTATGGTTAAAAATTACTTTATTAAAAAAGATATTCTTAAGTGTAGTCAAATCATGTGTGGTACACGCTGCGGTAGGAATCGAACTGCTAGTCGTTGATCATCTCGTTCTCCTCGGAGGTTCGGATGACGGTGATTGCCAGCGGCGGCGTCGGTAGTAATGTATCTATTATCTATTTTTATCTTATTGTTGGCTTGGGTCGTAAATCAATGAGTTTATGACGATACCGATCTTCTTTCGGGGTTGGTGTCATGTATCATCATGCACTTGTTGACCCATGTGGTCGCCATGTGTTAACTTGATATTCAAAGTAAAAGGGGAAATGATCAGCCTTAACTACCTACATTCGACATCGTTCGTACTTTCCTTTTTACCACTTTATGGCCAGATGTCCGATTCTAAAAGAATTTCGTGTAATATTCTTCGGTAAATCTAAATTGAGCATGAACGAAGCTTTAAATATTTTAAATAGAGGCCTCGGTTTGGAGTAATTGTACAAGTAGACAACGATGGCACTGAATTATAGAACCCGAATAGTCAAAGGCGACTTTTAGCTTTAAATTTTATTTTATTAATATAAAATTTCTATAACTAAGAGTAACTAACACTGCTTAGAAACACTTTGAAACACATTAAAATGCTTTTTAAACAAAAAAGCAAGACATATTTTCTAACAATTACCGTAATGCTAAATTATAGCATATATACACAAAAATACATGAGCACAAAAAATTAAAATATAACATAGTTAAATAAATACCTGATCTAAAATTTCCAAACAAAAAATCAAAAATATAAATATTTCAATAATGCACTTAATTGGCGCTTTTTCCAAAATTGATTTGCCAATTTACAAAACTGTTTACTTTCGACTGATCGCGTTGCACTCTGTGAAAAATGAAAGCTTTGGGGTCGTCTAGAATTTGATGTGTTTACTATTAAGCTTTTGAAACAATAACAGGGTTGGCAATCGAAAACAAAAAAATACCATTTTTGCCAAGAATTTAGACAATATACTATTCTGTGCAGCTGCCGATTTAGACTGAGTGTGTTGAGCGCTCCGACTTATTATCAACAAAAAATTTATATAGATTTTTAATTTTTGTGTATGCAAATTAGGAAAGAATTTTGTGTGCATGTACCACGAAAAACAAGCTCCGCGAAGAAACAAATCGATTTTAGAAATTACTTGTTAAACGAAGAAAGCTCCCTGAAGTAATGAGCCATTTTGTTCATCAAAACATTTTTTTCTTTATTTATCACTAGTTTTTTTTTAGAGGTATAGAACTTTAAGTTAACAACACTATTTTAACTGGCGGGCATTTTGTCAGCTGTCAAGTGAGTTCGGTTTGGCATTTCAACATTTGAAGCCACAGGATCACCTAGCAAGGCGTAGATTCGATTTTTGTTAATGTCAATAAACAAAATGTCAAGACGAAAACGGACACTCGCCACTCAGACGTAGTTTACAAAATAAACTGCAAAGGAAAACCGGACGAACCATGCAATCTCTGCTACATTGGCACAACTAAACAACTCCTTCGACAAAGAATGGCTAACCATAAATCAGACATTCGCCAAAAAAAAAACCGGAAAAGACAGCACTAGCATGCCACACCATCGAAACAGGACATCAACCAGATTTTGAAGGAGTCCAAATTCTTGCAACGGAGAAACATACATCCAAACGCTATACATTAGAAACACTTCACATTATAAATAACAAAAATAATATGAACCGCAAACAAGACACTCAAAACATATCCGCCGTTTACTGTTCCTTAGTTTCAGACACAAACAATTCAACAGTTTACATTTGTCATCACTGTTCCTTTCCCATCCTCATTTTTATACCTTCCATCCTACATCCATCCTTCATTTCATATCCTACAATACCTGTCCCTTTCACTCAATTGCTGCTAACTATATTATATAAAAGAATCGGCAGTCCATGTTAAAACGTCCGCCCGAGCGGAAAGCAATTAAAATAAATAAGATTAAATTAAAACGGAAATAAAACGATTTTTATTCATAAACGATTCGGGTACCTGACAAATTCAGAAGTGGGATTAAAAGAATCTAAATAAAAAAAAAATGGATCTCAGTAAATTCACTGTAAAAGATATTAAAAATATTCTTGGCCAGTTAGGTGATAAAACAACTGGCACAAAAAGCGAATTGTTATCACGGTTGGCTGGGTATAACTTCGAAGAAGTCCAAAAAGCATCAGACTCCGTTGTTACACATGAGCAGTTGCCAAGTCAGGAGGATGAGTCGGACGTTGGTAAGTTGCAGGACGATGTTGGTGCTCTCCAACGTTCTATGGAGACGCTGACCCAACAACTTGCATCCGTAATCCAACTGTCGAAGCAGCTGCAACAAGATAACGCCAGGCTGACAAAGGAAATCGAAGCTACCCACCCAACAAATGTGCAACCAAATTCAGTTGTTGCTGTACCAGTGTCCACCGCGGAAATTTTAACGGGCGTCGGCGTCGGTAGTAACAGAACGGCACAAGCAAATGCTATCTCGTCCAATCCTCTCGCTCTATCATCATCACCAATACAAACAAGTAATGCTCGTTTTACAGAAAATATATCCGTTTCGCCGTCGTCGGGTGGAGTAAGAGGTGCGAGTGAATTCATGTTCTTGGAAAGTAGGAATCAAACTCAAGTGTCAGATTCAAGGCAAACCGAGTTGCCATCGATGCAAAATAGTAACATTCGCAATCTTTTGTATGTTATTCCAGAGTTTGACCCGTGCAATGGTAGTCTTTCATCAATGCAATTCATCGAGCGTATTGAACAATTGAGAAACGCGTATCAGTGGAGTGAAGTATCTGTATTATTGGCAGTACAAGGCAAAATGAGAGGTGCCGCTAAATTGTGGGTGGATGCACAAAATGTTTTTCGGTCGTGGTCGGACTTTGTATCTGCTTTTCTTTCGGACTTTCCCTACGTTATTAATACAGCCGACGTTCATAGGCAAATGTTGCAAACGCGAATGTCAAAAGGTGAAACTACGATCGAATTTTATTATAAAGTGCTGTCTCTTGGTCGTCGAGGGTGTTTAGAGGATAACGCAATAATAAGCTATCTAATCAATGGGTTGTTTGATGATGATTTACGTCGAATGTTGTCGGCAATAACATTTAACAAGTGCTCCGATTTATTGAATACACTCAGCCGGATATGTGCGAACGAAGGGTCTCATGCGGGCGCTCCGCGTTTTGCCCCAGGTTTCCAATCGCAAACCAACAATCGGGAAGGTGTAGGACCTATTTGTTACAACTGTCGTGAACGTGGTCATGTTTCTCGAAACTGTTTGCAAAACCAAAGAAAACCCCGATGTGAAAAGTGTTCGACAACTGCACACGAAACAAGAAGTTGCCCATTTTTAAATAACGCCCCTGTGAATGTAATTGAGAACAGTTTTCGCCGCGATAAAGAAACGATGAAAGAAATTTTAATTAAAGGTGTGAAATGTTTAGCACTTATCGATTCGGGAAGTTGTAGCTCGCTCATAACTCGAAACATGCACGAAATTTCGTTAACGACTTAGTTCCATGTAATGAAAAATTGTTTGGTTTCGCTGGAGGGAAATTTCAATGCCGTGAAATGCTTTTAATACCAATAACCATAGACGGTCGGGACTATGATGGAAAGTTAATGGTAATTGATGACAATGTGATGACTTACGATGTCATAATCGGTACCGATATTTTATGTAAAGGGCGCGTCATTATCGAGAACGGACAATGTAACGTGGTTGCTCTAGACAACACAAAAATCGATATCGGTGAAGAATTATCTGCCGGTCAAAAACACGAGTTACTCGAGCTCTTAAACTCGTTCTCGGGCATGAACTCGATGCTAACGGTGTAAGACCGGGGCAAAAGAAAACAAACGCGATTCTTAAATTTCCTGTCCCTACCAACGCCACCGAAATAAGAAGATTTATTGGTTTAACTGGTTTTTTTCGAAAATTTGTAGCTAAATACGCTCACATTGCTTCACCTTTGACGCGTCTGACGAGGAAGGACGCCGAGTTTCAATGGTCAGCCGAGTGTGACGATGCGTTTCGAGAGCTGATTCGAATTTTAACCGAAGAGCCAGTTCTGAAAATTTATGACGTGACCAAAGAACACCAAGTACACACCGACGCAAGTAGTATCGGTCTTGCAGGGATTCTCCTCCAAAAAGAAGATCATGGTGAGTTTAAACCCGTAGCGTATTTTAGCCGTGCGTGTAGCGAATCCGAGAGCCAGTTTCATAGCTATGAGCTTGAAGTCTTAGCCGTAGTGGAGGCTTGCGAACGATTTCGAATGTATATACTCGGCAAGCACTTCACCATAGTTACTGACTGTGCCGCTATTTCAAGCTTGAAATCAACCAAACCACTAATTCCACGCATAGCCCGATGGTTTCTTAAATTACTCGAATATGATTACGACATCATACACCGTCCTGGTGAATCATTGAAGCATGCCGACGCCCTTAGTCGTGCACCTGTTGAACCAACCAGAGAGTTGGAAGAGGTCGGAGCCTGTATAATGAACATTCAAACTTCAATTGACGATTGGCTGTGGACGATGCAAAAACAAGACCCAAAGCTGCAGCAAATAATGGATATTATGAACGGAAAGATACATTCGAGTCAACAAAGGAAATATTCATTAGAGTATCTCATAAAAGATAATCGGCTTTTCAAAAAGGATCACGAGACGAAACTTTTGTTGGTAGTTTCCCGCGGTATGAGATGGAGAGTCGTTAAGTTGTGTCACGATGATGTTGGACATCCAGGAGCGGATGGGACTGTCAAACGGATTGCTCAACATTTCTGGTTAACAAGAAGTCGCAATTTTGTTAAAGGACCCGAAACAAAAAGAATGTCAGTTATACGGTATGGAAATTCCCAAGGTACCATTCGAAGTATTGCATATGGATCATCTAGGCCCTTTCATCAAAAGTCGCCGAGGTAACGAGCATATCCTTACAATTGTTGATGCACTTACAAGATACACAATTTTAGTTGCCGTCAAATCAACCAAAACTAAACCCGTAATTGAAGCAGTTAACCAACTAACGTTGAACTTCGGAGTACCGAGAAAAATTCACCTCAGCTGTTTTTGAAGAGTTCTGCAATAACAACGTAATTCAACACATCAAGGTAGCTGTCAGAACACCAAGAGCAAACGGACTCGCGGAAAGAGTGAACCAGAGCATATTGGCATACTTGAGGGCATCTCCAACTAATGTTAAAGATTGGGATGCTGAACTTCGTCGACTACAATGGACAATCAACACGAGAGCTAACACCACTACAAAATATTCGCCCATAGAACTTATCTATGATTTTCCACTTCGTGACATTGGCGGTAATAAATTACTTGCTGCACTTCATGATGACGACATAGACGAAAACAACGTACATACCAGTGAACGAAAAACGCGAGGAAGCCATAAAAAACATCGAGGCAGCGCGCAAAATTTGGAAGCAAAGATTCGATGCGAAGCATAAAGTACCACGCAAATATGAAGAAGGAGATCTCGTCTTAATCGAAAGTGATATCCCCAGCACTGGTGAATCCCGGAAGCTAGAGACTAAAAACAAAGGACCCTATGCTATCGTAAAAGTTCTACGGTTCGACAGATATGTTGTCGAAGATATGGATGGTGCACAATTGAAGCAGCGACGATTCAGCACGATCGCAAGTAGCGACAAACTCAAGCCATGGTGTGCATTATACCCCGAAATCGATGAAGAGTATGAAACCAACGATCCAGAGTAACTCGGGACGAGTTCTATCAGGAAGGGCCGAGCTGTCATCACTGTTCCTTTCCCATCCTCATTTTTATACCTTCCATCCTACATCCATCCTTCATTTCATATCCTACAATACCTGTCCCTTTCACTCAATTGCTGCTAACTATATTATATAAAAGAATCGGCAGTTCATGTTAAAACGTCCGCCCGAGCGGAAAGCAATTAAAATAAATAAGATTAAATTAAAACGGAAATAGAACGATTTTTATTCATAAACGATTCGGGTACCTGACACATTTAACAGTTGACAAGTCTTCAAATCGGAAGCGCTTTAAATTTTATTTGTTTTAATTGTTTAAATTGTTTTTTAATTTTTTTTAATGTTTTTTGTAATATTCAAATCAATGTACATAAGTCATACTTGTACGCTTTACATAATATTCGTATGTATTAAATAAACATTTTTATCATTTTTGTGAATAAAGACATCCCCTGAAGAAGACGGCAATCACCATCGAAACGTTGGGAAAAATCAGATGAAAACTGTTTTCATTTAATCATCAAAAAGAACAACAAAGCCGATGAGAATCACCACTTTAATTGTTCTCAAATCAAAAATAAACAAAATGTTCTTATAGTGATGATAATTCTCAAGTGTATGTTGAGACACCATTTTCATTTATCAATAGAACAACAATGTTGGCGCGTGCCAAAATTGATTTATATTGAGGGTGGAAAATTTAGTTTTTCCGTCGGCTATTTGGTCACTTTATTTTGGTAAAGAAAACAAATTCTTAAACTTGTCCCGACGTTTCGGCAAGGATTGTTGCCTTCTTCAGGGGAACTTTATTTTATGAAAACAGAAATAGATAAACTTATAAGTATGCACAACAATTATAACAAACAGTATATTAAACTTACATTCAAGTTTGAAGTTATGTCATTAAATCAAAATAGGATATAATTACAATTATAAAAACTGTAGCAACTTCTTCGTATGAAGATTTGTCTTAATTTGAAAATACAAAATTTGTGTGTTAGGATTTAGAGGAAATGAGATAGCAATATATTGATGAGATATCTTGTGTGTCTTGTTTTCTATTCATGTTATTTTTATTGTTAAGGATGTGTAAAGTTTCTAGTGTGTATCTCTTGGAGATGTGTTTTTCGGTTTGAAGAACCTCGGCACCGTCAAAGTCTGGATGATGTCCATTTTCAATCGCGTGTAATGCAAGAGCTGTTTTGGCTGGGTTATTGTTTTTAATGTCCGATTTGTGATTTGAAAGACGTTGTCGTAGAAGTTGTTTCGTAGTTCCAATGTAGCATAGGTTGCATGGTTCTTGAGATTTACCCTTACAGTTTATTTTATAGATTACGTCTGATTGTTGGTCTTTTTCAGTTTTTGCTTTTAAATTTGAGAAGAGGTTTCCAAGTGTCCGGTTCGATTTGAAAGCTAATCGGATGTCTTGAATATTATTTTGGATAGCCTGTTTGAAGTTGTCTGTGAGCTTTGGAATGTATGTTACGCTGTTGAAAAATCCATTATTTGTTGGTAAATCATCAGGTTCCTTAGGTCTTCTATATTTGTGTTTTAAAAATAATTCCCGGGTATCCATTGTCTCTTAGTATGTTGGTTATTCGTCTCTCATTAGTCTGGTGGAATTCTTCATCGCTGATTGTGAGTACTTTGTGAATCATATTGTAAGCTGTATTTATTTTGATGTGTTTGGCATGGTTAGATCGAAAATTGGTCAGTCTACCTGAACAGGTATCTTTTTGGAACCAGTCAAACTTTAATTTATTGTTGTTGCGAATAATTTTGATGTCAAGAAAGGATATTGCACAATTATTTTCATGTTCTACGGTGAATTGTAATTTTGAATGAAATTTTTTGAGTGTTTGAAGTACGTCATCAATATAGTTTTTGTCAATTATTGCGAAAATGTCATCCACATATTTGGCTATGAAGCTTGGTCGGTTTGGTGAGGAATCAAAACATTGGTCAAGTAAATGGTCCATAACAATATCTGCAATCGTCGGTGAAAGTGGATTACCCATCGGCATACCAAAAATTTGTTTATAGATGTCCGTTTTGTATTGTAAGTAGTTGTTCTCTTTCAGACAAAAATCTAGAACTTCTAGAAATTTGCTTTGGGTCATTTTAGTGTGTTTGCTGATTGTAGTCCATTTTGTTTTTAATAAATTTATTGCGAATTGTGTTGGGATGTTTGTAAAAAGGGAAATTACGTCGAATGAAACTAAAACTTCATTTTCCTTGATGTTGATTTTTTTCGCCTTGTTTACAAATTCAAAGGAATTTCTTACAGTGTATTTCGAGTTGTTTGTAATACATTGTAAAATTCTACCAACAAATTTGGACAATTCATAGCACGGTAATTTCATAGACGATATGATCGGTCGCATGGGCACATCTCTCTTGTGTATTTTCGGTAGAAACTAAATTTTCCACCCTCAATATAACACTAAAAGTGGTCAATACAACAAATCAAAATTGATTTATTGAAGGTAACGCCTTTTGACTATTTTCTGTGGGGATAAGTGAACTTGCTAGGCAACGTCGATAAGTTCGAAATAATTGACTTCTTGAACGACAACACTCGCTGCGTTAATGACAGAAGATTGTCTTTGGCTAAGTGTACACGATTGCCAGATCTGCAAATATTGCCAGATCTGTCACTGAAAAATTTGTCTCGAATGGCTGACAATCGTGTACACACCAAATTAATTTGCAGACAAATGGTTTGGCTCCTAATTTGCAGACAAATTTCTGCCAATTAATTTGTAGATATCTGGCAATCGTGTACACGCAAGCTGACAACCGTCTACACACCAAATTGATTTGCAGAAAAATTTGTTCATCAATCATTTTGAAGACAAATTAATTTGCAGATGTGGCAATCGTGTGTACACAAAATTCATTGGGAGATCACCAAATTTTTTTCATTTTCTGACGTTTCTGCAAACGTCTGACAATGAATAAATTTGCAGATGCCGTTTGAGGAACATTTGCAAATTTATTCATTGGCAGACAAATTTTCTGACTGATGCGATGTGTGACAATGGGCTGAAAATAAATTTGCAGATCCAAAATTTGATTTGGTGTGTACACGGTTGGCAGAAAATCTACAAATGTTTGCAAATCTATTGCTAGCTATTTGGCCAAATTAGTTTGTCTACATTGTCAGACAAATATTTGGCAACAGATTTGCAGATGTTTGTTGATATCTGTAAACCGTGTACACACAAATTAAAATTTTCAGCTCATTGTCAGCTCATTTTCACACATTGTCAGACGTTTGCAGATCTGACAATGATTGTCAGACCTGGCAATCGTGTACACTAAGCTTTTCGAATAAAGTCAACTTCATGTCATCTTTGTATTATTACATATTTCTAAAAATAAGTACCTTTTATAAGAAAAACTGTATGGTTGTATAGTAAAAATAATAAGCCTTTGTAAGATTTTCATATTTAAATTTGGAATTCCTTCTTGATTCTTTAGTATAAAATAAGATTGAGGGTTAGAATCGTCCGTCTTTAGAGCATTTCGCCCTCCTTCAGTTATAAAATTACGAATAAGAATTACATAATTTTGGTATTTAGCATTATTATTATATTGATTAATTTTATGGCCTATCAGACGTTCTTTTACTTTTCCCACCTTACGCACAAGAGCTTTTTAATGCTTTTATTGGCTGTAGTCACTTAAAGATTTAAGTCTTTACATTATGTATATTACTATCAACATTGGTTTTTAAACTGAAGGCATTTTGTGTTTTTATAGATACCTTTACCTGAGAAACTGACTATTAGATTTAAATCTAGTGGCCGCTATAGTTAGACTCGACCCCCAATCGATCGATGTACAATTGATGTGGGGACGCTTTTCGAGCAAGTACAATCATAAATGAAGCGCCAAAATAACAAGCCATTTTATTGACTTCAACTTAAAATATCTGTAATTGAACATTATGAAAAGCAGTTAAATTTTTTCAAATAACGTTTAAATAATCAGACCTGCTATCTCACTTTTAAAATGGTGTTAAGCGAAAGGAGTTATCAAGAGTGCAAACATTAAAAAAAAAAAAAAATCTAGAAAAAACCACCTCTGAACTAAAAGCGAAAAGAAAATCGTCTCCATATTACGAAAAACACATGTCGTGGTATTCGGAGTGGAAGCGAGTCAAAGAAAAACATTATTTAAGCAGTTTGCAAAGCTGTGAAGGTAGTGTCATGGTGTGGGGAGCAATTTTCTACTACGGAACATTTGAGCTACAATTTTAAGATAGCGAATGAATTGCAATGTGTACAAAGTTGTGTTCGAAAAGAACTTCCCACAAACCTTTTACCCTTTAGGACAAGTTAAATGGTCATTCCACAAGGGTAATGCTCCTATCCATTCAGCGGGGTCGGTTCTGGAGTCAAAATGTAGAAGTGTTAATATAACCTCCATACTCACCTTTGAAAATCTTTGGAGATTTTTTTTCCCGTAAGGTGTATGAGTTGGAGGGACAATATAAAGACAAGGAATCCTTAATCGCGGGAATTAAGAAAACTTGGGCAATACCTCAAAACACTGTATGATTAATTCCAAATCAAATTGTTGCAACAATTGCAAAGAAAGGTAGCAATACACTTTATTAATATAGATTATTATGTCGCTACCTATTAAATATGCAAATTTAATTATTTAATTACCGTTATTTTTTTCGTTTTCTTCAATTTTTTTGCTTTTGAACCTATTTAGGTGAGCCAAAAAACACTAGTTTTTTGTAAGGAGTTAAGTTTACCTGGTAAGTGAGACTAACGTTTACCTTTAAGAGACAATTATTTTTCCCAAACTAAACGCATAATAATGCCTTTTTATTACATAAATAACTTTAAAATAATAAAGATTCTTACAGTAAGGTACGAAAAACAGATGAGTGGCAGTGTAAATTTAACACGTTGTTTGTAAAATTTTAAATAATTATTGCTCGATCGTTTAACGAAAGATATTCGATTAAAAATTTTGTAACTACCAAATTTCAAAATACAGTTACACATACAAAGTTTTTTTATTTAAAACAAATAGTCAACATGAAACTGATGTTAACTTATTTCAAAAAAAAAATTGAGTTTGTAATACTGAAATATTGCATAATATTTATATATCGACAGCTGTCATTTGTAAAGTAAAATCCCAAACTGACTGTACTGTTAGAGAAAATATTTTTCATTTTTTATAAAGTTAGAACTGTTGTATTTGCTGCAAACGATTGACAAATTAAGTATTCAAATAATTCTTTAAACAAAAAAGCTGAACGCTATTTTGTAAATAAAACTTATCTTTTGTTGGTTCGATTATCCATTAACAAAATGTGCGTAAGCTCTATCTTTTTTGTGGGGGTTTAAGTAGAGCAGAGATAAAATTAATCAAACCGGGAAACATTGTTAAATCATAAATTAAAGAATTTGTTTATTTTTTCGGTTTAAACCTATTTTTGTAGCAATTTTATTTTAACTTGAGATACGTATGTACATACAGTGAGTGTCATTAATATTCGGTTTTATACTCAACTATATTTAAAAAATGCATTTGCTTGTCTTAAACCATGAATTTCAACAATTTTGTTTAGCTTTCACTCTCCTTTTTATATTTTATACTATATCCATATGCTACTTTCAAAAATGGTAATAGCGGCTTACCATAAACAATTACAATATACGAAAAACTAAGAAAAAACACCTTCATTAATATTCGGTTTTTTTAACTTGCTCATTTTTTATTTGTTTTAATCAAGGTAATCGATTTTTAACTTTAATGTCAGTTTCACATTGTTACCGTTACGAAATTTTCTTTCAATTTTCTTTAAAATTTTTCGCGAATAAAAAAAAAAAATCAATGGGCCGCAAAGGAAAAAATTCTTCTATGGAAAAAAGAAAGTTGGTAATTAACCATTATTTAAAAGGTTCAACCTACAAGGAGATCGCCGAAAAATTATTTATGAAAGCTAATACTGTTGGTGACATTGTGCGGAGATATCGCAATGAGGGACGTGTGGAATTTAAAAAGCAAAACGGCCAGCCAAAAAAATTAACACAGCACGAAGAACGCTTAATTGTGAGAAAAATTAAAGCTAACCCCCGTTTGAGTGCCCCAAAAATAGTAAGCGAAGTTTTAAACGAGTGTGGTAAGCATGTGTCGGCATCAACTGTTCGGCGCACCATTATTGCTAATGGTTTTAACGGTCGGGTGGCCAGGAAAAAGCCCTTCATAAATTTGCGGAACCGCCTCATTCGAAAAAAATTTGCAACCGAATACCAACAAAAGGATGCAGCATGGTGGGACGACGTTATTTTTGCCGATGAAAGCAAATTTAATCTCTTTGGGTCTGATGGCAGGGTCATGGTGTGGCGGAAAAAGAACGAAGAGCTTAAAAACAAAAATTTGAAGCCGACAGTTAAGCATGGGGGAGGTCATGTTATGGTGTGGGGTTGCATATCGGCCAAAGGTGTGGGCAATTTGGTGTTTATTGATGGGATCATGAACAAAGGACATTACTTGAGGATCCTTAGAGAAAATTTGAAGCAAAGCGCAGAAAAATTGGGTATTTCGCGGTCCTTCAAGTTTTATCAAGATAATGATCCGAAACATAAAGCCCATATTGTCCGCGAATGGTTGTTGTACAACTGCCCTAAAGTCATAGCAACACCTGCACAATCTCCTGACCTCAACCCCATAGAAAACCTATGGGATGAACTGGACCGACGTTTGCGAGAGAACCCTGTGTCATCCATTAGTGCCCTAAAAGTGAGACTGCAGCAAGAATGGCAAAAAATATCCCCGGATTACACAAAAAAAATTGTGACAAACATGCCAAGGCGTTTAGCTGGAGTTTTGGCAAATAAAGGATATGCTACTAAATATTAATGCACTGTTTTAACATATAAATAAAAACAATAAAAAAAACCGAATATTAATGGAGTGTTTATTTCCTAACTTTGACGACTTTATTTGTTAATTTCTTGGATTTTCTTGGCTTCTCTTGTGTAATAATGGTTTTTTATTAAATTTTTCTTAAGAAAACATTATGTGGATTTAATGGTGATACAATATTAGCTGAAAATGGTGGTAAATATATGAGTTTATAAACATCTAACGAATCCTTAAATAATTTTGATAGAAAACCGAATATTAATGACGGTCACTGTAGGTATCTATGTATTAATAAATTAAAAAAAAAATCAGTTACTTTACACATTTTTGTATGTATTTACCCATAAATCTGGTGCATTAGACTCGTTATGAAGTATATCATCAAAAGGTATAATGCAGTTAGCAACAAAATCATCTGGGGGAAGGGCAGCATCATGAAAAACTGTTAAATTAATATTTCTAGCGTCCTTCACATCGTGTGAAAACTGTTCATTCCAAACAGGATCAAACGTTTTTGATCTTGTCGTTGAACGGTCTTAAAATAAAAAGAATTGAAAAAACCGTTCCAAAAAAATAAAAATATAGTTTAGCTTACCAAAATGACTTTCATCCACATCTATTGAAACGTAAGGATCAATAAGCTGATCATCAGGTTTTCCAAAAGTTATATTATGTCGTTTCTGAAAATCAGTGGGCCGGAGCCCGCAAGCCTCGCAAACCTTTATTTGTAGTTTCCCAGAGAACATTTTTTTACTATTATGATTTCCTTATTCAAGTTATTTATTATACAGAAATATTTGTATGGTATGTATAATTGCTCTACCCAGTCAATGTATAATAGTCAAATTTTTGCAACAACTATTCTTTTTAATTTTCAAAAGAATGAATGAAATGCGCCAAATTTTGAAAAATAAAAATTATTTTGTATGCTTTTCAAATACAATATTATATTTCAATATCGTTCAAAAAAATTAGCTGCTTCTGGTTTCTTCCACAAATTTCTTCACTTCTGAAAATGTATTTATTAAGTTTCGTTACAGCCTATAAACTATGAACAATCTGAAACTAAATGATTGCACTTAACAAAGTACAAAACTTTGTTTGGTATACTTAAGAAAAGCAAGAAGCTATTAATAGATAAAAGAGTTGATTGCACCACAAAATTGTTATATTTTGCTTAATTTATATACTCCCACAAATTAAAACCACCAACTAATTAAAGCTTGGATCTTATACTTTTGGATAGAAACTAAAAATACTTCATTTTACAAGATGTGATTCTTTCGTACGTTTCACTCTGCAGACTCCGTTTCATTTCATTAATGCTTTTGAAATGTCGAATTTCATGTCCATGAATAAATGTTAAAATTACCAACAAAACGATGCGGTGGGCTAGTGGCATTTTGCAAAGGAACAACAAAATAGTGTGGTGAATTAGTTTTGTTTTTGACAGCGCAATCTTTGTTCCGTTCTTGAATTTCGTTTATTTTATCTTTTTTGATAAGAAAGTCAGTTTTAAGCTTTTTTTCAAGTCATTTTGTTTATAAAAAAAAACAATGTATAGTTTTGTCTTACAAAAGCATTGTTGCTACACCGCCCATTAACCAAAATATAAATATCTTTCAAATTCATTTTCGAATTAGATTTTATTTAAATTGGTATTTTACCTTATGCGAATGCGCAACAATTTAATTTATTATACACTTCCAATAAATTTGTATATAAAAAAAGGCGCAAATTCAACTTTTCTCAAAGGCTTACAGGTTAGAATTTAAATGAATGACATAATATTATACTTAAAGGTTGGTACTCTTTCATTAGAAAGAGATGAAAGTATTTTTAATAAGGATAAGTCTAGACGTGACAATAAGTTCCCAATTTATGAAAAGAGGTATTATTGATTTTAAGCATGAGGCTGGTTGACATTCCGGGGGCCGTCTGAGCACTAGGGTGAAGACAAACTATCAAGTACAGCAAGCCGACCAACTGATCTCTTCTGCTTTATAATTCCATTCGATATTCACATATCACAGGTTCCGACCACTACATCAGGGCCTGGATACACTTTAATTACTTCTCCCACTTTCCATGATGATCTAATTTCGTTTGGCTCCACCAAGATGACAACACTACCTTCAACAACCGGTTTTATATTTGTATGCCACTTATTTCGCCTTGTTATTTCAGATAAGTATTCTAGGTACATTCAAGAGGACACAAGCGTCCACAGGTTTTTTCTCAAAACCCACCTCTGTCTATCAACTCCTACTCTCACCTCCCCGTGGTGAACATCGGGTGCCTAGTACCTCAACTGGAGATTGGGTTCTAACCCCAGTGGAAAGTTGTTGGGGGCAGCAAACGAGAGAGGGGGGGAGAGGTGTTTCCACTAAGGCACCTCTCCTTATCCAGATGGCAGCGGACGAATTCTCGAGATGGAATCAACGGTGGCGTCTACAGTTCCAGTAAGGCTGAACTACTTAGTGAACACCTTATAGGGCTTCTACGACTTATTCGGAGCCCAGGCCTATAAGGAGCGGTTTATCCGGCTCCTCGTCCTTGGAGTTATACTAAGGATCTGGCCCTCCAGGTTGGGGGTTGTGCCGTCAGGGTGACTTCCTGACCACGTAAAAATTTTCTAGTTGCGAAGCACCAACAAGCCTCGGATACGGACGGATTCACTGTTGACAACCCAAGCAAACGAAATAAGGACAACGAACTTCGGATCTGTACGTGGAATGTTAGGTCCCTTAACAGACCACGTGCAGCCGAGAACAAAGACAGCGTCTATTTGGGTGTGGATTTGTTGTTGGAACTAGACTCAGGCAAAAAGTCTTGAGTTTCAACAGTGTGAGCGAGCGCATCACGACAATCCGCATCAAGGCTAAATTCGCCAACGTAAGCCTAATATGCGCGCATGCCCCAACAGAGGAGAAAGATGAAGACACCAAAGACATATTCTTCGAGCTCTTGGACAAGACATATGAGCAGTGCCCTGGCTATGACATTAAAATTGTCTTAGGAGATTTAAATGCCAAGCTAGGAAGAGAAGACATCTTTGGTGGCACAATCGGAAGATACAGCCTGCACGACACCACCTCCGACAACGGATTCAGGCTGATTGATTTCGCTGCGGGGCGAGACGTTCTGGTAGCTAGTACGCAGTTCACACATCTCAATATCCACAAGGGGACATGGAAATCTCACTTCTCCAGTATACAGGATATCCGAACATTCCGAGGGGCCAACATTGACTCGGACCACTACCTCGTTGTAGCCAAGGTACGGCTACGGATATCCCGGTCCAAGCCAAAACAAGGAAGTACTGTGAGAAGTTTCGACGTTAGACGGCTACAATCGCAAGAGACTGCCATGTCCTTTTCCGATCGAGTCTCTAGTAATCTCTTAAGGAGTCCTATGCTGCATGCATTAAGCATTGAAAACCAGTGGTAACATTGCCTTGCAGCCATCAGAGATGCCGCCTCTGAAGTGCTAGGTTTCACACGTCCACAACAGCGAAACCCCTGGTTTGACGACGAATGCCGGCAAGCGCACGCAGCGAAGCAAGAGGCATACAAAACGGCCCTGCACAGAAGGACCAGAGCTGCTCGCGAGCTCTACGAGCAGAGGAGGAGAGAGGAACACCGGCTTCTTAGATGGAAAAAAAGAGAGCACAAGAAGCGCGCGATCGAGGAGATAGAGGGATGTTACAACAGGAATGAGGTTCGTAAATTTTACCAAAAGGTAAAAAAGAACTCCCAAGGGTACCAGCCACGAACCGAATCCTGTAAAGACGATCAGGGGAACATCGTAGTAGAACCGCAGTCTATGTTGAGAATATGGAAAGACCACTTCTCCAAATTATATAACGGCGATGACGAACCGAATCCCGCTGTAAGGGAGGTAGAACCACTCAACTTAGGCGACGCAGATCAACAATTCCGCCTACCCGACCTAGACGAAGTGAAGATAGCTATATCTAAACTGAAGTCAAACAAAGCTGCTGGAGCTAACGGCATAGCTGCCGAAATATTTAAAGCAGCAGGCGATGATTTGGTAGGGAGCATGCACCAACTCATCTGCAAAATATGGTCGGAAGAAAGCATGCCCGATGAGTGGAATCTGAGCATAGTTTGTCCGATACATAAAAAAGGAGACCCTTTAAATTGCGCCAACTACAGAGGGATCAGTCTCCTTAACATTGCATATAAGATCCTTTCTGCCGTACTATGTGAACGTCTGAAGCCGTTCGTCAACAACCTGATAGGTCCTTATCAGTGTGGCTTCAGACCAGGAAAGTCCACTATCGACCAAATATTCACATTACGGCAGATCTTGGAAAAAACCCAGGAGCTTCAAATCGATACCCACCATCTCTTTATCGATTTTAAAGCCGCGTATGACAGCATCCATAGGGAAGAGCTCTACAGAGCAATGTCTAGTTTTGGCATCCCTGTCAAACTTATCCGTTTGTGCAGAATGACGATGGAGAATGCACGCTGCTCCATCAAGGTCGGAAAAGATCTCACCGATGCATTTGATGTCAAAAAAGGTTTTAGACAAGGCGATGCACTGTCATGCGACTTCTTCAACATCGTTCTGGAAAGAATTGTGCAAAACTCAACCGTCAACACTAGAGGCACAATCTTCCAAAGGTCCATCCAATTACTCGGATACGCAGATGATATTGACATAATTGGAAGATCAAAGCGTGATGTCAGTGGAGCGTTTTTGAGCATTGCGACGGAAGCGAAGAAGATGGGTTTAGTGGTCAATGAGGGCAAGACCAAGTATATGCTGTCATCAAAAAAGGACATTGAACAACGACGTCTTGGACAAAACGTCACCATGGACAGCTATAACTTCGAGGTAGTTAAGGACTTTGTCTACCTAGGCACCGCTATAAACACAGGCAACGACACCAGCGCTGAAATCAAACGAAGAATAACTCTTGCAAATCGCTGCTTCTTTGGACTTAGAAGGCAATTGAGAAGTAAAGTCCTCTCTCGAGCATCTAAAATCACCATCTATAAGACACTCATCATCCCGGTTCTCATTTATGGCGCTGAGGCCTGGACCCTGTCAAAGAAAGATGAGAACGTCTTAGGATGCTTCGAGAGAAAAATTCTTCGGGTGATTTTTGGTCCCGTACGTATAGATGGAGAATGGAGGAGAAGATATAACGACGAACTGTACGGGCTGTACAGCGACACTGACCTAGTTAGCAGAATAAAAGTCCAACGGCTTAGATGGCTGGGTCATGTAGAGCGAATGGACATCAACGCTCCAGCCCGGAAGGTCTTCGAATCCAATCCCGAGGGACGGCGCAGTAGAGGAAGACCGCGACTCAGGTGGCGCACTCAGGTGGGTGAGGACCTCAACCAACTTGGCGTGTGAAACTGGAGACAGCTAGCTAGGGACCGAGCTGGCTGGAGACGCATGTTGGTTGAGGCCCAGGTCCGCCCCGGACTGTAGCCCCACCTTAAGTAAGTAAGTAAGTAAGTAGTATTCTAGGTACCATCGTTTGGAGAACTCTGCCATCAAATCTTGCGATCTTCGACTGTACAACTTACTATTTATATCACTGTCGTAGAAAATTCCGGGGGTCGTAACATCTATATCATCATCACTAAAGAGCATGGAATTCGGTGTAAGTGGTTTAGGATCGTCAGGGTCCACTGGAATATGTGTAAGCGGTCGCCGATTGATCTGTCCCTGGGCTTCAATGAGAGCATTTCGAAGGACATCTTCTCTTGGTACAATTCCTTGTACTTCTAAAATCAACAGTGTTTTTTATGGACTGAATTAGCTTCTCCCACGAACCACCCATCCATGGTGAATACGCAGGAATGAACCACCACACTATACCCTCATATTTTGCTGAGTATTCACAAAGAGCTGCTTTCACCTCCTTGACATTCTTTTCTAGTATATTTCTTGTACCAACAAAGTTTAGCCCATTATCACTATAAAAAATGTAGTAACAACTCGGTTGATTAAGAACCGGCGGACTGCCATAGTACATTGATCAAAAGACAGGTCATTTAAAAGCTCAATTTGAACTGCCCTAAATGTTGGGCAGGTGAAGATCATTCCATATCTCTTTGCAGTTCCTCCTTCAAATCTCACAAGCAGCGGACCAAAGCAATCTATGCCAACGTGTGTAAATGGCCTTGAATCAAAGGATAAACGAGCGACTGGAAGTTGGCCCATCAACGGCATTTGTGGCTTAGCTCTGATGAGTTTACACATATTGCAGCGGGTTTTGATTCTTTAAACTGCAGTCCTAATACTTATAATCCATGCTCTCTCCCGTATTTCTGAAATGATTCCAGCTGTACCAGTGTGAAAGTTGCGATCGTGATGATATTGCACAAATATGACGATTAGAGGATGATTTTTCGGCAGAATTGCGGGATTTCGAGAGGCATATGAAATAAGCGCCTTTTGAGCTCTTGAACTCGTGCGAATAGTACCTTCAGCATCCAGCAATGGAGAATAATTGTATAGCCAGCTCGACTTCTCAACTGTTTTGCTCTTACTCAGAGAATTGAATTTAGCCAAAAATGCATCTTGCTGAACTTTTCTAAACAGCCAGTCTTCTGCACGTTTATATTCAGATAGTGTAACGAAACATTCTTTTTTATAACTTTTTTCAAATAAAAGTTTTTAGCACATGTTACGGATGAGGTGTGAAATTCCATTGTGGATTCCATACGATAAATCGATCACCCTGTTATTTTCGAAAATTTTGAAATCAGCTGCTTCACCGGAAGCGATTTAATTAAATGTCGGTCGCTACAGTCAAGTCAAAAACTTGTTTTTTTCAGGAAGCTATTGATGCTTTCCATAAATTGAAAGAAGCGTTAATAACTGACCCAGTTTTGGAGCAGCCCGATTTCTCGAAGTCTTTCGTGGTTCAATGTGATGCATCCAGCGCAGGAGTTGGTGGTGTACTCTATCAACTCGATGACGAAGGTCACGAACATCCAATCGCATATGTATCCCAAAAACTGAACAGGAATGCCTTGCAGCTATAATTTCTGTATAAAAATTCAGGCCATACATCGATGGCCTTCCAAGATCGTGACCGACCACTCTAGCCTTAAGAGGCTCATGTCGCAGAAAAATTTGAGTGGACGGCTTGAACAATGGAGTCTGCGACTCCAGGCATTCAAGTTCACCATAGAACACAGGAAAGGTTCCCTTAATGTTGTGCCCGACACGTTGTCGAGAGAAGACATAGATGAAATTGAATTAAGTGAAGGGCAGTCGGAAATTGATTTAAAGTGCCCTCATTTTCAGTCGAGAGATTATGAAGATCTCAAACAGAATATAATCAAGAACCAAGACAGCTTTCCAGATATTATAGTTTCTGATGGGTTTATTTACAAGCGTGTTAAATTCCGTTTAGGCCATCCTGATGAAGAGGAAGGCTTGTGACGTCTTTGGTTACCAAAGGAGCTTACAACTCAGGCTATTACAAATGTTCACAATACCAAAGCCGGATGTCACGGAGGTGTCGAAAAGACATTGTTTCGCGTGAAACAAAAATATTTTTGGCCAGGTTTGGTAAAGCAAGTCAAGAATTTTGTTAGCTCGTGTGACATCTGCAAAGAAACGAAGCCACCAAGGTTAGGTTAGGTTAGGTTGAGGGGCTGACAGTTGATGTCTTTACCGTCACACTTAGATCAATACAGATCCATTGTGATACCCGTGAGTATTGATACTCAAGCTAATAAGAAAAAACCTATGTGTTCAGTTAGTCAAGCCATTTAGAGGCTTTGACGAAGTTCAGAATGTTAGTACCTGGCGTACTAGAGAGTTCTTTTAAATCCTCAAAGAAAAAGTTGCCAAGCAGTTTCTTCCTTTGATGGGAGATTGCGGGACAGTGACACAGAAAGTGCGAAGTGTCTTCATGCACCTCCTCGTCACCGCATCCTCTGCATAGATCATCTGAACTGATTCTCATCTTTTTCATATGAAAACCTAACAGATTATGTCCGGTGATTATGCTTACAAGAGATCGAAGTGATCCCTTTTTTAGCTGCATAATTCTTTCCGTTCTTTGTTTGTTAAAACAGGGCCAGATCTTTCTTGTAGTACCGCAGGTGTCAAGAAGGTTCCACCTTTCATCGGCCTTAGTAGTTATTCTTTTTGAGATTTCCTGTTTTAAATAACAGGTAGGGGTGCTAACTAGCTGAGCTTGGCTTTCGTCAAGCATTGACCCTAATCTTGCTAATTCATCGGCTTTCTCGTTGCCTAGTATATCGCTGTGGCCTGGGACCCAGCAGAGTCTAATATTGTGCTGTGCGCCAAGAACCTTAAGCTCTTCGCGGTAGCATGAAACAAGCTTTGATTTTACCTCAGTTGCAGTAATCGCTTTTATTGCCGCTTGGCTATCAATGTAAAAGGTGATATCAGCTCGTGGTATCGCCATCATTGATACCTTTTTAGCAGCTGTTGTCACTGCCAGGACCTCCGCTTGGTTTGTAGTTTGGAAGCATCCATCTGATAATTTTAGGGTTTGGTCCCCAGGTTTTCCCGAAAATTCTATTGCAGGAGTAAAAGGCAATCGATGCCTTTTTGAATCTATCTTTGGTGTTCAGGCCCCAATTTAGTTTTTTATCTAAGATCACACCGAGATACTTTGCGTGATCAGAGATTTTAAGAGGGCAGCCTTCAATTGAAGGAATTTTAAAATCAGGTCTTTTGCGCTTGTTAGTAAATAGCACTAGTTCTGTTTTAGCTGGATTGACTGTCAGCCCACAGCTCCTAGTCCATTTGCTTACCAACGAGAGGGCGTATTCGGTTTGTTCACTGATAGTGGGTAGGAACTTGCCAGTCGCTAGTAATGCAAGATCATCAGCGTAGGCTATTATCCTTACTCCACTTGATTTCAATTTAGAGAGTATGCCGTTCATGACAAGAACCCAAAGTAGCGGTGAGAGAACCCCACCCTGAGGGGTGCCTCTGGATGTGGTTACTCTTACCCTTTCTTCCGCTAGCTCAGAGTTAATTTGTCTCTTTCTGAGCATACACATTATCCACTGTGTTATTGCTTTTTCGACTTTGTGGTCGTCCAAGGCTTGCTTCACTGTTTCGTTCTTTACGTTATTGAAGGCTCCCTCAATATCCAAGAACGTTGCAAGGGTGTATTCCTTGTCATGCAGTGATTTTTCTATGACGCTGACAACACTGTGCAATGCTGTTTCAACACTTCTTCCTTTAATGTAGGCATGTTGAAATTCCGATATATAGTCCGGTTTCAGGGTGCTTCGGATGTGTATATCATTTAGCCTTTCAAAAGTTTTCAAAATAAACGATGTTAGACTAATGGGTCTGTAGTCTTTGGCCTTCGTATGGCTAGGTTTACCAGCCTTAGGGATGAAAACTACCTTTACCTCACGCCACGATAAGGGAACATACCCCATTTAAGGCTATTATTGAAAATGTTAGCTAGGTGTGGGATGATAAGGTTTATGCATTTCTGAAGCATCATAGGGAAGATTCCGTCTAGACCAGGGGATTTGTACGGGGAAAAGGAGTGAATGGCCCATTTTATCCTTTCTTCCGTTATAATATCCGCTGGTACTAGGTTTTCCGTATGAGACTCTGTTTCTGGACTGCGGATATCAGCTACGCAGCCAGGAAAGTGAGTATTCACAAGGAGCTCAAGCGTTTCGCCACCGGATTCAGTCCAGCTGCCTGTAGATTTTTTGAGGGATCCTAGAGCGACTGAATCCTTGGTCAGAATTTTCCTGAGTCTTGCTGATATATTTGTACTTTCTATTTTGTCGCAGAAGGCCATCCATGAGCTACGTTTTGCTCATTGTGTTTCGACCTTGAAAATACGTTGACTGGTCTTATAATGTTCCCAATCAGCTTCTTTCCTAGTTCTTTTAGCGACATTGAAAAGTCTTCTAGTTTCTTTTCTTAAGTCGCCTATCTCCGTGGTCCACCAAGGTGGTTTTTCCTACCTTTTCCCATATGATTAATGGGACAGCTTTTTTCTAAAGCGTTATTCAGAACAACTCTGAGTTTTTCTGACGCAATATCTATGTCAGAGGGTTCTTGAATTAGAAGTGTATCCGGGTTTTAAATCCCCTGCCCTACTTCCCTGCAGAATATATTCCAGTTTGTTTTCCTGAAATTCCTAAAGGGTTTTGGAGTTGCTACTTCATTTTGTATCGAGAAGCCTATCAGTTTGTGGTCTGAGAATGATTCCTCTTTAAGAACATTCCATTGATCTATTACTATTGTGCTTGAGTTATTGGTTAGGGTAGCATCAAGCACTTCTTTTCTATTTTTAGTTACAAAAGTGGGTTCGTTACCTCTGTTTGCTACTAAAAGATTATGGTCTAGTATAAATTCAAAAAGAGACTCACCTCTGTTGTTGATGTCGGTACTACCCCATTGAGTATGATGTGAGTTTGTATCACAGCCTAGTACCACGTCCCATCCCTCAGAGGCAGCTTTCTCTACAAGCTGGCTTGTGATATTAGCGGGAGGCCCTTCTTGTCCGTCATGCGGCATATAGCACGATGTCAGGATGAGTGGTGGGAGTCCCTTCCTTTCTATTTTCACAGCACATTGGTCTGGATCACTGTAATTTTCTAAAAGAAAGAGATTAAACTTCTTCCTGGCTAAAATACAGGATCTGATATTACTATTAGCTACTTGTGTGGCTTTGTATAGTATAAAGTCTGATGTGTGTAGTCCTCTAATTCTGCCACCTGAAATCCAGGGTTCCTGAATTATGGCAATGTCAATTTGTCTACTTCCCAAAATGTAGACAAGATTGGAGCTGGCGGCTTTACTATGATGAAGATTAATTTGAATCAATTTCATGCACATATTTTGTTACTTACTTTTTTGGTCTTATTGGTTATGAGCCGCAGTTTGCACCAGTTTATGCCGATGCGTACTTTATATCCAATTTTCCGCAAGAGGGGTATAGATTTGTGGTTAAGTTGCACCACCACTTCTGTACCTTCCTCCGTTCTTTCTCCCATCTCTATTACTTTCCAGCTTTGACTTAGCTGTTCCGTATTTAGAGATTGGAGATATCGTTCTACGCGATCTCGGGGTATCGCGGGGCCTTTTATCGTCATTTTGGCCTTAGGTTTGACTAAGTCGCTGATTTCGTTTGGACCGACTAAGCGGAGATCAGCGTTGGGCCAGGGAGCTATCGTTCTTTTGACGAAGTCCTGCAGGAAAGCGAGAGTATTGTCGTCCTCGCACGTTAGGACTTTGAACCCATGGATGGTTCTGAGATTCCCAAAGAGTGGTGATGGCCCGCTATTAACGATAGCATCGTTAGCCTCATCCAGGATTCGTATTTCTAATAATTGCCATTGGTCTTCTGAGAGTTTTCTCGAGGGATTACCGAAATCCGCAATGGCGAATTTGCGCGCCTCTAACATCTCCTCTGTAGCCAAGGTCTTTTTTCTTTTCTGCAGGGGTGATCTTTTCGTGGGCGAAAGTGTATCATCCTGCCTTGTTCTTTTGGACGTTTTTGCCACTGAATCAGGGTCCAGGGGAGGCACATGGCCCACCATCTCCTTCTCCTTCATCAGGTTCTTAGTCCCTATATTTTTGTCTTTGTTCATTGTTGTCAGTGTCTTAAGGTTTCGTGTCGCGTTTTCGAGCACTATCTTATCCCTTGCCGTTAATGAGTCCGGATCTTTGTTAGATAGGCGTCGAATTGTCCGTTCAGTGTTACGTATTCTCCTATGAAGTATTTTGTCTACGGTGAGAGTTTTGGTAGTCTTTTTCTCGATCACCGTTTTTGTCGTCCTAGTACTTAGTGAAGTAATGTCAATGACACCGCTGCTTGACGAAGGTGAAGGGGTTATGCTAGAGCTGCATTCGGGGACATGG
Source organism: Eupeodes latifasciatus (assembly GCA_920104205.1). Classification (NCBI taxonomy): domain Eukaryota; kingdom Metazoa; phylum Arthropoda; class Insecta; order Diptera; family Syrphidae; genus Eupeodes; species Eupeodes latifasciatus. Next base: position 269,001,165 of record OV049924.1, on the reverse strand, counting down.
CCCCTTGTACTGCTTTCACAAGCAACCTCCAGATTCTTCTCCTTCGAGACCGTCTTACCATCCTCCAAGCTCGTTGTTGCACATGGCCCCGTACTGGGTTTGGCGGGTGTAGACGGCCTCGAAGGTTGCAACGGCGTCTGTTCCCTAGTCAGGGGTGCAACTGAAGGGGTCGATCCTTCCTTGGATTGAATTATATCAATCGGCGGATTGGGCGGTCCCATCAGCGCACCCATGTCAGTGTTTCCTTTGGAATCCGCCTCCCCCGATGTTTGGGCATATGGCCCCTGCATCATAAGAGGCTCGTTCTTTAGGAAAGCACGAGCGTTGAAAAGTTGTACCTGTTCGTTTGTCGTCAATTCCTCCCATTTCCTTTTCCCTAGTCGTTTGATTGTCTTCTTACAGTTGGAGATTCTACTCCGAACTGAAGTGGTAGACAATCGTGAGAGGGTAGAACTAGCATTTGAACATGTGTCGTCGTCGTCTAGTGTTCCGATGCTAGCTCCATCCTCCACACCGAGGTTGGAAAAAGGAGTGAGAAGAAGGTCTTCTTCCTCCTGTGTAATGTTCGTTACTGTCGTCTCTGTAGTTTTGTCCTTATGTACGTTCTTGTCTGTCACTGGCGACTTCTCCCCTCCTACTGTTGGAGAGGCAAAGCCCGCGCCGGCAGCCGTGACTTCTGTCGACGTTTCAACGTATATCCCCGCTGGTTTTTCGTTCTTTTGTTGTGTTCTGTTCATGGTTTTTCGTTTTTTGGGTTTCTCTTGGTTTGCCTAAAGATCTCAGCTGGCCAGCTGAGGACTTAAGAATAAAAGTCTACAGCTGATCAGCTGAGAATCTTAAGCGTAAGCCTCCCCACCACTACAAGGTGGAAACCCCAGAGGAGGAACGAAGCCACCAAACACATCTCTTAAGCCCAAAATTGGTTCACAAATCGTGTCTGAACGCCCCATGCAAAGGTTGTATATAGATCTATTAGGACCATATTCCCGCACTAAATCAGGTAACACTGCCATACTCATAGCCATAGACCATCTCACAAAATATGTGTTTTTAAAGCCACTAAAAAAAGCTTGTGCGAAATCTATATGCAGCTACTTAGAATGCGACGTTTTCCAGCTCTTTGGATTCCAGGAGCACATCCATAGCGATAACGGTAGGCAATTCGTCTCTAAAGAATTCTCCAAGCTGATGGAGACCCATAATATTAGGCATATGAAGACAGGTTTATACTCTCCGCAAGCGAACTGTTCTGAGCGAGTTAATAGAGAAATTTGGGCCAAAATCAGAGTTTATTTGAAGGACAAGCATGACGAATGGGACAAATACATCCCATTGATAGGTGCGATTTTGAGGAGTGATTTTCATTCGTCCATAAACTGATCTCCCTATTATGCGCTATTTGGCCAACACATGATGACCAATGGCAATAAATACAAACTCCTTAGAAAGCTAAAATGCTTGAATGAACCTGATATTCGAAAAGTCTCATCGTCAGATAAGATGCTTCTAATAAGAGAACGGATCAAAGAAAATCTTGACTCTGCCCAAAAAGCTGAACGCACTTATAATCTACGAGCGAAAAATATATCCTTTGTTCCAGGACAGGAAGTTTTCGGTTGAAATTTTGAACAAAGTTCATTTGTGAAGGCAAAGAATTCAAAGTTCTTACCAAAATTTGTAAAGTGCAGGATCAGGAAACGAGTTGGCAATTGTCTCTACGAGTTGGAATACCTAAAATTGAAGCTCATTGGAAGGTATCACGCGAAGGACATAAAACAATAATGTTCTATATAGTTACACCAACATCTCGTCTTTCCTTTTCGTTTGCTTCCTTATAGGTTGGAAACGAAAAAGGTTTGTTACGGATGAGGTGTGGAATTCCATTGTGGATTCCATACGATAAATCGATCACTCATTGTTTTCGAAAATTTGATTTCATTCGAAATCAGCTGCTTCAGCGGAAGCGATTTAATTAAATGTCGGTCGCCACAGTCAAGTCAAAAACTTGTCTTCTCAATGTCATTATTTCTCTAAAGGTTTCCATCTAGTTCGGACGTCGATCGAGGTAAAACATTTCATTCTAAGACTTATTTAGTGACATAATTCTCGTGATATTAACTCAATTTCTCATTTCTAATTTAGAATACAAAAATACCTCTAGAGCTAAGGAAGACATATTAAAGACATATTTAGGCAATCTTAAAAGGAAACCCTATTAATCTTAATAAGAGTCGATCCTCTAGAACGAAAGTCTACGCTAGAAGAAATATTAACAAATATTTCCGTGAGCTAATCATTTCGAAGGAGTTATTCCTGGTAATTAGAATTGGCTGTTCTTCATTAAAATCAGCATACTTCAATTAAGCATTTTGCAAACAGTGTCGTTGATTTCAATCCTGGAACACAAAGACTCCGAAAAGAATTTGACACTAGAATTTCTAAAAGCCACGTGTGTTCTAGGCCAATTCATCGCCACCCCTTTTGCCCTCCAGGGGATTGAAAACTTATCACTCTTCAAAGTGGGTAAAATCAGGAGAGTGCCAAATTCACCACGACCGCAAACTCAATACAAACTGTACATTGCACTTGTCAAAGAAGTCCAGCAAATCCAGGTCAGTCGCCTTTTACACCTTTGACACCTGTCGAGATCTTCCACCCAAGTCGTCGTGTCAAGTGCAGTCGCAGTGATCGAGCGGTTCGTGGTTTGTGTGAATCTTGGGGAAGGGAGCGTGCGCGAGTGAGAGAGGAGGTGCTATAGATTCCAAGTTGCCCAATTGAAAGAAAAAAAAAAGGAAATGTTTTAAATCTAAATTAACCTAGTTTTCGGTAGAAATCTTAAATTTGCTAAGGCTAGGCGCGCACATGCAACTTTTAGTTTCGAAACTGTTTGGTTTCTAAACTGAGCACTATAGACTTATACGAGAGTCTCCGCACATGCAGAAACCATTCTGTCGTCCATTCGAGCAACTTTTAAACGATCACCTCAAACCAATTCCTTAGTTTGTGCCACAAGGAATTATAGGTAACTGCGCGGACATTCAACTAAATCGTTGAATAATTTTTTTTAAGTGCAAGAGAGAGAAAAATTTAGTCAAGGTGAATAAATATTTCCTGTGTATTGGTTTATTTCGTTGATTACTTTCCGAGTTGCGCGATGTTTGGGCAACTAACGATCGAACTATTTGGTTTAAAAAAAGTTGCATGTGCGCGCCTAGCCTAAAAGTGTTTAAAAGAAGAAGAAACAATTAGAAAAAAGTATTGCTCTAAAGAAAGGTAAAAGAAAAGCATAAGAAAGAAGAAAAAGTGAGAGTGTGACGTCAGCAGATTGGCAGGTGGTTACAGTAAATTTTTTTTTTTTTATATAAAATAACTTTCAGTATCTTCGACAGACAGCGGTAAAAAGGAAATTGTGCACAATCTCTGGACCGTTAAAAGTGGTGAGTTCTCTCCTTTATTTTGACATAATTTTTTTTGTTTACATAGAACTATAATTTGAAATTGGAGTAGGTATTTCTGAATACTACAGCTTGCTAGTCGCGACTGCAAAAGCAATTTCATTTTCTGTTTTGTATGTTCAAGTTCAAGTTCATATTTATTTGCAGTTTAAGGCTTAGACTACTTTATAATGAATTAAATTATTTAAGAGATACAGAAGCTTGTTCTTTACATCTACAATACAATAAATTTACGACAATATTTTAATTTTACTATGGTTATAATAAATTATTAAGGGAAAACACTACAAGAAAAAAACCCTTACGTAATACTTAAAAACTAAAATTGCACAAAACCCAAATTTTACTCAGGCAGTATAAGTTAAAGATTAAGTATGAGTTCATTATCTGAGTAAGAACATCGTTCAAAAAAGTTTTCTTGTAGTTTGTATAGGACAAATTTAATTGGGTTGACATTTGCTCTTTTGTGTAGACGAGTAGTTGAATAAAACCATGACGAATTTAGCATAAGTTTCAGGATTTTATTTTGGCTTATTTGAAGCTTTTTTATGTGCGTCTCAGCACAGTCAAACCATACTGGAGTACCATACGTTAGGACCGGTTGGAAAACAGTTTTAAAAATTAATATTTTATTATGTATGCTAAGTCTAGACTTTCTATTTATAAATGGATATAATATTTTAATTAAAAGATTGATTTTGTGGATTGTGATTGATATGTGTTTTTCCAAAGGCAGTTTTTTATCGAGTGTGACTCCTAAATATTTACAATGTTCAGACCATTGAATATCAGTAGAGTTTATTTTAAACATAGTTTGAGGAAGGAAACTTTGTTTTCTGCGTCGAGTGAACCACATAGCTTGACATTTTTCAGCATTAACTTTTATTTTCCACTTAGTAAAGAAGTTAAGAAGAGTGTCTAGTGAATTCTGTAAACTAGAAAGAGCTTCTTGAGGGAGAAGACTTAACGCAAAAAGCGCAGTATCATCTGCAAATATGGCTACTTCAGTATTGTTTCCAAAATGTGGTAAGTGTGACATAAAAATGTTAAAAAGGATGGGCCCAAGTACAGATCCTTGTGGAACTCCAAGGAAATATCATACATGGTAGACTTAGCAATTCCAGTGGATACAAAAAATTTTCTATTTTTGACAAAGTTCGTTATAATTTTAATGAGGTAGTCAGGGAAACTAAATATTATAAGTTTATAGATAAGTCCTTCATGCCATACTGTGTCGAAGGCTTTTTCAATATCTAGTAGTACTAGACCAGTGGAATGTTTTAGGTTAAGCCTGTTTTTAACATACTGCTTTATTCGTAATATTTGATGATTAGTAGAGTGCCCAGCTCGGAAGCCGAATTGCTCTATAGGATATATATTAGCTTCCTCCACATGTATTAAAAGGCGATCCTTTAAGACTTTTTCGAACATTTTACTTAGTGTGCTTAGTAAGCTTATAGGCCTATAGCTAGTCGGGTTTTCTTTTGGTTTGCCAGGCTTGCCAATAGGAACCACTTTTGCTATTTTCCACTTTTCGGGGAAATAATAGAGTTTAATACAAGCGTTAAACATAAATGTTATGTATGTTATACCTTTTTTAGGTAACTCTTTTAATAACCGGTTACAAATACCATCAATACCAGGTGATTTTTTTATTTTCAATTCTTTTACTAAGTTTTTTACTAAGCGGTTGTTGTTGATAAGTGTACTAGTTTGGTTAACAGAAGCACTCTCCATTTCCCTGAGTTTATCCCTTACGAGAACTTCGGTTTAACGTCGCTCAAGTGAGCTGATATATTATGATTTTGGCTAAATGTTTCAGCCAAAATGTTTACTTTTTGTTCAGGAGTTACAAAAACCTCATTTTGAACTTTTTTGTATGCCTTCAATGAATTAAATTTGATAATTAAAATATTACGATTTACTAATTATATTTGAAATAAAGAAACTAAAGTATTTAAAATCTAAATTCTAGGCTATAATTTGAATATTCTGTACTTTAATCTACAAAAAAATCTACACTTAAATCTACACTAAGCCTATCATGTAATTTAAGCGCCAGTGAAAGTTTGAGTGAGGTGGTTCATGTCCTCTCGTCGTGTTCTGCGTTTTGCATTAATTGTTGTCTGTCTCCCGTCCCCGTCCCCGTCCCCGTCGCAGTCTCGTTTAATTTCATTTATTTAAAACAAAACAAAAAACCCAAATAAAATCAAAACAAAAAAAAACAGTGATCAACAAAAACAATCAAAAAATCAACAGAAAATAATAATGAACAAAAAACAGTGAACAACAACAGCGATTAAAAAAAAAGCAACACAAAGGGAAAAAGCCAATAATAAAAATACCTACCAGAACACAGTAAGTGCATTCCCTTCCTCACTCTTTCTTTCATTTATTGTACAGTTGAGTGGCTCAGCAGGTGCATGTATTGGGCTAAGCTTCTTGAAAGCTCGCTCAATTGTGTGTATGGTTTGGTTCATTCAATAACACATGGATTGTAGATTACTGTTTTGATTGTTAGGGTCCGGACCAATTTAACTTCGCTACTAAAGGCATAACACTAGTAGTGTGGTTCTATTGTAAAGACCTCTTAAATAATCTTATACAGTGATATACTTAGAAGTTCGTCTGTTTTGATTTTAGGATTTTTTTTATATTGTAATGACTGGTAATTTTAGAGTAGATTATAGTAATGTTCGTGGGCTGAGATCGAATTTTCTGTCTGTGTACATCCACACTAATTCTAACAGACCAGCTGTTTTGTGCATTGAGTGAAACCCAAGTAGGTGAAAATTTCCGATCCTGCTGAATTTTTTTATTCATGGGTATTGCTTGGTGCCATTATTATTCTCACACCATGGTCTCGCCATATATATTAGGAATGATGTTGCCTATCAACTTTTACCACAATACGGTCATTGTACCAACTCCTTCTTTAATTTCATGTGGTTAAACTTTCCGTGAATAAGCACATCATTCACTATTGTTTTCTTTATTGGAGCCCAAAACTAGACAAAGTTTCGACTTCTCAGGAATTTGATGCTCTGTCTGACTCCATTCAAAAAATGTCTCCCTGTATCCTCACACTGAAATCGTTATTACGGGCGATTTCAATGTACACAATTCCTCATGGCTTCAACATTCATGCCAGACAACACCAGAAGGAGTGTGTGCTAAGATCTTCGCTGAGTTGAACCACCTAACTCAGCTGGTCAACGAGCCCACTCGAATATCGGACGTGGTAGGTCGAGCAGAAAACACTCTTGACTTATTTCTTACCTCTGACCCTGGTAAGTACACTATTAGTGTTCTATCTCCTCTAGGCTCATCTGACCATTGTGTCATATCAGCAAATTTCTCGTGTCAAAACTCTCCAGTTAAAGAAAGAGCTCCTAATAGAACCGTTTGGCAATACGAGAAAGCCAACTGGGACGGTCTCAATAATTATTTTAGGATATTTAACTGGTCACTATGCTTCCTCGATAGTGACGTTGACGCCAGTGCTGATATGATCACAAGTTTGGGAATGAGAACTTTTATCCCGAATAGGGTTAAAAGCATCAGACCTGAGGAAAACGCATGGTTCGATGCGAGCTGTAAAGAGGTTATTAGGGTCAAGAAGGTAAGTTTCCGTTGTTTTAAAGCCAATCCAACTGAGGAAAACCGGAATAAGTTCAAGCAAGCAAGGAAGGCCTGCAACACCCATATTCGACGGACCAAATTTTTACATGACCAAAAATTACGGCATAAAATACTGCAATGTCCCAAAGGCAGTAAACATTTTTGGTCATTTGTAAAAACCATGAGGAATTCTTCCTCTTCGTCGGTTCCTACGCTCGTTGTCAATGACACTCCATTTGTTAGCTCTGTAGAGAAACCTAATCTCTTTGCTAGGCAGTTCGCCGCCAATTCAACGCTGCCAATGAGTGTTATGACTCCGCTTGTCATCGAGCGCGTCAGTGATTCTATGGGCCAATTTTTTTTCGCACTCGTACTGTGGCGAGAGTCCTAAAAGATCTTAACATACATAAATCCGCTGGTCCGGATGGTATCTCCGCTAATGTTCTGAAGAGGTGTTCTTCAACGCTGGCAAAACCACTGCGTAAGCTTTTTCATCTGTCCTATTCCTCAGATCTCGTTCCGAGTGGATGGAAAACCGCATTTGTCCAGCCTATTCCCAAAAAAGGCGAATTTTCCTCACCCTCTAATTACCGACCGATTGCACTTACGTCCCTTCTTTCCAAGGTCATGGAAACGCTGCTTAATTATTAGCTTAAGAAATATTTTGAGGAACGGAAGCTTCTTAATGACCGGCAATACGGCTTTCGTAGCAATAAGTCCACTGGTGATCTCATGGTTCCTCTCACCGAACAGTGGAACAAATCTTTACATCGTTTTAGAGAAAGTAAGATTATTGCACTTGATATTTCAAAGGCATTTGATAAAGTCTGGCATCTTGATCTCTTATCGAAAATGCGTGCTTTCGGTATCGACGAATCTCTTCTCCGTTGGATTAGAAATTTTCTTTCGAACCGTTCAATACAAGTTGTTTTGGACGGATTCAAGTCTGAAACATATAAAATAAATGCTGGTGTGCCCCAGGGCTCCGTTTTGTCTCCGACCCTTTTCTTCGTTTTTATAAATGATCTCCTGTCTGCTACTTCTAATCCAATACATTGTTTTGCTGACGATAGCATTCTTAGCTTTTCATATTCGTCAAAAAAAAAATGTTTTTATAAATAAAACAACTAGAAATAATTTATCTTATGAATTAACGAAACTTAACAAACAAACATGGAAAAATACTTAAAATTAATTAATACAAATAATGTGTTTAAATGTTTACAATGAACTAAAAGTATTTTTTTTGTGGGGTTATGTGTGGTTTTGTTGGTCGCGTTAAGAAGACAGGTGAAATGAATTAGCCCATTTAACCGGGATAAACAAGGGACAGCCCACTTGCTCCAATATTCCCAAGTACGGCTGTCATAGTGTAAGAGGGTGGGATTTTCAAGCAAGGTACTCGAGGCAGCTTCCATCTGCTGCCCAACAATGGAGCTAAAACCAGTGAAAAGTGTCCTTCGGATGCCCTAGTGTAAAGAAATCTTGGCATGAGATAATATTTTTTCGTTTGCGTCTGGCTATCCACAGGTCAAGAACCTCGCCCACCGACGTACCTAGCTATGCCCTATGCGAGCATGCCAAGTCCAACCTAAAAGAATACACTCCAGTTTAGCAATTTGAGAAGCCGCAACACACGTAGGAAAAATGCAATCGTTCTCACAGAAGAACCCCAATTCGCTTGAAACCTTGGTTTTAACTGATCATAAACGAGAAAGGAAATTCTTGATGAGCTGGTATGAACCATAACGCTAGTATCTGCTTCGCTGAAGACAGCTTCTACGTTTTTCGATTGGTAAGATTTAATTGGCCACAACTCAAAGGGTTCTCTTCGGAAATCAGGTCCCTTAAACCACCATACGAGGATAAGACCATTTTTTGCCATCACCCGCTACGTTGTCTCCAGAGCTAATGTGATACCATTGTCGAGGTGAAGTTGAATCTAAGATCTCTCCGATTCTAACGGCAACAAATGTGGGAAACTTATATTCTGCAGAACTGATCCAGGAGAGTACTGTTTTTGAGTCCGAAAGGAAGAGAACTTCACGAAACGAAATTGAATGAGAAGCTCTTATAGTTGGGGCTAGACGAGCTCCAAGACCTGCGGCTTGCAATTTCAAACGTGGAACCGACAACTACAATGGCGCAACCTTTGCTTTAGCCATAACCAGAGAAACTTCAACGGGATCATCTTTCTGAAAGCACAAGTATGCAACAGCAGCGATGGTTTTTTCTGAAGCATCCACTTAGACTACAAGACTGGGCTCTGAATTGCTAGGAGACCATGAAACATACATACAATTTGAGTTGGTCCCAGTTATGACAAATAAACAGCGAAAATGAAAACAAAACAAACAAAATGTAGTGGATATTTTTCTTTCAAATGCAGATTTTGCATTTATAGAATCATCAAAGATGGAATCAACGGTGACGTCTACAGTTCCAGTAAGGTTGAACTATTTAGTGAACACCTTATAGGGCTTCTACGACTTATTCGGAGCCCAGGCCTATAAGGAGCGGTTTATCCGGCTCCCCGTCCTTGGAGTTATACTAAGGATCTGGCCCTCCAGGTTGAGGGTTGTGCCGTCGGGGTGACTTCCTGACCACGTAAAAATCTTCTAGTTGCGAAGCATCAACAAGCCTCGGATACGGACGGATTCACTGTTGACAACCCAAGCAAACGAAATAATGACAACGAACTTCGGATCTGTAAGTGGAATGTTAGGTCCCTTAATAGACATCAAGGCTAAATTCGCCAACATAAGCCTAATATGCGCGCATGCCCCAACAGAGGAGAAAGATGAAGACACCAAAGACATATTCTTCGAGCTCTTGGACAAGACATATGAGCAGTGCCCTGGCTATGACATTAAAATTGTCTTAGGAGATTTTAACGCCAAGCTAGGAAGAGAAGACATCTTTGGTGGCACAATCGGGAGATACAGCCTGCAAGACACCACCTCCGACAACGGATTCAGGCTGATCGATTTCGCTGAGGGGCGAGACGTTCTGGTAGCTAGTACGCAGTTCACACATCTCAATATCCACAAGGGGACATGGAAATCTCCTGATCAATCAACTGTCAACCAGATTGACCACATTGCGATCGACGCACGACACTTCTCCAGTATACAGGATGTCCAAACATTCCGAGGGGCCAACATTGACTCGGACCACTACCTCGTTGAAGCCAAGGTACGGCTACGGATATTCCGATCCAAGCCAAAGCAAGGAAGTACTGTGAGAAGTTTCGACGTTAAACGGCTACAATTGCAAGAGACTGCCATGTCCTTTTCCGATCGAGTCTCTAATAACCTTTCAAGGAGTCCTATGCTGTCTGCATTAAGCATTGAGAAGCAATGGCAACATTGCCTTGCAGCCATCAGAGATGCCGCCTATGAAGTGCTAGGTTTCACACGGCCACCACAGCGAAACCCCTGGTTTGACGACGAATGCCGGCAAGCACATGCAGCGAAACAACAGGCATACAAAACGGCGCTGCACAGGAGGACCAGAGCTGCTCGCGAGCTCTACGAGCAGAAGAGGAAAGAGGAACACCGGCTTCTTAGATGGAAAAAAAGAGAGCATGAGAAGCGAGTGATCGAGGAGATAGAGGGATGTCACAACAGGAATGAGGTTCGTAAATTTTACCAAAAGGTAAAAAAAACCTCCCAAGGGTACCAGCCACGAACCGAAGCCTGTAAGGACGATCAGGGGAATATCGTAGTAGAACCGCAGTCTATGTTGAGAATATGGTAATACCACTTCTTCAAATTATATAACGGCGATGATGAACCGAATTCCGCTGTAAGTGAGATAGAACCACTCAACCTCGGCGACGCAGATCAACAATTCCGCCTACCCGACCTCGACGAAGTGAAGATAGCTATATCTAAACTGAAGTCAAACAAAGCTGCTGGGGCTGACGGCATCGCTGCCGAACTATTCAAAGCAGCAGGCGATGACTTGGTAGGGAGCATGCACCAACTCATCTGCAGAATATGGTTGGAAGAATGCATGCCCGATGAGTGGAATCTCAGCATAGTGTGCCCGATACATAAGAAAGGAGACTCTCTAAATTGCGCCAACTACAGAGGCATCAGTCTCCTTAACATTGCATATAAGATCCTCTCTGCCGTATTATGTGAACGTCTGAAGCCGTTCGTCAACAACCTGATAGGTCCTTATCAGTGTGGCTTCAGACCAGGAAAGTCCACTATCGACCAAATATTCACATTACGGCAGATCTTGGAAAAAACCCAGGAACTTCAAATCGATACCCACCATCTCTTTATCGATTTTAAAGCCGCGTATGACAGCATCTATAGGGAAGAGCTCTACAGAGCAATGTCTAGTTTTGGCATCCCTGTCAAACTCATCCGTTTGTGCAGAATGACGATGGAGAATGCACGCTGCTCTATCAAGGTCGGAAAAGATCTCACCGATGCATTTGATGTCAAAAAAGGTTTTAGACAAGGCGATGCACTGTCATGCGACTTCTTCAATATCGTTCTGGAAAGAATTGTGCAAACCTCAACCGTCAACACTAGAGGCACAATCTTCCAAAGGTCTATCCAATTACTCGGATACGCAGATGATATTGACATAATTGGAAGATCGATGGAAGCGTGATGTCAGTGGAGCGTTTTTGAGCATTGCGACAGAAACGAAGAAGATGGGTTTAGTGGTCAATGAGGGCAAGACCAAGTATATGCTGTCATCGAAAAAGGACATTGGACAAAACGTCACCATGGACAGCTATAACTTTGAGGTAGTTAAGGACTTTGTCTACCTAGGCACCGCTATTAACACAGACAACGACACCAGCGCTGAAATCAAACGAAGAATAACTCTTGCAAATCGCTGCTTCTTTGGACTTAGAAGGCAATTGAGTAATAAAGTCCTCTCTCGAACATCTGAAATCACCATCTATAAGACACTCATCATCCCGGTTCTCATTTATGGTGCTGAGGCCTGGACTCTGTCAAAGAAAGATGAGAGCGTCTTAGGATGCTTCGAGAGAAAAATTCTTCGGGTGATTTTTGGTCCCATACGCATAGATGCAGAATGGAGGAAAAGAAATAACGACGAACTGTACGGGCTGTACAGCGACACTGACCTAGTTAACAGAATTAAATTCCAACGGCTTAGATGGCTAGGTCATGCAGAGCGAATTTACATCAATGCTCCAGCCCGGAAGGTCTTCGAATCTAATCCCGAGGGACGGCGCAGTAGAGGAAGACCGCGACTCAGGTGGCGCACGCAGGTGGGTGAAGACCTCAACCAAATTGGCGTGCAAAACTGGAGACAGCTAGCTAGGGACCGAGCTGGCTGGAGACGCATGTTGGTTGAGGCCCAGGTCCGCCCGGACTGTAGCGCCATCTTAAGTAAGTAAGTAAGAATCATCAAAGCTTGCGTCTAACCAGGAGATTCCAAAACCTCGAAAATGGAGTCACGGTTATCGGCCTCGAACTCGTCGGATTCATCGGGTGGTAATAATTTGCAGAAAAATTCAGTAGCAACAATCTCAGCACCACCAAAACTCTCGAAAGTAACAACTACTACTTTAAGAACAGAGCTACACCACCAGAAGTGAGTTTATTTAAAATCCAAAACGAATTTTAATTAATTTATTTACCCATTTAAAGGTTGTTTTACAATATCCAAAACATCAGAATTATCAAAAAACAATACGTCTGATTTCACCTCCTGAAGAACACCACTACATGATTTAGATCCTTATGGCCGCAGTGCTAGATAAAAAGAACTGCCAGCACATAGGATTCCTCATTATAAGGACAAGAGAATAGTGCGTCCAACACGTTAAGTGATTGTACAAAGAGTCAAACTCCCAGGCCGGAATGGAATTATCCTTTGATGTATTCCAAGTTCCCTGGTGGTTGTGCTCTTTCGAATAGTGAGAGAAGCGGTAAAAATCGCCGTGATAGACGTAGCTGAAGCAGTAATGCATCGTATACCAGTTCAACAAGTTTAAAATCAAGTTCAAGCTAATAAACGTTAAGCAGTGAAAAAGAGTGGGCATATTTAAGAGTTTTCTAAACTAAAGACATTTCTAAATAATGTTATTTCAGTGGATACTGTTAAAAAACGATGGCCAATTTCAATACTACAGTTGGAGCATCAGCACTAACATCACCTACCATTTCAAACTCATCAGACAAACCAGAAGGCAAAGACGAAGGCCACTGCCAAAAAAGATCCAAATTGACCGGATAGATTTAAGTGGGTAGTACACTACAATTATGACAACTCATACTTACACATCAAAAACAAAACATCAATTTTCCAAGAATGTTTCGTTTCATAATCAACAACAGTGACACAGCGTTAACGGGAAAACCCCAAACCATTCAACTATGGATTTTTGCTATGTTCCCCTAAATCATATTGCTGCTTAGAAGTAAGGAAGTTTACTATAATGATTTTCTAGTTGTTAATTTCTTATGTTTTCTTTTGTTCACAGATTCCGAATGCTTGATATGGCTGCAATGAAGCATACAAATCGATTTGGAATCTATCCGTTCAAAATGTTAAATGTCTCCTTTTTGTTGGCAAGGATGAGTATATGAATAAGAACAATTTGTTTAACTTATACCCATATTAAATTTTACATTAATTAAAACTCTTTAACAATAATATTGTATTCTTTTTTTGTAATAAAGAATTATTTTAATCATAAAACATGTAGACTTCTTGGTTTGTTAATCATGTTCATATGTTTTTTTTAAATAAAAATGAAATTAATTCAAATATGTTTTTAAATTCTATTCCGCACTCAACCTTATAATTAGAGACATAATATACATACATACATATAAGGTTTTTCGAGTCTCACTAAATTTATTTTCAAAAAAAAAATTGTGATGATTTTCCAAATCTACAATATCTTTCTTCAATATTTCGTTTAATTTTGTTTCGTACTTTTTATCTTGTAGTATAATTAACAAATACAAAAAGAATGTTTAAAAATGGTGTTTTTCAGTTTGAGCACATGTAGCTAAAATCGAAGTTTAGATTCGTAATCAGCATTAAAAATTATCTCTTAAACGAACTATTTAAAATCATAAGAGTTTCAATCAAGGTTTTTTAAAACTTTAAATTAACGCATGATTTTTTCCAATAAGAAAAACGAGCAAACAAAAAACAGTGCAAAATTTATAGTGTTTAAAAATTCCAACGAACATTTTAATTATATAGTGTTGTGAAATTTTCCACCTTTATATCGACCCGACGGACTGACTATAATCACAATTATTTTTGAACAATATTGGATTTCCGAATCCAATATTGTCGAAGATCGAACGCGAATTAAATTCTTTTGTATATAAGTTATTTTAAATTAAACTAAATCAAAATTTGCACATCGCCTCCGATGTGCCGCGAAAGTTATTATGACACTTTAGAAGAAACGTCAGTCGCGATGACAAACAGATGAAAGAATTCACCACAAGTAGCAATAAAAGTATTGCCAGCACGGTAGCTCAGCCTAAGGGGGGGTTTCGATTAGTGAATATTTTATTAATCGAGGTGATTAATAAAATTGAGATAAAATTGATATCAAAATGACATCGAAATACGACAAGGTGAATTTCTCCAAGTCGTATTGTTTAAAGTGGGCGCCAGGAAACTTTTTAATGGAAGTTTACCAAAACCAAGAGCTGAAAAATTATTCTTCAAAACAAATTAGAAAATGAAAGAAAGGTTTTGTTTTCCAGATGGGAAATTAAAATTATGTTTTATTTGCCTGGAAAACCTTGGCCGAAGCCGGGATTAAAAACCAGGATCTTTTATAAAAGAGAAAGATACAAATGGAATTATTGAGATTGACAGAAGGTCAATTCTCGATAAATGTAGTGCAAGCAAAAAAAAAAGAAAAGAATATGAATATAATCACAAAACCGATAAAAGAAATCACTCGAAGATAAGACAAAAAAAATCAAAAGCGGTAAACGCGTCCCGTAATATCGGGAAATTAACAAAGGTCAAAAGGACGAATAAGAAAAATATTGAAGGACACCAATAAACAATATTCTTAATTGTTGTGAAATTTTCCACCTTTATATCGACCCGAGGGACTGACTATAATTACAATTACTTTTGAACAATATTGGATTTCCGAATCCAATATTGTCGAAGATCGAACGCGAATTAAATTCTTTTGTATATAAGTTATTTTAAATTAAACTAAATCAAAATTTGCACACCGCCTCCGATGTGCCGCGAAAGTTATTATGACACTTTAGAAGAAACGTCAGTCGCGATGACAAGGTTAGGTTAGGTTAGGTTATAGTGGCTGTCCAAGATGGAAACGGACACACTTAGGCCAGTTTAATGGCCCATTGTGATACCACATGAATCTTGAGGTTACTTCCTAAGCTCAATGGAACCAGTTTGAGTCTCTTACGAAACGTGAGAGGCTGATTATGCCGATATGATTTAGATCGTTTAGATCGTTGAAGAAGAATTCTCCTAGGTAATTCTTGCGCTTTCGAGCCAGAGCAGGGCATGTGCAGAGAAGATGAAGAATTGTTTCTTCCTCTTTCTCGTCCATACAGCTTCTGCAGAAATCATTTGAGAATACGCCTAATCTCGTGGCGTGCTTTCCTATTAGACAGTGTCCGGTTATGACACCTATTATCGAGCTTATATGCGATCTGCTTAGAGAGAGCAAGCACCTTGAACGTTTTAAATCCAGTGTTGGCCAGATGTTTTTTGTGACTTGACACGTGGTGATGTTGTTCCACCTGGTGCCTGCCCTCCTCACAGCGTCTTGCATTAGCAAAAGTTTACAAGTAGCGATTGGTATGCCAGTACGTGCCAAACGTGGTAGGATGGGCTGTACTGTGCCGTTCCTGGCGAGTTCATCTGCCTTACAGTTACCTGGAATGTCTCTATGGCCCGGCACCCAGCAAAGGTGAATATTAAACTGTTGTGCCATCTCCATTAGAGATGATCGACAGTTATGGACTGTTATAGAGTTTGTAGAGACAGAATCCAGAGATTTGATAGCGGCCTGACTATCTGAGAAAATACGGATATCAGATGTTGATATCACGTTTTCTTTAAGCCAGGACAAGACTTCTTTTATCGCCAAAAGTTCCGCCTGGAACACGCTACAATGATTGGGAAGGCGGAAAGAGAGACTTAATTTCAGTCGTTCAGAGTACACACCTCCACCAACCCCTTCTTTTGTTTTTGACCCATCTGTATAGAAATGGATCGACTCATCTTCCAGGAATGTCCTATCCTCCCAAAAAGATCTGGGAGGTATAGAAATCTGGAAATTTCTGTCGAATTGCAGTTGGGGGATGGTGTAGTCTGTGTGCTTTGGAATTGATTCTAAATAACTAAGAATAACGGAGTGGCCAATGTTGTTGTTAGTCCACTGCGACGAAGCTTTGAGGCGAATAGCAGAGCTTGCAGCTATTTGTTTGCTAAAAATGTCAAGAGGTGTTAGGTAGAGTAAGGTGTCCAGTGCCGCAGATGGGGTCGTGCGAAGCGATCCACTTATACATAGGCAAGCTGAACGTTGGACTTTATTTAATTTATCTCGGTTTATACCTTTTTCTAAAGCAGTCCACCATACTGCCACACCGTACATTAAAATCGGTCTTATTACCGATGTGTATAGCCAATGCGTGATTCTGGGTTGTAAGCCCCATTTATTACCGATGGCTTTTTTGCAAGAAAAGAGAGCTACAGTAGCTTTTTTGACTCTTTCCTCTACGTTGCGTTTCCAATTTAGTTTTTTATCTAAGACAAGACCCAGGTATTTAGCCTCGTCTGAGAATTTTAATTGGATTCCTTTAATATGGGGAGGGTTGACAAATGGAATTTTGTATCTCCTCGAAAATAAGACCAAATCGGTTTTGTGTGGGTTAACACCCAGTCCACACCGATCAGCCCAAAGTATTAGTCTGTCTAAGGCATTTTGTAAGAGTTCTTTTAACGTGTTAAGATGCTTTCCTGAAACTGCTATAGCAACGTCGTCTGCATAGGCTATCACTCTGAAACCCTCCGTATCCAGACTAGTTAGGATTTCATTCACCACTAGGTTCCAGAGGAGAGGGGATAGAACACCACCTTGCGGTGTCCCTCTACTAACGAATCGTCTGCCAGAAGAGTTGCCCAGTTTTGAGTTAATTATCCTGCTAGTAAGCATTAAATGAATTAACTCCCGAAGCGAACTCTCTACATTTAGAGATGTTAGTGCAGATGTGATTGCAGATGTGTCCACGTTGTTAAAGGCACCTTCGATGTCAAGGAAAGCAACCATAGTGAACTCTTTATGATGGAGGGAATATTCGACGGTGCGTACTAAGGTGTGTAACGCTGTTTCCACCGATTTACCTTTACAGTAGGCATGTTGAGACGAAGACAGAAGTCTTGTATCAATACTTGCCCTTAAATGGATATCAATCAATCTTTCCAAGGTCTTAAGAAGGAATGATGATAGACTTATAGGTCGTAGATCTTTAGGATTAACTTGCGAGCATTTACCTGCCTTGGGTATAAAAACAACTTTAACTTCTCGCCATGCCGAGGGAACATGGACCAGGTAAAGACAGCTGGTAAAAATTGCCTCAAGGATTGGTGCAATTATGGCAGAAGTCTTTTGTAGCTCGGCTGGTATTATTCCATCTGGTCCAGCAGATTTAAATGGTTTGAAGCTGTTGAGAGCCCATTGTAGCTTGTCCCTTGTGATCAGACCTTGTGGATATGTTGTATTGGGACTTGAACGTATATAACCGTTGCAAGTCTCGGTAAGAGAACTTCCAGGAAAATGAGTATCCAGTAGTAAGTTCAGCGATTCATTACTTGAATTTGTCCAGGAGCCGTCTGCATTTTTCAAGCAGCTTGGCATCGCTGGATTAGTTGAAAGAATTTTCCGTAACCTAGAGGCTTCAGAAGTTTCTTCTATCGTGCCACAGAAGGATCTCCAAGAAGATCGTTTAGATTTCCTTAGTGCCTTCTTGTAAATTCTTAGGGATTCTTTGTAAGAATCCCAGTGAGAGGCTAGTCTTGCGGCTTTGGCTCGGTTGAAAAGTTTCCTGCATTCTTTCCTGAGCGAGTCAAGCTCTGAGGCCCACCATTGTGGTTTCCTCTTTCCTCTTATGTGTATAAGTGGACAAGCAATTTCTAGCGATCTGTTCATAGCTGAGGTAAGTTCATTGACTTTGTTGTCAAGTTCATTAGCGTTAGAGGAAGGACAAGATAGTCCAGGTTTTAGTAAACTCTGTAATGAGTTCCTGTATGAAGCCCAATCAGTTTTCCGATAATTTCGAAAAGTCAATGGACTCGGGTTATCATCCACATTGATATTGAACTGGATATATCTATGATCAGAGAACGAGTGTTCTTTGGATACTTTCCAGTCCAAGATCATATGGTGTATAGTATCTGAGACAAGAGTTATGTCTAAGACTTCTTGTCGAGTTTTAGTTATGAAGGTTGGTTCATTTCCAACATTACTTACTAAGAGGTTAGTACCAAGAATATAATCAAAAAGAGACTCACCTCTGTCGTTGATATTGGTACTTCCCCATACCGTATGATGAGCGTTAGCATCGCTCCCAATAATTAGGCGGATCCTTTGCCTTTCCGCTTCAGCGACGACTTTCTCCAGGATTTTTCCAGGGAGAGGGCCAAGGTGGTCATGGCCAAGATACGCCGACACTAGCCAGAAACTTCCTTTGGTTGTTTCCAGCCTAGCTACGGTGGTATCTTTGTCACTGAAATGATGGAGTAAAAATACATTAATGCTACGTTTCACTAGTATGCAAGATCTAGGTTCACCTTTATCTGTCACACACAGTGTGTAGTACCCAGGAGTCCTGAGTCCTCGAACAACGGATCTCACAATCCATGGCTCTTGGATCAGGACAATGTCTTCCCCGCTTCTTGCCAGCCGGAGAAGAAGTGAGGCCGAGGCCTTTACGGAGTGCTGGAGATTAATCTGTACTAACTGCAGCATTTTGGCTACAATTAGGCAGATCAACCTCCACCACGGTTTTGTTCTGATCCTCTGAGTCTGAGGATGAACCCAAGAGTTCGTCCTCGCTCAAAAGGATCATGTTGAGGTCGTCCTCAGTCTCCATTAAGGATGGACTGTCTACGACTTTTGTAGAGGGTGAAGTCGCTATTGGAGAGGGCATGGGTGCATCGACACCCTCTGTTAAGAGAGAAGACGATGTCCCAGGTCCACCAACCGCTAGTTCACCTTCGATTGTTTTTGGAGGCCCGCTTTCCGCGATGACAAACAGATGAAAGAATTCACCACAAGTAGCAATAAAAGTATTGCCAGCACGGTAGCTCAGCCTAAGGGGGGGTTTCGATTAGTGAATATTTTATTAATCGAGGTGATTAATAAAATTGAGATAAAATTGATATCAAAATGACATCGAAATACGACAAGGTGAATTTCTCCAAGTCGTATTGTTTAAAGTGGGCGCCAGGAAACTTTTTAATGGAAGTTTACCAAAACCAAGAGCTGAAAAATTATTCTTCAAAACAAATTAGAAAATGAAAGAAAGGTTTTGTTTTCCAGATGGGAAATTAAAATTATGTTTTATTTGCCTGGAAAACCTTGGCCGAAGCCGGGATTAAAAACCAGGATCTTTATAAAAGAGAAAGATACAAATGGAATTATTGAGATTGACAGAAGGTCAATTCTCGATAAATGTAGTGCAAGCAAAAAAAAAAAAGAAAAGAATATGAATATAATCACAAAACCGATAAAAGAAATCACTCGAAGATAAGACAAAAAAAATTAAAAGCGGTAAACGCGTCCCGTAATATCGGGAAATTAACAAAGGTCAAAAGGACGAATAAGAAAAATATTGAAGGACACCAATAAACAATATTCTTAATCGTTGTGAAATTTTCCACCTTTATATCGACCCGACGGACTGACTATAATAACAATTATTTTTGAACAATATTGGATTTCCGAATCCAATATTGTCGAAGATCGAACGCGAATTAAATTCTTTTGTATATAAGTTATTTTAAATTAAACTAAATCAAAATTTGCACACCGCCTCCGATGTGCCGCGAAAGTTATTATGACACTTTAGAAGAAACGTCAGTCGCGATGAAAAATAGATGAAAGAATTCACCACAAGTAGCAATAAAAGTATTGCCAGCACGGTAGCTCAGCCTAAGGGGGGGTTTCGATTAGTGAATATTTTATTAATCGAGGTGATTAATAAAATTGAGATAAAATTGATATCAAAATGACATCGAAATACGACAAGGTGAATTTCTCCAAGTCGTATTGTTTAAAGTGGGCGCCAGGAAACTTTTTAATGGAAGTTTACCAAAACCAAGAGCTGAAAAATTATTCTTCAAAACAAATTAGAAAATGAAAGAAAGGTTTTGTTTTCCAGATGGGAAATTAAAATTATATTTTATTTGCCTGGAAAACCTTGGCCGAAGCCGGGATTAAAAACCAGGATCTTTTATAAAAGAGAAAGATACAAATGGAATTATTGAGATTGACAGAAGGTCAATTCTCGATAAATGTAGTGCAAGCAAAAAAAAAAAAGAAAAGAATATGAATATAATCACAAAACCGATAAAAGAAATCACTCGAAGATAATACAAAAAAAATCAAAAGCGGTAAACGCGTCCCGTAATATCGGGAAATTAACAAAGGTCAAAAGGACGAATAAGAAAAATATTGAAGGACGCCAATAAACAATATTCTTAATTGTTGTGAAATTTTCCACCTTTATATCGACCCGAGGGACTGACTATAATCACAATTATTTTTGAACAATATTGGATTTCCGAATCCAATATTGTCGAAGATCGAACGCGAATTAAATTCTTTTGTATATAAGTTATTTTAAATTAAACTAAATCAAAATTTGCACACCGACTCCGATGTGCCGCGAAAGTTATTATGACACTTTAGAAGAAACGTCAGTCGCGATGACAAACAGATGAAAGAATTCACCACAAGTAGCAATAAAAGTATTGCCAGCACGGTAGCTCATCCTAAGGGGGGGTTTCGATTAGTGAATATTTTATTAATCGAGGTGATTAATAAAATTGAGATAAAATTGATATCAAAATGATATCGAAATACGACAAGGTGAATTTCTCCAAGTCGTATTGTTTAAAGTGGGCGCCAGGAAACTTTTTAATGGAAGTTTACCAAAACCAAGAGCTGAAAAATTATTCTTCAAAACAAATTAGAAAATGAAAGAAAGGTTTTGTTTTCCAGATGGGAAATTAAAATTATGTTTTATTTGCCTGGAAAACCTTGGCCGAAGCCGGGATTAAAAACCAGGATCTTTTATAAAAGAGAAAGATACAAATGGAATTATTGAGATTGACAGAAGGTCAATTCTCGATAAATGTAGTGCAAGAAAAAAAAAAAAGAAAAGAATATGAATATAATCACAAAACCGATAAAAGAAATCACTCGAAGATAAGACAAAAAAAATCAAAAGCGGTAATTTCGTCCCGTAATATCGGGAAATTAACAAAGGTCAAGAGGACGAATAAGAAAACTATTGAAGGACACCAATAAACAATATTCTTAAAACAAAGAAAACACTATACTTAGCTTTTACGACTTCCCCAACAGCTATCACAGTCCTTCCTCAACAAATTTTTGTTTCCTCACAGCAGAACACCAAAAAAATCTTCAACTTAATAAAATTTTACAAAACGCTCGTACCAAAAATTACGTCTTTTTCCAAAAAAATTCTTCACACAATTTTTCTTAGTCTTCTAATCGCTTCGGGCGCAATCAAAAAAGTGGCCATCATCATGGCGAGCTTAACCCTTCCGGCTACCTGCCCTTAGGCAATCCTCTCGGATCTTTTGCGTGGTGATCGATCTGTCTCGGTCCCGCAACTTCCTCCATCCATAAGATTGGGGTGTACGACCGAGAAGCCAGATATCTTTCATCGCACGCGATCTCTTTAAAAAGGTATGCGATCACCCAGTAGCTCAATGAGTGAGTTCAGCTCTTCACTTTCCAACCCATTCCAGCCAAGACTTTCTGGAAAAATCATGTGGAATTCCTCGCATTACCGAGTATCTACACTAGCTAGTTTTTGGTTGAGGAAAGACTACTTATGTGGTGTTGCAGGAAGTCGGTAGCCAAGCCTATAATTAAAATAAAAGTTATTAAGATATTCTTAGAGTGATTTTTCTATCGTTAATATGTACTTTATGGTGGGCCCTCGGCCATACTACGTTAATGTTGGTGTGACTTTTCTACACACATTGTTGGGCATGGGTATCGTCTTCATGCCTTGACGATATTGTTTATCCAATATGTGGGCCAACCGTCGCACAGTTCGTTGGTGTGGAATCCTTTCGCACACTTTGGTAGGACCTGTTAAATTTGCTTTCCCAAAATGCTAGAAGAGCAGGTCACTGGCTGATGGTCCAGGTTTCTACTAAACTCTTCCAGAATTTTGCGGCCGCAGTAAGAATTTTTAAGGGTGGTTAGCAAAAAGGGAGTTGAAACTTGTTGTGGTAAAATTTACCGCAACAAATCCCACCCTTACCTCCTAGGAAATGTGCTTACCGTTGGTTAACACCATAGGTAACACATTTCCAAAGTCGGCCCCAGAGAAATGAAAATAATTTCCATCAGAAAAAAAATCGTGAACTAAAAACAATTTAATAAATCAAAGTGCAAAGTAATCAAAGCAAAAAAAAAGTAAACTACGTTAATCATTAAAAACTTCGGATGCATTTGTAAACGGTTTTAAGTCCTTAACATGCCAAGTTCCGCGTTCTTTACCATTACTATCTTTCAAGACCTATGTCCAAGGTGACAAACGCTTATCAATTACAAACGGACCGACAAATTTCGGTGCTAATTTGGCTGCATAATAATTCGCGGCATCCGAAAGCGTGAAATTCCTGCGCCATACAAGTTCGCCGGGGTGATATTGAACATCACGCCGTCGAAGATTGTAGGCTTCCGCAGAACGTTTAGAAGCTACTCCCAGCTTCTTTACAATATCGGCCCTAAGCCTTTGGAAGCGTTCCCTGATCCCCTCCGGATCCCGAACGTCTTCTAAGTCATTTCCTACAGATGGTACTTCCTTACCCGAAGTTACCATTTCCCTCCCGAAGTTCGCATAGTAAGGAGACACTCCCAAAACTTCGTGTTGTGACGTGCGAATGGCGCACGCCACTTTACTCAGTTGAGTGTCCCAAACCCGTTGGTTTTCCCCAACATATGCCCTTAAGGTGGTTTTAAGGATCTGATTGATCCTCTCCGCAGGATTCGCCTGCGGGTGATAATGGGCTGTAAATTTTATTTGTGACGCGTACGCCTGGCAAAGCATTTTCAATTCCTTCGACCGGAATTAAGGACCGTTGTCACAGACGGTCACCTTTGGTATGCCAAAAAGTAGGAAGACATTGTCTTCGAGTTCCCTACAGATAGCTTTTGCAGTAGCCGACCTCAACGCAAACAGTAGTGGAAACTTTGTGAAGTAATCCACCACCATCAGAATGTATGTAAAACCCCTACTAGATTTAGGAAGCGGCCCTACCAAATCTATACAAATCATCTCCCACGGTGATTTGATTCCTACCCTCTCCGTCATTAACCCAGCTGGTTTTTCATTAATAGGTTTCACCTGTTGGCAAACTTGACAACTCCTAATGTACTTGGTGATATCAGCTCTCATTTTCGGCCAGTAAAACTTTGCCGCTATCCTGGCAAAAGTTTTCCTAACTCCCATGTGACCCGCTAATGGGTTATCATGATTATCCTGCAAAATCCCTAACCTATCCTTTTTACCTATCACTCTGTTCCATTCTTGATTATCTTGATGAACTATAATATGACTAGCCTTTACGAGCTTGAACAACTGTCCGTGTTCAACTCTCCAGGCCGGAAACCTAAGTGGATTGGCATTCACTTGCGCAATCATTTTTACCACCCAAGGGTCTGAAACCTCTTCTGAGATACCACCTAACTGTGGCACTCCTCGAGGCAGCATATCTGGAACCACATGCTCTTTCCCCTTGCGATGAACGATTTCGAAGTCAAACTGTTGTAACCTAATGGTCCAACGAGCCAACCTACCCTGTGGATCTTTCAAATTACTTAGCCATACCAAGGAATAATGATCGGTCCACTATATATCCTAAAAATTTAAGCGAAGGCATGCAAAAGTTGCATTTTTCCTTGCTAACCTTTAATCCGGCATCGCTCAACCTTTTCATCAATTCACTGAGAACTTCGAGATGTTTTTCAAAAGTTTCGGCAATGATAATGATGTTTTCTAAATAGACGAAAACGAATGGGTCAAGATCGGCACCCAATACCGTGTCGATAAATCTTTGCCAAGTCGCCGGTGAGTTATGAAGTCCGAAAGGCATTCTCCTAAACTGAAATGAACCTCGCCCAGGTACCGTAAAGGCAGTATAAGGCTTAGATTCCTCCTCCATAGGTATATGCCAGTACGCTGACTTGATATCTAGTGAAGACAAGAACCTAGCACCACGAAGCCTATCTAAAATTGAACTAATATACGGTAAGGGATACGCATCCCTATCCGTATTCTTATTCAGCTTCCTATAGTCCACGCAGAATCTAAAGGAGCCATCTTTCTTCTTTACTAACAGTATTGGAGATGACCAAGCACTTGTCGATCTCTCAATAACTCCTGCCTCTAACATTTCATTAAGTTCCCTATCTATATGAACCTGCATTGCCGGGGAAACCGGATAGTACCGTTTTTTTATCGGCTCTGCCGACGTCCTAATTTTGTGCTCGACTAGTGTTGTACAACCTAAGCCCTCGGGCATTTTCCTAAATGAATCCTCCACTAATGTTTCTAAAGCTTTTATTTCCCTATCATCCAACTCTGATCGTTCTATAATAGAACATACCGAAACAGCAATGTTCTGTTAGGAAAAATTCCACTCTCGTGACCTGAGATCCGGGACAATGCCCGACAGCGCCCAAAAATCTGCGCCTAAAATCACGGTGTGCGGCAAAGTTGGTATAATTAAGCAATCAATAAGGATTGCCCTATCCTCAACTACTATCGGAAGAGAGAGTGTCCCTAACACTTCGACACCTGACCCGTCTGCCAAACACACGCAGTGGACAGTGTCTTTCTTCACAGTAAACCCTAAATCACCAAGTATTTTCCAAGAGTCCCTACCTATTATGGTCCTGGAAGCTCCTGAATCTAGTAGTCCTACGAATTCAGAACCATAAATACTAACTTTTAAAAATGGTCTCCTATCATTCCCGTTTGCCTCCAAGGTGAACCCTAAATGAACCCTATTTACCAGCTGGTTTCCAGCAGGCAAAAACCCTAACGCTTCTGAACTCCTCGCCCTGCTGCCGCAGGAGTTCGCTGCCCATTTCCCGAGCATTTCCTACACTCTGATCTTTTGACCCCTAAAGCCCCACACCCGAAACAACGCCTAGGAGCGGAACACCTATCTGCATAATGGCCTGATCCATTACACTTAAAACACCGAATGCTCGAATTGGCACGAGATTGGTTCGATGATCGGGCCTGACGATGAGTTTCGTTGTTCTCTGTAACAACCGAAACCGAGGGGGTATCGACACCTACATATGCTAGATCCGGTTCTAGCAAAGACCTATTCTGCCTAACACTTGGTGGTGGAACATATGCATCTACGTTGGCCCTAACGGCTTCTAACCTCCTACCTAACGTCACCAAATCTGACACACAAGTTGGTTTCGCCAAACCAAGTTGTGTTTGGTAAAAGGGTGTCAAGTTCCTTTGGATCATTGACAACCTTCTACTTTCAGTTATGGGTTCTGTCAATCTACCAAACAAATTCGACATCGTCGCGACATAGACACCGATGGACTCATCCTTGCCTTGAGTCCGACGCCTAATCTCCTCTAAAAGCTGATCGTCATAATTCGGTGGTAAGAATTCGAGTTTCAACTCTTTTACGAGTTCCTGCCACGAATTAACCGAAACCCTAACTGCCCTATATCAAATCAATGCTTTTCCGACGAAAAGCTCTACTGCTGCCCTAAAAAGTTGGGTTTCCGAAACCCCCCTAGCCTGTCTCATTTCCTCAATCCTCTCTAGAAATGCATTCACTGAGGTACCGCAGCGTTCCCCAGTGAATTTAACCTCCCATTTGGTGATGTTGAGGAATCGGTCCGATTCCACATAAATCCTTGGTGGAACAAAATCCCCATTTTCAGAATTATTCCTCTTATCGGCTGCCTCTCTTATGCTTGTTGATGTATCGACAGCAGTACCTATAGGCCCACTTTTTGTTGTTGCAGCGGGGAGCTGTTTATCCCTCTCTTTTTCCCTTACAACCTGTTCTTCCTCAATATCCTCCTCATCATCCCTCTCTAATACCGACATGGTCATTATCACTTTATTTTTTAAAGCAAGCTTTGTTTTATCCTGACTTTCATTTTCAGGAATGCTCCTATCTAACCTACGCTAGCACCATTCTACTTTCGTCAAAATCTTTAAATATTCACCCGAAGTTTCCGACTTCGGGGGATTCTCTAAAAGTTTCCCTATCTCGACTACTTTCTTTTCAACTGCCATCAAATCCTCCTCGAAAGTGAAAGGATATGATGCAGCTACAAAAGAATTCCTACGTTCTAACTTAAGCGTCGTCCTAAGAGACTTCCTCATATCTTCAACCGTACCGACAATTAACCCGCGACATTCTATTTCGTAGGTAATCTCATCCTGAGATAACCTGTTAATCTGACTCACGTCCATATTACCAAAAAAAACTATTTTCCAAAATGACACCGAAACAAATTTAACAATACGTAAAATAATCTTCAGCCAAAACAAAAGTTAAAAGAAAGGCTCAAAACTCCCTTTGATTGGTACCAAAAAGAAAACAAGCAGACGCGAAAGAACCGAAAAGGAAGGTAAAAGTCTCAAAATTACGAAGAAAATTTGTTTTCTTTTTATTTAAAACCAATTTAATTCAACAGTATATAGTACCTAACGATTGAAAAAAAAAACATCTACGTCAACCCGTCGTTGAACAAGATTTTATTTTAACTTTATTAAAAAAGAAATCGCAAGAGAAGAGAAAAAAAAATTAAAAATATTTCCAAAACAAATTCCGTTAACCTAAAGTGGCAACACCTGTTCAAATAATTAATTAATTATTAAATTCGATCAAATTAAAATATTGAAAGAAAATAAAAAAAAAATCTATTAAAAAAAACTCAAAATAGTACAATGGCAACACTTTAATATTGAACAAAACTTCCCTAAAATCAGCAATCTATATCCACAAACAGGTGCGAGAGAGAATCACTTTCACAAAATGGATTCCAAAAGTAAAAAGAAATATCACTTTATATAAAAGTAAATTAAATTTAAATATCCAAGTTCAATGCAAATTATATATGTATGTATGTATATACCACGAATAAGAAACAATATACGAAAAATAACTAATAAAGAATATTTCAAGGACTCACTTATTTTTTCCAGCCAAAATCAAAAACAAACACTCCCGAACTCCCTTCTTTCCTTTTTAAGGTTATTTTCCAGGCACAAATAAAAAACACTCCTGAATTCTTTTTTTCTTTTGTTGGATATTTTCTTAGGCCTCCTGTGGCCGAAAATTGTCCAAGACAGCTCACCTAAATGAAAAAACAACACCACCAAGTAATTAAATCTTTTTTAAAAAAGTAAATCACAAAAAACAATTAACTTCCCTAAACACAGGACAAAACCAAACAATCACAAGTAGATATTCCAAACGAAAAGAAAGAAAGCCAAATTGTTGTGAAATTTTCCACCTTTATATCGACCCGACGAACTGACTATAATCACAATTATTTTTGAACAATATTGGATTTCCGAATCCAATATTGTCGAAGATCGAACGCGAATTAAATTCTTTTGTATATAAGTTATTTTAAATTAAATTAAATCAAAATTTGCACACCGCCTCCGATGTGCCGCGAAAGTCATTATGACACTTTAGAAGAAACGTCAGTCGCGATGACAAACAGATGAAAGAATTCACCACAAGTAGCAATAAAAGTATTGCCAGCACGGTAGCTCAGCCTAAGGGGGGGGTTTCGATTAGTGAATATTTTATTAATCGAGGTGATTAATAAAATTGAGATAAAATTGATATCAAAATGACATCGAAATACAACAAGGTGAATTTCTCCAAGTCGTATTGTTTAAAGTGGGCGCCAGGAAACTTTTTAATGGAAGTTTACCAAAACCAAGAGCTGAAAAATTATTCTTCAAAACAAATTAGAAAATGAAAGAAAGGTTTTGTTTTCCAGATGGAAAATTAAAATTATGTTTTATTTGCCTGGAAAACCTTGGCCGAAGCCGGGATTAAAAACCAGGATCTTTTATAAAAGAGAAAGATACAAATGGAATTATTGAGATTGACAGAAGGTCAATTCTCGATAAATGTAGTGCAAGCAAAAAAAAAAGAAAAGAATATGAATATAATCACAAAACCGATAAAAGAAATCACTCGAAGATAAGACAAAAAAAATCAAAAGCGGTAAACGCGTCCCGTAATATCGGGAAATTAACAAAGGTCAAAAGGACGAATAAGAAAAATATTGAAGGACACCAATAAACAATATGCTTAAAACAAAGAAAACACTATACTTAGCTTTTACGACTTCCCCAACAGCTATCACAGTCCTTCCTCAACAAATTTTTGTTTCCTCACAGCAGAACACCAAAAAAATCTTCAACTCAATAAAATTTTACAAAACGCTCGTACCAAAAATTACGTTTTTTTCCAAAAAAATTCTTCACACAATTTTTCTTAGTCTTCTAATCGCTTCGGGCGCAATCAAAAAAGTGGCCATCATCATGGCGAGCTTAACCCTTCCGGCTACCTGCCCTTAGGCAATCCTCTCGGATCTTTTGCGTGGTGATCGATCTGTCTCGGTCCCGCAACTTCCTCCATCCATAAGATTGGGGTGTGCGACCGAGAAGCCAGATATCTTTCATCGCACGCGATCTCTTTAAAAAGGTGATGCGATCACCCAGTAGCTCAATGAGTGAGTTCAGCTCTTCACTTTCCAACCCATTCCAGCCAAGACTTTCTGGAAAAATCGTGTGGAATTCCTCGCATTACCGAGTATCTACACGCGCTAGTTTTTGGTTGAGGAAAGACTACTTATGTGGTGTTGAAGGAAGTCGGTAGCCAAGCCTATAATTAAAATAAAAGTTATTAAGATATTCTTGGAGTGATTTTTCTATCGTTAATATGTACTTTATGGTGGGCCCTCGGCCATACACACTTGTTGTGGTAAAATTTACCGCAACAAATCGTCCCATTTTGTTCAAGGTGTGAGTTTTGCTGCCCCCAAACGACCGAAAATGGGATGTTGTATATTGGCTAAGCCGATCAATTTATACATTACCATTTGTATATTCTTCAAAATTCACTTGATTCAACCGAATTCAACCCCTTGTAACGAAGCGTCACACTCCTACTACCGACCGACACCAATACACCTCCATCTACCGACCGACACCAATCAACCGCCATCTGCATACCCACCAAGTGAAATAAGTGACACCAACATGCAGCCGAAATACAAAAACAAAATACATGCGATATTGTTGTTCGTCATTATAGAGTTCACAGTTGGTTCCTGCAGGATAATTGGCTTATAGACCCAAGAAATCCGAAGAAAGAGGAAGCTTGCTCGCCGAAGTTTATTAAAGGTTTTGGGCTTTATGTTCAGAAGCGCAAGTTTTCCCCGATATTCCCCTTCTCTATTAAGAGTCGATGGGCCGTTGCTCCATAGCGTGCTGTGTAGTAACAACAAACTATTGTGTTATTCCCCTTCACCCTTCCGGTGTCGACGGGCACTTGCCGAATTATTGTGTTATTCCCCTTCACCCTTCCGGTGTCGATGGGCACTTGCTGAATTATTGTGTTATTCCCCTTCACCCTTCCGGTGTCGACGGGCACTTGCCGAATTATTGTGTTATTCCCCTTCACCCTTCCGGTGTCGATGGGCACTTGCCGTATTATTAAGTAATTCCCCTTCACCCTTCCGGTGTCGATGGGCTCTTGACCGTAGGATTAAGTTCGCATTTAATAGGTATTATTATCTATAGGTATCCTTTTGTTTAGTCTTAAGCCGCTTTATTGGATTAGAAAAAATAAAATCTGAAAAAGGAAAATATAATTCTTTTTATTTGGAAAAGAGTAGTTTGGTCAACTCTCTATACTCGAGTTTCGTGCTTTCTCGAAACGACCCTGGAGTCCGGCGAGCTTACCTCAGCCTTAAGAAAAAAGAAGCATCACAAATTGGCGCCCGAGCAGGGACAGTTCGTCCAAACTCCGACCGATCCACCCACCGTAAAGCATTCCTAGAGGTTTTCCATCCGACTACCGACCGCCGATCACCGACCGCCGATCACCGACCGCCGACTACCGACCGCCGACTACTGACCGCCGATTACCGCCGCCGACCACCGACCGCCGATTACCGCCGCCGACTACCGACCACCGTTAACCGTTCACCGACCGCCGACTACCGACCACCGTTCACCAACCGCCGACTA
The DNA here is from genome assembly GCA_920104205.1 of Eupeodes latifasciatus. NCBI lineage: Eukaryota > Metazoa > Arthropoda > Insecta > Diptera > Syrphidae > Eupeodes > Eupeodes latifasciatus. The sequence continues at coordinate 268,970,522 of OV049924.1, read as the reverse complement.
CCGACCACCGTTCACCGACCACCGTTCACCGACCGCCGATCACCGACCAGCAGCCATCAATATAAAATGAGCGAAAACGAAGCTAACACTGCCATGGACGAAATCAATGCGTTCAGGAGCCTCAACTTCATATACATGCTCAAGAAAAACGAGCTTATAGAAATGCTCGCCGCCCGGAATATAGAAACCGAGGGTAAATTGCAAGTCCTCCGCCAGCGTTTAAGCGATCATCTCAAACAGGTACGTGCACACGCTTCTACACAAAACCTGTGTGCCCAATGGGCAGAGGTAGCCGAGAAGAGAGTAAATGCCACCTTGGATGACGACGCCGATAAACACCCTAAGAATACCGCTCCTGACCCGATCACCAAGCAGAAAACATCATTATATGAGGAGACTACCTTTCATGTCCCTAATTTGAATGCTGCACACCGCGATAACGAACAACCTCGTATAGAAAATCCAGCACCGATGAATCAGCCACGACCAGAGCACTCCGGAGACGCGCCAGCACGTTTCAACTCATTCATGAGTCCCACTCCACACCGACTCCCTCTAAGCTATGAAGCAGAAGTAACGAACATAGTGCGTAAATGGGGACTAAAATTCGACGCTTCAGGAAACCCTTTGGAATTCCTTGAGCGAGTTGCCGAGCTGACTCGATGCTATAATATACCACCAGACGACATGTTGCGAACATTACCAGAGTTATTACGGGGTAAGGCACTGGAATGGCTCCGCATCTACAGTGATGGATTCACTAACTGGGAAGATTTCCGTGAATCATTCGTTCAATACTTTCTGCCAGCACGATATCTCGTCAAATTAGAGGAAGAAATAATGCGCAAGCGTCAAGGCCCACGAGAGAACGCGAAGGAATATATTCTGGCCATGCAATACCTGATCCGCCAACACCCTCGGATGAAAATTAACGAACATCTCGACCGAATATTTGATAGCATGCGCCCTGAATATCGCCTTTATATCCGCCGGCGAGATTTCGAAAATCTAAACGAACTCATGACTCTGGCAGAAGAATTGGAAGCCGTAAAGAAAGAAGAAAGAAACAGCCGCCCTCCGACCGTAACCGCAAACCCTGTCGCAGCCTCTCCTCGAACCCTTCCGCCGACCGTACCGTACAATCGGGAAACACACTGCTGGAACTGCAAACAGAAGGGTCACCGAAAAGAGACGTGTCATCGTCCATTCCGACTGTTTTGCTCATTTTGCGGAGAAGACGACGGACGTTTAACAAAAGACTGCCCGTGCCAACGCAACTCATGCTCAGCCGCAAACACACCGCCGCGTCACGATCCCCGATGTTATATTCCGATGCAAATAGGAGAACATACCTATCAAGCTTTAGTAGACACGGGATCCACGAAGACGTTCATTGAACCAGGAATAAGGACAGTCTTCAGAAATTGGGGACTACCCATGACGAGTCAACCTCAGACGATCCATCTGGCCGATGGAAAAACTGTTGGTACTTCCGAACACTTCAACGTGACCCTAATGATCGGAATCGGAGGATGCCATGCTTGGGATGGACTTTATGAATCAAGCCAACTTGCAAATTACGGTTGGCGGCAAATCCGTTGCAAGTTCCAATACCCAGCCTCCAACGCCACATGAACAGTGTCACGCCGTAACCCACTTAAACACAAATCAGCAACAACAACTCCAAACCTTCCTGGATCAAGAATTACCGAAGTTCGATAGAATAAACAATGTATCAACCGTTCCTCCCCACCGAATCGAACTTACAACTGACAAACCGTTTAAACAACGGTATTTTCCTCGCAACCCGGCCCTGCAAAAGGTTATAGACGACGAAGTCAACGAACTTCTAAAAACCGGAAAAATCAGCCCGTTTAAAAGCCCTTATAGTTCACCGATTGTCTTGGTCAAGAAAAGAGAAGGATCATGGAGAATGTGTGTAGATTTCCGCCAGCTAAACGAAGTATCAAGAAAAGACGCATATCCCCTGCCGTACATCGCTTCCATACTCGACCGACTCCGAGGAGCCAAGTTCATGTCTACCATCGATCTCAAACAGGGATACTGGCAAATTGCTTTGGAACCGGAGTCTCGCCCGTACACTGCTTTCACTGTCCCGGGGCGAGGATTATTCGAGTGGAACGTGATGCCATTCGGACTACATTCGGCCGGAGCAACGTTTCAACGAGCTATGGATACCATCTTCGGCTTCGGTTCAGTCACGTATTCACTTACCTTGACGACATAATCGTAATTAAAAGCAGTTTAGAGCAACATATTCAACACCTGACCGAAGTGTTAGGCAAACTCCGGAAGGCCAATTTAAAAATAAATACCGAGAAGTGTAACTTCTGCCGGGAGAGCCTTAAATATCATGGACATATCGTTACTCCATCCGGCATACACACCGACCCTGACAAGATATCCGCCGTACAAAACCTGAAAACCCCAACCACCATCAAAGAACTACGCCGAATACTCGGAATATGCTCTGGGTACCGCCGTTTCATCGAGAACTTTTCTACCATCACCGCCCCACTCAATAATCTTTTTAAAAAGAATGTGAAGTGGGCCTGGGGACCATCGCAACAAGAGGCGTTCGACCTGTTAAAAGGAAAATTAACAGAAGCTCCGGTCCTGGCCTGCCCAGATTACGACAAACCGTTTTCACTGCAAACCGATGCCAGTCAATTTGGTTTGGGAATCGTGCTCACGAAAGTACTTGACGGACACGAAAGAGTGATCGCGTATGCAAGCCGAACCCTGACAGACCTCGAACAAAAGTACACAGTCACCGAAAAAGAGTGCTTGGCGATATTATGGGAAATAAGAAAGATGAGGCCGTACCTAGAAGGGTACCATTTCACCGTCATTACCGATCACCATTCGCTTAAATGGTTACACTCATTAGAAAATCCGTCCGGACGACTTGCCAGATGGGCCCTAGAACTAAAGCAATATGACTTCGAAATATGCTATCGAAAGGGTTCCATGAATGTCGTCGCCGATGCCCTGTCCCGCGACCCATTGCCAATCACTCCTACCGACAAACTAGCCACCGCCGCCGATGCCAAACTTGAATGGATCCACGATATGATGGGTAGAGTTACCAACGAGCCGAGCCGATATCCTGATTATAAGTTTTTAGACAACCGACTATACCGACGTTTTACGACCGCCGATCCACTAACTAATCCACGAGATGATGAATGGAAACTCTGTGTCGCCGAAGCAGACCGACCAAAAATCCTGTACGAGAACCATGATGCAGTCACATCTGGACATCTGGGAGTAGCAAAAACTACGTTACGATTGGCCAGACTATACTACTGGCCAGGAATGTCCCGTGACGTACGAAAATATGTACGCAGCTGTCAGAGCTGTAACCAATACAAGGCCCTACAACAAAAACCCAGTGGCATCATGTACACCAGCCCAACTGCCGAACCTTGGGAGGTAGTGTTCGCCGATTTTGTTGGACCTCTGCCTCGCTCCATGAAGGGTAACACAACGATGTTGGTTATGGTGGATAAATTCTCCAAATGGGTCGAATTAGTGCCTATGAAATCTGCTACTACTCCGCTTTTAATCAAAGCCGTACGAGAACGTGTCATCACTCGCTTTGGCGTACCGAAAACATTCCTGTCAGATAATGGAACGCAGTTCACCAGCAACCAATTCAAGGAGTTCCTCAACGATTTTAACATAAAGCATCTACTGACCGCACCGTATACACCGCAGGAAAACCCAACCGAAAGAGAGAATCGTGTACTTAAGACTATGATCGCCCAATACGTCGAGGGAAACCAACGGACCTGGGATGAACATTTGCCGGAATTGACGATGGCAATCAACAGTAGCCGGCATGATTCAACAGGATACTCCCCTGCTATGCTGAATTATGGTCGAGAAATAAAAACACCGTCAAGTTTCCAACCGATTCCTCCCTTCGGAGACAAAAATGAAAACCTGATCGTAAGAATGGAGCGTATGCAAGCGATGCACGAAATGGTACGCGTCAACCTACAGAAAGCGAGCCAAATTCAAGCAAAAGCATACAATCTTCGACGACGCCCATGGAAGCCTAGTATCGGGGAACAAGTGTACAGAAAAGTACGAGTCCTCTCGTCCGCAGTTGACTATTTTACAGAAAAATTAGCCCCTCGATACGACGGCCCTTACGAAGTATTGAAATTTATTTCCCCAGTTATTGTTCTCCTTAAGAAAAAAGGAGAGAACAAACAAAAATGCCGAGCCCATGTCCGAGATCTAAAAGGGCACGGTGCGAACGCTTTAGCAGTTAAAACTGACTCACCGAATTTGTCTGAAATCATTCAGCAAACGACCACCGAGCCGAACAGACCATCACCAGCTTTAAGTCGACCTCGCCAACCAAGTCAACCAGCAATCAGGATGGACCAAAAAAATAGGATCAACCGCCGCCTAGCCCAGAGGAGAGAGAGGTCCAAGGATTGGATCCTTGTAAAAGGTTACCCAATCGGCCAAGACCGATCCTGGAACCTCCCCGACTAGAGGAACCGCTGACAATACGTGTGGTCAGAAAGGAGAGACACCATATTGCAGCAGCCCAACCCATCGTGCCAAAATCTCCGGTGAGCTCCACCATGGCAAAAGTCCGGGAGCAGCGGAAACAGGCCCTCCGAGCCTACAAGGAGAAACGGAAGTTGGACGAGGTGGCCGACCGATCGACTATTAAAGTCATTGTCACAAACCGAACGGATGCAACCATTGCGGACCAATACCAACCCAGTACCAGTCGCCAAGCCATCGCATGTTGTGCCATAACCGAAGGGACTGGCCCGAGTCCAAGTGATCCTTTCGAGGGGATCCAACTATCGGGAAGGAATCACCAAAGAAGGTTTATTATTCACCGCCCTTGGGGTCCAGTAATGGTGCTCATGAACAGAAAGGGAACGAGAGCTTCCCTACACTTCGGGGACCAAAAAAAAAACAATCAACGTACCGAATTGATGACATAAGTTTTTATTATGAATTGTTAATTATTATTTTTGATGTAAACGAACCTCAAATATAATATTCTAGTATTGTAATACATTTAGTACTTTATAGTAGTAAATCTTAAATATGATTTATCTATCTGTCAATATATAAGTAATCCGGAAATAATATAAGTCAGTCTTTTTTGCTTGTGATCTTCGGCACTTCATTTCGATATACAAAATTAATGAATTAAATAAATTGAATTTTAAATTAAACTAAGAGCTCTGAATTTCAATTATTAAAATCATAACATATTGGCGACGAGGAATTTGGAAATATGGACCAAGCTGTGAAATCATTGATCGAATCCAATCAAAAATGGATGGAAGACATGTTAAGAAGAACCACCGAAGCAATGGAAAACGTGATGAAAACTAATCCATCTGCATCTACCTCCATTCCAAAGTTTCGTCAGTTCGAGGTTGAAAAGGAATCTTGGGATACATTCCTCTTTCAATTAGAACAACACTTTGCGGCAAATAACCTCACTGATGACAATTTGAAGAAAGCTTATTTCTTATCAACATGTGGAAATCATGTCAATGAAGTTCTTAAAAAACTCTTTGAAACGAATGATGTGAGTATAAATACGTTTAAAGCTATCACTGATAAACTTACCACTCATTTTCAAACAAATATCCACATACTTGCATCGAGATGTAAATTTTTACGGCAAAAAATGACTCCAGGACAATCGTACTCCAACTGGATAGCAGACTTGAGAGGCTTAGCACAAAACTGCAACTTTGTCTGTACCAAAGAAGACTGCAAGACGTCATATGCAGATAGTATGATCAGAGACATGCTTGTTTTCTACACTCCTCATGATTCTGTGCGCATCGCAGCTACCCAAAAGAAGAATCCAACTTTGGAAGAAGTTTACGACATGGTGACAGCTTACGAATCGATAATAATAATAATAATAATAATAATAATAATAATAATAATAATAATAATAATAATAATAATAATAATAATAATAATAATAATAATAATAATAATAATAATAATAATAATAATAATAATAATAATAATAATAATAATAATAATAATAATCATAATAATAATAATAATAAGGGAAGGGGCGAAGAGTGGATAAAGCAACTAGAGGTGGTGAGAAGAGATAGGGCGAGAGAGAGGGGCCAGGAGGAGGGAGGGTAAGGAGAAGGACAACTTGTTATCCTTAGGGGAATCAATACATGCTAATACAATACAAAATAATAATAATAATAAATAATAATAATAATAATAATAATAATAATAATAAAAATAATAATAAAAATAGGTAATAATAATAATAATAATTATAATAATAATAATAATAATAATAATAATAATAATAATAATAATAATAATAATAATAATAATAATAATATAAAATAATAATAATAATAATAATAATAATAATAATAATAATAATAATAATAATAATAATAATAATAATAATAGAATATATAATAATATAATACTAATAATATAATAATAATAATAATAATAAAATAATAATATTAATAATAATAATAATAATAATAATAAATAATAATAATAATAATAATATAATAATAATAATAATAATAATAATAATAATAATAATAATAATAATAATAATAATAATAATAATAATAATAATAATAATAATAATAATAATAATAATAATAATAATAATATAATAATAATAATAATAATAATAATAATAATAATAATAATAATAATAATAATAATAATAATAATAATATAATAATAATAATTAATAATAATAATAATAATAATAATAATAATAATAATAAATAATAATAATTAATAATAATAATAATAATAATATATAATAATAATAATAATAATAATAATAATAATAATATAATAATAATAATAATAATAATAATAATATAATAATAATAATAATAATAAAATAATAAAAATAATAATAATAATAATATATAATAAAAATAATAATAATAATAATAATAATAATAATAATAATAATAATAATAATAATAATAATAATAATAATAATAATAATAATAATAATAATAATAATAATAGATAATAATAATATAATAATAATAATAATAATAATAATAATAATAATAATAATAATAATAATAATAATAATAATATAATAATAATAATAATAATAATTATAAAATAA